>CM044001.1:1290513-1776851 GCA_024085815.1 Flaveria linearis
TGGAGTTGAAAAATGGCTCAAAGTTAGCTCAATTAATCAAAAAAAACTAACGAGTGTTAACTCTCAGTTAGTAAGAGAGCATTGTAGGAAATAAGTTATAAGTTAAGAATGACTGTAAACATTTTATGAGTCGGGATTAATAACGATCGATAAATGAAATGGGATTATTAAATCCAATAACCCTTAATTTTTAGTGATACTTATATGATTTTTTTCCTTCCTTGAAAAAAATATAATATGTTTTTATTTTCTTCTTACATTTATGAAAAATATATAAAAATGTATTTTGAGAATTTTTGTTTGTAACTTGATTAAATTTTAATTATCATATTAACATGGTATAAATACTAGTTATCATTATTAGTATAGTAAACAAAAGAAATACAAAGGTTTAAATTGTATTACTAAGAACTTGACGGAGGGATGTAACAAGTAAAGATAGTGTATGAGATGGTAAGTATAGCAACACCCTAAACTAATAAGTCAGTGCGTTAAATGTTACGTCTCGCAATCAAAATATTAAATGTCCAAGCCCTGTAATATGCGGGTTGTAATGTGCTTATTCTATATTGTTAACAAATAAAGAGTATGTCAAGAACTGTAGAAACCAAACAGTGCATATATTCATGATTATGTATTTCATATCGAGTTGATGTATCAAAATTTGGTTTTATACAGCTTTTGATGTGTCTCGTATTATTTAAAAACGCGTGTAATCTTAGATTGATTATAAGTTACAAAAAAACTATAGATTATTGTTTAATCGAATTCATTTTACAGATTATCAGTAAGAAAATATGATACTTACAATCATACATGACATAGAGTATTATTATGATTGATAAGTTTTATCCATGACTCCATGGCATAATGTTATATAGATGCTTTAAAACAACCGACAATGTTATCTTTTCAATTATTAATGTTATCCTCTAGGGGTGTAAAGAAACAAGACACAAGCTAAATAGTTGTTTCGTTCGTTTGATTTATGCGTACTTGACAAATTTCGAGATAGTATGTCGACTATGTTGCAAAAAGGAATTTAAATGTCTTAAATACAATTGATAATATGTATCTTTTCGTAAAATTAATGTAATCCTTTGAGAGACCCAAGCTAAAGAGTTTGTTTGGTTCGTTTGATTAATGCATGCATGATGAATCACAAGATAGTATATAACCCAACTCTTTAATATATATCCATTTTTTATCAGTAAAATCAAATCCTCAAAAATGTGAAATTAGCTTCAGGGAAATGATTCAAATGCAAACCAAAAAACTTTTAAACTAAATCAAAATCAAAATCTTTGGTTGATTATTATCTACTAGCAGGGAACCCGCGCGATGCAGCGGAGACTATAATTACAACGTGATGCTCGTTTTTTGTTAGTTAATGAACACTCCCGTGACTTCTATTCTATTGTATGTGGTACAATAATTCTTGGTGATAATGCAAATTTGGGTAATAATAGAAGCTAATAAAAATTATGATATAAGCTAACCAAACTCACAAAAATCAAAAGTATAGATAACAACTCATACCAAATAGATCATAGATGTCTCCAATAATTAACGTACAAAAATTTAATAAAACAATCATATTGTTTGAAAGGATGGTAATGAACATAGTAAAAGTTAAATAAATCAATGGCAAGGTTTGTTAACCCAAATGTATGACGTGCATACAATCCAAATATTTGACAACAACTGACAAACTATAAAAAGAAATGACATGTTGGTATTGTGAAACCCACCCCGGTATTGGTAATGTTAAGCATCATAGACTTGGTCATCATGATCAACTGTTGGCATTTGTGAAATCCACCCCGTTTTGACCCATATTAGAAATGACATGTTTTGACCTAAACTTGTTATGAACGATTACGCCCTAATTAGAATAAATTATTAATCTCTTCTAAATCACTACCAAGATCAAAATCCATGTTAAACAAACAAGTAACAAACCAAAATGTATTTATAAACATAGTTTTACGGCTGGAACTTTAGATAATGGGTACAAAAGAGAGTGTAAGGTGTGTGGATTTCTTTTTCATAATAAAACAATAAATAATGCAAGCCCTTTTGGGGTGTTTGGGTAAAAGCTTATTTTTGCAGCTTATGAGTTTATCAACTTATCAAAACACAATAAGTTCTACATTACATTACAATGTACATGTGAAAAGAAACAACAGTGAGAGAAGAAAACCAAAGTAAAAGTAAATACAAACCTCATAATAAAAACTTCCTGAGAGAATTCTCTTAGCATATCTGCATCAATGCGTTCTGGCTTAAGAACTTTGATAGCCACTTCTTGACTACAATATGTGACTTTATATATGGGGAAAAAAGAATTACAATTACTAAATCCAAGAAATTTTTGCAGATTCTAGACAAGGTTTAGAGTTCAAATCCTTACATATCACCAAAAGTACCAGATGCCACTTTATGTTCAAATTTCAGCAGCTTGGCATCAATTTCCCACACATTTAGACATGGCTCAAGTTCTGCTTATAAAAACTTTAAAAATACATAGAACAGACTATAAGTAACAATATAGCATTACTTGTATAAGGCAATAGCCCAGTTGAAGAATCTAAATGTTTTCCCTGTCAATATAACCTAACAAGAAATTACATCTTCAACATGTTGAGCATCTCCAAGCATGCAAACTTTAAGCTTGGGGCGAGGAATGTGAGGCAACTTCACAGTACCACCGAAACGTTTGTCTTTGTGGATCGTAATTCTTCAAACCAATTTGAAGCTCAATGGTTTCAGTGAAGTTACGCTTCTTTTCCTTAGCATCAGGTGATCGGAGTAATCGCCTGCAAAACTGAATGTCTTTGATGTAAATTAGTACACAAGTTGTAAATTGATACCTTATAAAGCTAAAAAGCTAGATGTATAAAAAGTGTTATGAGAAGTTACTAAATTTGACCTGATTTAGATGGCAATGACATGTACAGCTTGTAAAAATTGAAGTATCATTCTAAAACACCTAACACTACTAAAACTAATCATCTTTAATGATTCAGTATATATACCATTTTAGTTATAGGAATGATAACATTTATAGATCAAACTTTCATAATTACCAATCCATCTAATAAATTTTCATATGTGAAATAAAACTATTATACCATGTTCATTCTTTGTTTAACATACGAAAGACGGAACCACCAATCAGTGGAAACAAAAGAGCAACTAATGACAAAAATAACAGTACGCACTAATGTGGAGTCGACCCAGATGTCAGAAGTACATGCGTTAACCAGCTTACATGCTCTCAAACCATAAAGAAATAAAACATATTAGGAAGGTAGACACGATGATCTGGAAATAAAGTGGTTTCGTAATAATTTCAGTCACAGTTGACTCCCAAATTTAGCAAATGCATGTGCAAAATTAACCGATAGTGACATAGATAGTTTGGGTGTTAAGCGTTTGTTCAGTTCAAAGACAATTGGTAATGGTTCGTGCATAGATTACTTTTCATCCCTACTAAAGGAATAGCATCATAACACGATTAATAAAATTTGAGTTATGTATGAAAACAGGAGTTGAAATATTTAAACTTATAAATTCAAATAACATTAATGCACGTGGCAGTTTCAGTCCATGTATTTTTCATCTCTAAAAGGAGGCAAAACAATTAAATCAACACCATTTACATACCGAATTGCTACCGAACTAAATCGGAGGGATGCCTAATCTTGCTAAAATCAAATATACTGCTCTGTGCTTATATTTGCAACCAATTCCATACCTTACAAAGATTACAAATTTACAATACTCCATTGCTGCAGTAAAAGCATGAGCTGAAACCTAATCAATGTGAAGCCTATAATAACAGACAATATAAGTATTAACTATTAACCCATCTACTTGGAGAAAACAGTGTTCAAATGTCGAACTACGTCCACTACTTTGTAAGCTATTCAATCACACTCAACAAACATCAAAATTCTGCTCCTAAAAGACCAAAACCGATCTCTTCAAACCGTAAGTAAATCAAAATATAAGATGCAAAGTTAGCAGTTTTGTAAAAACTGATAGAAGTTACAATTTTAATAAACTACCTAAATGGGTTGGTCAATTTGTGTGCTTCTTTTTTAATTTTTCTACCTTCACATACACATACTAAATGATAATAAAGTATAGCTACAACAGTCACATTAAACATATCAGAGTGAGGACAAGATGAAATGTAACTTGTAGGGTAAGTTAATATCAATGTGTACCAATGAATTAGTTTTCACAATCAAATTCAAAAGCACCAAAAATGCATGCAATCACTTATACAACCATTGTAATCAAACAAAATGCGGTGAAGTGTATATGTTTTTCGTCAAGTGTCTTTATAGATTAATGATAATGTATATATGAGGAGAACTTCATACAATAGAGTAGGGTCTATTAATATTTTAATTGTCAAACATGAATTTGTGTTTATAGATTAATGATAATATATATATGAGGAGAACTTAATACAATAGAGTAGGGTCTAAATATTTTAAGTGTCAAACATGAATTTAGCAAACATAACGAACCCAAACATGAATGTTGATCAAAGTGTCAAAATGAACAATTTGTAAGCAGCAGGGCTAAATCAAAGGAACTGTAATATTTCATATTCTGGCACTATCATGAGATTAAGTTCAATTTAAGAAAGCACAAAACAAGAAGACCAACACACTGCCTATGTATTCCATATACACTAAACAACATACAAAATATATATATATATATATATATATATATATATATATATATTATATATATGAGGAGAACTTAATACAACAGAGTATAGTATATTAATATTTTAAGTGTCAAACATGAATTTAGGAAACACAAGAACCCAAACATGAATGTTGATCAAAGTGTCAAAATGAATAATTTCTAAGCAGCAGGGCTATATTAAATCAAATGAACTATGGTATTTCATATTCTGCCAGTATCATCAGATTAAGGTTAAATTAAGAAAGCACAAAACAACAACACTAACAAACTGCCTATGTATTCCATATACACTAAACAACATACAGAAGCTGACAATGACCCAATTCGCATTGTGCAACATGATTACAGAAGATTCCGTCCAAGTTTGTCATCGTTAACGTATGAAACATGAATAAAAAAAATCAGACACAAATGTATAACAAATTGGATCAAAATAACATCAAATCGATCATATTAAATCATGTCATCGTTTCTACACTGCTAGTAATAGACAACGCATGCAAATATGCAGTGTGATGCAACAATCTGTATATTTGTTTCTTATATCTATGGTGCCATTTCAACTTCTAAAAATGTAAAACAGTTTCCAATTACTGGCAGAATCAACTACGACAAATGATTTACCCTAACAACAAATAAAAGAAGGAAGTGAAAATGAAAGAAATGAGTTGCCCAAATTGGTTTAAGAACCACACAGTTTATAAATTGCAATGTTTGACTGAGATCTTAATCCCAAAAAGGTGTTTTTGACTGAAAGTTGCATGTAAAGATCTCCATCAGCAATGGGAAAGTAAAAGTTGTTTACCAAATGCAAACTGATAACTTTAAAAACGATGATAGAACAACTATGCAGCACTTAATTTCTAATTTTAACCAAAAAGTCATTACTCGGTCGGGAACCAATTAACAACATCCTATCGAGCGCATTTGAACCAATTTTTAGTATTGTCATCATCGCAAACACACCCAATATCATTCGATTTGGTTTCTCTTTCGATCAAACATCGTATGTACTGATAGTCTTCCGATGTTGGTTACCCATTTCTACGAAATTTACAGAAGCAGAAGCAAATGAAATCAACGAAATCCGTGTGGGTATATGAAATCAGGGAACATGTGTATATGATCGTAAAGCATAGCTTACAATGCTGATGTATCTTTCAATGGTATGCAATGGTATGCTTCCCAGGAGCTTGAAAGCGCTGATCGTGTTTAAAGTGAAGCAATGAACCTGTGACAGAAATTACTCAACCAACAATTCATGTTCAATCGTCAATTGAATGAAGCAGCAAAACCTAATTACATATCAGGTAATAGAAATTTGTCGAACGAATACCAGATGACGTTCGAATGGGGAAGGAGGATGGGGGGTCAAATGGAGACCCAACGAAATACCAACATCATCTTCGACTGCAGACCGAGGATTGGCGGTGAAATGGAGAAGGAGGAGGATTGTGCGGTGGTGTATAGGTACGAGTGGGTACCTGAATCGAACACCCAACATGAATTGAAGAGGAACTCAGGCGTAACGGACGGTGGTTGTGGCGACGCTCAGGCTGAAGACGAAGACTAACAGGCGCGTCTTACAAGGAGGGGGAAATGACGCCTCTGCCCCTCCTTCACACATTATAAAGGAGTATAGATAATTCTAGTTTTTCTAAATTAAAAAATAAAATTTTGTACTTAAGTGAGACCATTTTTAACATGATCCAGAATCGTAAATTTTAATCAAGAACTTAAATTTACTTTAAGAGTTTTTCAAATTTATATTGGTTTGCATTTGAACCATTATCTTTACCTTCGTTATGCATCCTATCCCAAGTGTCTTAGGGTGGGCACGACAAGGCTTGAGAACCCCGGCACTACCGTCGCCACCCCCACTAACACACACCACTCCCTTTCACGACATCTACTCGTCGTGGCACAACTCAAAAATACGCGTGTATGGGTGTAGTGATGTAGTGTGACATAGTGCAGCAAAAAACAGCGCCACCAAATTTGAGTGTATTGTATGGTGTGATATAATATGACAAAATCTAGTTGATGAGTTTATTATATAGTGTGATGGACTGATGGGTGTTATTAGAGAGCTCCATCCACCCTTACTTAAAGGTCTAATTTTTTAAATTTTATCCTTAACCTAAAGTGGGTAATTATCAGTTTGATTGAATATTTAAACTTTATACCACATAAAAATCAACCAACAATTATTATTTTTAGATTGGTCATGACTTTATCATTTATTTCGGTTTCTTCCTCACCCCTAATATGATTTATTAAAGCGAACCAACATTTTTGCCTTTTATGCACCAGCACACCCACACCTGGTCAAGATCATAATATCTTGGAACACATTGTTGCGCCACTACACAACGTCGCAAATACACATTTAACACATACACTCTCAAATCAACACCATTAATCACAAATTCAAGATCAACAACAATTCGACATATGAATTAAACTAAACATCAAGTGACTATCGATAAACGAATCAAAGATCACAACACAATATCACCAATTCACTTTCAACTTCACAGATCGAATTAGGGCAAATACATAGCCAATTCACGAAGATCACAACTGTTTATCAACACTAAGCAGCTTTAGCTGCACAATGAGTATGACGAATTGACAGTTGATCATCATCATCATCATCACAATCATCATCATCACAATCATCATCATCATTAAGGTTTAAAACGATCAGATCTAGTGATCGTTTATCAACACTAAGCAGCTTTAGCTGCACAATGAGTATGACGAATTGACAGTTGATTATCATCATCATCACAATCATTATCATCATTAAGGTTTAAAACGATCAGATCTAGTGATCTGATAACAGTTTCAGATTCTCTTACCTCCGGAAGGAGTCGTCGGTTTTCCGATTGTGATCGCTTGATTTCCTCTCGTCTCCGATCATGATCTGCAATCCTGTAGCAAATTACATGTCAGAAACACGAATTCAACCGCTGAAAAGTGTTCGATAATGGAGAAATCGATAGAGATAGAGACTGTTTAGAGAGAGAACGGCGGTGGTAGCCGGTGACTCCGGCGAGACAGACAGGGAGGCCGTAGGTTGTTCGAATGTTGGAGATCGACTGCATTGTTGTTCAATGGAGATTGTAGATCGAATTGTGTGTGAATTATTGATGATGAAGATGATTTTGAAGAAGATGAAGATGATGATGGAGATGATGGTGATGGTGATGGTGATGAATCATTAAATGGAGGAAGAATCTCTAGGGTTATGAAAGGGGGTGGTGAGGTGGGTTATGAGGTTACATCTTTTCATTTTTGGGGAAAATTTTCATGTGTTTAACAATAGTTTCCCTCTCTTTTGTTGTGCAAATAACAAATTTGAGGATGTTGGATGGGTTAGGGTGGGTGGGGCGCAAGCGCCGTTACGATCACGGTTAGGCTCAGCGTTGCTCGGCATCACTGATGTCATCCCAATCACGTCGCACCACTTCTTTCATGGCATCAACTCATCGTGGCACAACTCAAAAATATGTATGTGGGGTGTAGTGGTGTAGTGTGACATGATTTACAACATCACTGCTACTAAATTTGAGTGTGCGATGTGATGTGACATGATAAAATTTGATTGATTAATTTATGGTGTAGTGTGATTGATATGGTGAGAGTGTCTACTTCATATGCATACGCTATGATTTTATTAAAAATATAAACATTTATATATTGTTTTAACTTTTACATATAAGATGGCTAGGTTGTTTTCTTACACTAATATGTAAGAAGTGTATATAATTTTTTTAAATAAAATAGTGATTACTTATATAGGAAAGAAATTTCCCTATATATTTAAAAAGAAGTTGGAATGAACAGTAGGGGCAATTCTGTCATTTTGTTTGTCTGTGAGGTTCTATTAAATATATAGGATAATACTGTTGAAGGTTTTGATAGAGGGGGAGAGATAGGTTCGGAGGAGATGGTCTTTGGTGGAGGTGTTCCTCCACCGCCGCGGCCGCCGCCTCCTCCGCCGTCCCCTCTCACCACCCTCCTCCTCCCTCTCCCTCCACGACATCCACACCCAAATCCCCCCCATCCAATTCCAAACCCTAACCCCGAATTCACCCAGTTGTTCCATCTGCTTGGAGTTTTTCAACCATGGGGACATCTGTCGTGTTCTTCCCGTCTGTCGACGACCACGACTCCGTTATCATCGCGACAGTTGCTCCACCGTCATCACCCATCACCGCTGCTACAAACCGTCGTTAGTGCTTGCACCCTAAAACCCAAATTGGGGGTGGTGGATTTGTTGGTGGAGGCGGAGGTCGACGGTGGTGGTTGTGTTGGTGGAGGCGGAGGTCGGGGAGGCGGAGGTCGGCGGTGGTGGCTGCGTTGGTGGAGGCGGAGGTCGGTGGTGGTGGCTGCGTTGCCGTTTAGTTTCAAAAACCAAACACAACCCATCAACCCCTGCTCTATACTCACCTTCACGGTATGTTTCCTCTTTATCTCCTTACATATGCAGTGGCACAAACGTTAGTTTTGACAAAAACCGTAATGGGTTTGGTTCACAAGCTCGAACCATATCAGTTGAAGCATTGAAACCAAGTGACACTTCCCCACATCGCCATAACTCTGCTACACCAGAACAGACCAAAATGGCTAAATTTGTGGGTTACCCTAATCTTGATTCACTCATTGATGCCACTGTGCCCAAATCAATTCGTCTTGAATCGATGAAATACCCTAAGTTTGATGACGGGTTGACAGAATCCCAAATGATTGCGCATATGCAAGAATTAGCTTCAAAAAATAAGATCTTTAAGTCTTTTATTGGTATGAGGTATTACAATACTTATGTCCCTACTGTTATTTTGAGAAATATTATGGAGAACCCTGGTTGGTATACTCAGTACACACCATAAGATCTTTTAAGCTTTTATTGGTTGGTATACCCTGGTTGATGGGTATGTGTAATTCATCGATGGAATATGTCGGTGATGATGAGGAACACATCATATGAGACTTGGTTATGGCTTAATGTTTATCACTGGTTTATTTGTTCTCTTTTTGATTTGTTACTAATATGTTCCGAGGGCTGGCGATGATGATAAAAAGTAGGTGTGACTTTGTTGTTTTGGCGTGGCAAATGAAAATTTGCAGCCACAACGAGCACACATTCCAAGCCTTATGATCAGCTTATGCATGTGGTTGGGTATGTGTAATTCATCGATGGAATGTGTCGATGATGATGAGCAACACCTCATTTGAGACTTGGCTTTGGTTTAATGTTTATCACTGCTTTCTTTGTTCTCTTTTTGGTTTGTTACTAATATGTTATGAGGGCTGGCGATGATGATAAAAAGTTAGTGTCGCTTTGTTGTTTTGGCGCGGCAAATGACAATTTGCAGCCACAACGAGCACACATTCTGAGCCTTATGTGTCGATTATTTGGTTCTGGTTCTTCATCTAGAGTTTCCGTTTTTTGATTCTTACAGACCTTTAATGTTTGATGTTGACTTGGGTTTTCCATGTGTTCATGAATCCGCCTGATGTTGGTGGCTTCGATTCACTGGATCACACATTATTGCTTTATTTTAGGCTGTTTGTTGGCTGTGATGATCTAACCAAAAACAGGTTGTTGTTCTGGCGTGGCAACCATTGGTAGATGGTCTGCATCTAGAAGCAATGACCAGGTCTGAACCAAAGCTATGTTTGTCGTTGTGCTGCATCGTGTTGGCTTCAATTCGTTGGCAATGATGGTCAAACCAAAAATATGTTGTTGTCCTGGCGTGACAGCCATATGTAGATGGTTTGCAGCCTAACACCGTGAGTTGATCTGAGCCAAAGCAGTATTACATAGGATGGCTGTGATGATTTTAAAAAAAATCCGTTGTTTTGGCGTGGCAACCACGTTTGGTTTGCAGCCATAATGAGAAGCCGGATCTGAGCCAAGGGTTGAAACTAGGGTTGTACAGGTGATTATTGGTTTTAAAATATTCGCGTAGCGCGCGAGGCAGAATTCAACTAGTATGATTTAAAAAAATGAAAGTAAGGAAAAAAAAAAGACAAAATACACAAACATTGAATAACTATTAAAAAATTATTTAGATAAAGAAACGGACTAATTGTTCAGTATATGACATTAGCTTCACTAGTTTTAAAGCTTGTAAAGTTGAAGTCATATTCAAAACCAACATAGTCGGTGTAACTTGTAATAATGGTTTCTTTCATGAAAGCATAGTTAATGGGGACTTTTGAAAACTTGTATTTGTTACAATTCTTAGCTGATCTTGGCCTATGGATGAATAAACATTATTTTTCCAAAAAAGGTTTTCATACAAGAATGTGCATTTCTTTGAAACATTTCCTTCTAATTTTGTACCCTACAAAATAATTATTTATATAAATAAGATAGCTAGAAACATAATTTTGTATAGTGTTTTGCAGAAATATAAAGGAATAAAATGAGAGTATACGTATACATAAAATGATCACATCCGAGGAATATACTTTGTTGAGTCTCTAAAGTCAAAGTATGTGAACCTTCAATCAGATATATAAGGAAAAAAAAACAAATGATATTTATAATATCAAAATCCTATTATGAGATGTATAATGCCTTTGAAAAATGTTAACCCTGAGTTGTTAGAATACTTGATTGCAATGACATTGAAGAAAAACTTTTATTTAACAGTAAGAATGACACTTTATTATCACCAACACTTTAGCCGGATGTTAAAATAGATATAATCAAAAACTCCATACAACTAGAAGCAAAATCATATCGAACAATTGCATTAATCAGGCTAAAATTTAAGAGAACACCATGAACCAAGTCCTGAATCTTTAACTTCGATCGGTTACTCACCCAAGAAAACGCCAATTCTTTGATTTCTGTAAAACAATTGTTTATTGATGTTGATTTACCTTTGAATATCTTTTTACTAGGTTAACATCCCGTGTAATACACAGGTTGTATAAATAAATATTAAATAGTTAATAATAAAAAATTTTAAAATTATAAAATAATATCTTAAGATATGATATTATTAAAATTATGTATGAGTAAAAACTTTAAATAATAAACAATGATATTATTTTTTTCAACTTTTATTTTTAATTTTTTAAGTAATATTTAAAAATTTAGGGCTATTTTTAAAAATTTTCTTATGTAAAGTTTGAATTTTAATCATTTTTGTTTCATTAAAAATTTATTTTTAACAACAAAAGTTTTAAAATATTTCTTATTTTTAAAAGAAGTTTGATGTTTTAGAAAAGATTTTTTTTATTAAAAAGGTTATTTCTTTAGAAATTACATTGATACAAAGATCTCTTTTCTTAATTAATAAAGAAATATTTTTAATCTTAAAATGAATTAAATCAAATTCTTAGTAGTTAATGTAATTATTTATTAGGAGAGAGAAGCGGGAAACAAAGATTTACAAGCTCTATTATTGTGACACGTGTCATAAAAAAACCTTCTTTTATTAGTATACATAGATTTCTCACTATCCACAAATGTCACATCGTAGCTAAGAACACGACATCGATTAAGTTCCTTTTTTCACTTCCTGTTGATTTGCGTATTCACATACTCCAAAGCCTCCAAGATGGAACGAAGCAAGGCGTGGCTAGGCATCTTTATCCAAACACAAACTTGCCACCAAATTGACTTAGCGTATTCACATTTAACCAAAAGATGACATGCACCTTCAAAGAATAGACCACAATTAACGCATGTAGGAAAGTTAATAATAACCCCTCAATGGTCAAAGACGAGGCAAACAAGTTAAACCTGGGAGGGACCCAAGATTTCCTCAAGAAATTCGCGCCCGAAAATGTATGAGATTGAACTTCGTCTAGGAAGTTTCAAATACTCATGAAGAGAAATTCGCGCCCAAGTGTCGTCTTTATCCGTGATAATAATCAGATTCAAATACTCATGAAGAGAAATTGAGTCTGCAGCCAAGGAAGAAGGCAAAGACTACACCTCCCACTCACACACCCATGAAACATAATCCCCTTAACATAATAGCCTCGAACAACAACTCTTTTACTGGTAACAATTTTAAATAAACACATAAATGTATCTTTTAACGGACTCAAATCAAACCAGTTATCAATCCAAAAACTCGTCATCGATCCAGACCCAACCGTACACTCCAAATCACGGGTTTCCAATGTTTCACCTCGCTCATCTTAGCACCGATTGGGATTCTAATATACATAAAACGGAGAAGATCGCCGGGCACAATTAATGGAATCTACATATTCGGTCAAGATGTTTATTTCCACCCAAACACCAAACATCCTACTCTTACCCAGGGGCGGAGGATTGTTGGGGCCGGGGGGGGCCGCCGCCTCCCCTCCTTTTTTCGTCGGTAGTGTTAAATTGTAGTCCGTAGTGTTAAATTGTAGTCCGTTAGTGTAAATTTTGGGTACGGTAGTGTAAATTTTTATACAAATATCGAGTTCGCCCCCCCTAAAAAAATTAATTTCGTCCCGCCCCCCCTACGGGGATGTTCAAGCTCCGCCACTGCTCTTACCTAAATTAACTATCAAACCATAGCACAAGAAGAAAACATACAATATTCTATGAAGATTTTTTAGGTTTGAAGATGACCACGTATCATAGATAAGAGCATTAAAACCAAGTGTTAATATGAAAACTATTATTAAATGTATTTGAAAAGCAGATGACTATATGTTAATACATACGAAACGCTTTAAACATGAAACGATTAAAAAATAAGTCATAATTTCTTAATATAAATTAATACGATAAATAAGTTGTATTTACAGTAAGAATTTTAATATATTTGACTACATATCATTAACTTTAAGTTTAAATTTAAAAAAGAACTAATCAATTTGTGGAGTATAAACCTTTATGAAGAACCAAGTATTTTTTTTTTATAGGTTTTGGAAACGATAATAATTGATAATTAAATTAAAAATTATATATACTTTAAAACTCATACTGAACCCCACTAAAGAATAAGTTACAAATATTTAAAACATGTTTTATCTTGTCTTTTAGTACGTGTTTTTGTTTTTATTTCTATCTCCTTAAGTTTTCAATATATACATTTTATATCCTTTAGTTACGTGTTTATTTATTGCATAAAGTACAAATGTTTAATGCATGTTTTATTTGTCTTTTAGTGCATGTTTTTTTGCTGATCTCTTAAGTTACCAATATATACACTTTATACCCTTTATTTATGTGTTTGTTTTTCCTGGTAAATTCATAGATTTTTAATTTTTTGTATTCCTATTATAAACTTTAAAATTTAATATTTTCTTTTTTAAAAATATGTCGTGCAACGTGTCTATTATTATATATGTTTCAATGTAATTCATTTAAAACGTTGTTGTGCGTCATAATATACAGACTATCAAAACATAAGCATGTAAGTCGTTAAAGTTGATTAATTCTTTCATTTTTCTATTTCTTTTACTTTTCATCCTACAACTTTTAGTTGTGATGTTTTCATAAACTTCAAATTTGTTTTTATTTTTATATAAAGTTTAAAAATTATCAACGATATAACAATTTCATTTCTTTTATATAAATTTAGGTATACTATCAACGCCCCTTATAACTCTAGGATTTGCGACAACGTTTTAATGTTAGTTGATTGCATGGTCTTATGCCTTTCGCCTCTTCAACTAACATGTTTGCTGTAATGTTTCAATATTAGTTTTTGCATGATCTTACGCCCCATGCTCCTTTCAACTCATGGGTTGACTACAACATTTCTAGGTTAGTTTTATTTTCATGATCTTACACCCCACCTTTTTTAACGTATGAGTTCGTAATAATATTTGAAATTTATTTGTTTATTTTACTCCCCACAACGTGGGGGTCTCTTGCTAGTTAAGAATTAAACATGAAATATTCAATTTAGACGTTTTTGGATCCAATGTATTCCGATGAGAAAACTCATTTTATATGTTCTAGAATTGAGACATTTATGTCCCCATCGAACATTTTTTTTATTATAGAGTACATGTTGTGTGGTTGCATGTTATCTCAATTTCTATTAGAATTATAGCGTACAAATGCTTGTAAAGTTCTTTTAGTATTATGCTTAAGATTAAGGATGTGAATTTATGATACAGTATGAATCTATTATTTTTGTGGTTTGAGTTTAGTTTAAAAAAATTAAGATCAGTTCAGGTCGAATAATCGTTTAACTAAACATGTTGTGAGTTTGCTGGTTAAACCATTTACTTTTGGGTTTTCTTTTTCGATTTTCTTTTCTTGTCATGCTTGGGTGTTTCATGTTAGACTTTAAAGGTTAAAAGAGAATTTGGTATTAACTATTATAATTTATAAAGGCCTTTATAATTAGTTAGAATTATAAAGTACTAACGATTACAAAAATAAAAAAAATTAAAAGAGTTGCTTCTGGGTCAACCATTAAAACTCGTGTCATTTTAGGTCCATGTAAGTGATAATAATTTTAAGTTGTGTCATGTTCGAGTTCATGTTGGGTTAGATCTGTCATCTAATAAACACAACCCGTTTAACACCCATTTAATATCGGTTTTGCACTTAATACACCTAAAAAACATAATTCTCACAAATGGAGTTTAAACCATCATCCGACATGCATATTTTATCATGCAATTTAGTTTTACAAATATTTATAGAGCAAGATCCCGATAGCATATGGTATCATTTATAAATTATAACTTTACAACATGAAAGTTCCTTTTATTTTGCATAACAATTTATATCAAGTGATTTAAGCCTTGCGTGCATGGTGGCATATTTAATTACACGATCATGTTTACGGTAACGTCATAATTGTTTGGTTGAAGTTTTGACCATCAAAATCAGAAAACCACCTCTTGTGACAATGATCCAATGACGACTAGTATATCTTCAAATAAATTATAAAGCTGATAGACCGCGTATGTAGTGTATGTACACGTCAAGACAGTATATTGTAAAGCTTCAACAATACATTGACATATCGTTAAATCCTCTAGCGACACACCTAATCAATCATGAGAAACTAACGCAGATGTTGAACGACACCAACCTAGACCAACCACTACACTACTCAGTTTAAAACAAATCTTGATCACAAGTATAGTTTAAAACAAATCATTGATCACAAGTATCCTTGTAACTAGTCTCTGAAAGACAATTAATATCATTTTAACTGAAAATATCATGTTGTGTTGTCTATGAACTTAATACTACCACGTAGTTTATTAAAATGGGACATGCTCATAAGACAACATGTTAATTACCAATTTAACAAGACAATGTTTCTAATTGTAGAGAAATTTGAAAAAAAGAAAAATCGGTAGCATAATAGATATCCTTGAATGCACCAACATTATCAAACTTCAACCCTTGAAGTAGTTTATGTGTGTTTGAAGTCCGAAATATCATAGGTTTACAAGTAATAGCTAATGGATTACCATGTGCGTTCACATACACATAAAAGAGCGATAAAGTCAGACGTACAGACATCAAGCCTACCTTTTTGGTAAAATGACTGTCATACAACAAATGGTGAAAGATAAATTGGTATAAGACATGACTTGTGACACAAAGGTTTTTCTCGGATATCGGTAGTTAATTATGACAAGTTGTAACATCTCGTATTTTCGTTAACTTAAAAGTTAACTTTGTTAAATCTTAAAAGGATCTTTTATATTATTTTGAAACTTTGGAGATTTATTACACTTAATTTGGATGATTAACAAATTAATAATAATAACATTATAAGTGTTATAATGTTTACTTATTATTCTAAAATTTAAAGTGATAAAAGTCTTAAAAATAATTGTTATTATAATAATGATATTATTACTACTATTATTAATAATAATAATATTAATAATAATGTTAATGGTAATAATAATATTAATAATAATGATAATATAAGTTTAAAATATTAAAGCTTATAATTAATAAGTTTCTACATAAAATAATAACAATTTAAACTTCAGGGTCTAAATTGTAAATTAATTAAAACTTAATCAAAACTTTAAGACCCAAATGATAATTATTGGAAACATCAGGGACCTGAACTGTAAAATCTCGAAACATAACCCCATCTTTCCCCCCCATCGGCCCGTAACTCCGGCCAGAATCCGGCGGGCGCCGGCGAGGCCAAATTTCTCGAATCCAACACAGATTCCGGCCCAAATCGATTCCATTCACTTCGGGAAACCGTTTCAAACATTTAGTGGTGAATTAATTCGACTTTACAAGCTATTAAGTGTACAATTGAATTCGAACCCGAAGCCGTTAAACCTCCAAGCCGTTCGGACATTAAATCACAATAATAATCGAATTAACTTAGCATAAACAATCATCTATCTATCTATAATCGTTTACAACCTTCAATTGCACCTGAAACAAATACATACATCAAATTCCATCATCACCTTCATCGCGAGGTTACAGCTAGTCGAACACCACACTCTAGAGTTCAAGAATCAAAATTGATAGAGGTATTTTAGTCCATATCATCATTAGGATCTATCTGCAAGTTGAATTCGATTATCATTGAAGATTGCTCATCCTTTATGCACCTACGGCGCGACTTGTTCTTGATTGTCTGTTGTATAATTCGAATTGAAATAAGGTAACTAAACACATCCCCATACTCGAAATCATCTAGGGAAGCAAAGCCCTATATTTAATTTCGTTATGATAATCATCTTGATGTTCAATTGGAATCAAATTGATTCTAGGGTTTATGTGATTTGGGGAAGATGTTTAAATCAAGTATAAAACTAAAGGGAACCAAGATCTACCGCGGCTGCGGCCCTGGTCTACTGGTTCCCGTCCCCTTGCTAACTTTGAGGTCCCGGGTTCGAACCCGGGCACCCTCAACATATTTTTTTTAGGCTTTTCAACCCTATATTAATTTTAGAACATTTTTAATAAATATAAAAATAATTTTTATAAACTTTAAATATTTTTTTAAACATCAAACAAATTTCTGAAAATTTATTTCTTATAATATCTTAACATTTTATTCTATTTTTATTAAAACAAATAATGTAACTAGTTAAATAATTTATAAAATAGACTTTAAAATTTGTTTATCTTAACAAAACATTACAATTATATTATTTTCTTGTTTTAGCTTATTAAATTCTTATTCAAATAATAAATAATAAAACATTTGATCCAAATGTTATTTTCAAATGTATATCTAACCTTTATATTTAAATTGTTTCCTTTTAAAATAATTAAATGATTATGGTACTTAAACAATAATCTTTATAAATAGTATTGGACATTATATTAATTAAGGTCTTGTCATGATAATTGTAGAAATTATATAATTTATAATTTCCCGAATTATTTACAAATATTATTTTATATAAAATATACTAACTAAAGGTTTAGATTAATAATTTATTATTAATCAAAATGTTATTCCAATTAATTTTGAATAATTATAAAGCTTTATTTATTATATTGAATCTTATCTATATTTATACTTAAATTCGTTTCTAAATACTTAAATATACATATTTAATTCCGTTAATGGAATCAAACTATAATTATTTTATAAACTTATTACTTATTAAAAACCTTAAAACTAATGAAACCCTAATTCTTATTTGAACGTTAATCATATTATTAATCTTAACCTTCATCTTGTAATACATATTTAGGTGCCTATTAATGAATACTTTGGGACTATCTTTTGGATCATGACTTTAATTTTTTATATCGTCTTGTAATGCCTATATCAATGTGAGTATTTCCATACCCCTTTTTCTTATTTTCACACTTTAGGGTGAAACATGTTAACTTATATTATTGCACTTGTAAACTTATTCGAGACTTGTAAACTTTATGGCAATTTATTTAAAGTTGTGGTTAGTTGAACTTTTGTGGTTACCATGTTATGGCATTATATGTACAATCATTAACTATTGCTAGCCCAGCGAAGTCATAGATCTATGGGACAGACAACCTATTTGGTGCTAAAGTCGATAAACTGCCGACTCCTAGGAGCCGTATGCTTGTGCACTAGGGAACCAAATACACTTAGCTGATCATATATACTTTTAATGTATAAGACTTGTAAACTTTGTCGAGGTTTGATTGTTGCATTGTTCATAACATCCCTAATCACTTTATTCACTAACTTATGACTTGAATTGCCATCTTTTATATACTTATGTATTGAAAACTATGGAATGCTCACCAACATTTTTATGTTGACCTTTTATTTTTAACATGTTTCAGGAATAACCCAAGAATGTGTTCTACTCTTTGAAGCTTATCTCACTTAGGACTGGACTTAGAGAAATAAACATTGATCTTGTTACTTTCAATCTTGTATTCATGATGTATCTTTATTTGAGCCTCTTACTTGTATTGTTACAATTAAATCTTTATTAATATATTTGGAATTAATAATAGCGTTATGTGGCTGTGAACAATCGTAACTCTCACACCTCGACGTTTCCGCCGTCAAGGTTGGGGTGTGACAGATTGGTATCAAAGCCCATAACTATAGGGATTTAGGTTATTAGAAATGGTGACCTAGACTATAGCTTATGCATGAACCTCATAGAAAGATCATTATATTTTTGTGCTTACTTATTGTCTGCGTGCTACATAATGCTATGCCTTTTGTGCAACTTGATGCCTTAGCATAGGAATTGCCTTATGTATGCTTAAACTTAGTTACTTGTCTCCCTAAACTTAACTTGACTCTTTGACTCTCCCCGACAAATAACACTTCCTAAACTTATTCTCGACGTCGTGTGGAATCTACACTACCTATCGTGGGTTTAATTCCTTAGACTCTATGTCTAATCATTGAAAATCTCATCAAGGTTTTGATTTCATGAACCTAAGAAATTTGTGTGACCATAGACACCTGTATTCTGGATTTCCTGGCAAAAGGCCTTCGGGCTAAGGCAAGCATATCGTATAAATCTCATTGCGAGACCAGTTATGCTTACCTGGGGATTTCTGGGATGAGTGATAAACTATGGTCAACATACACAAGTCTCTAAGGCAAGTGGGTCAATTTACCTTGACGTGTCAACGATTCCAAATGGTAATGCGTTACTAAATGGAACCATCCTCTTTATATCTTAAAAATCTTTGATTCCTTGAACTGGTTTCTTCTCATTCCTATCATACATAATGTTCCTGTGATATTGAACTCGTCTTACCTTTCAACTCCTACGTTTAAACATCGTTACACGCTAGGCGTTTCATGTAGCTATTTCTATACCTTGATCAACGTATACATGACTCTTGTTATACCCAAAGATATTGGGAATCTAAACCGAAAGATCTTTAAAACTTTAAATCATTACTTATGGTTTTCAAATCTTCATAAGGGTGTGTCCCATAACTAAATACATTCAATGTTGTAGGTGGAATTCCTACATCTCGGGATACTTTGCTAATTGAATGTTAATTTTGTTAACTCAAATATTATAAGTGGTCACTCACCCCAATGATCAAATAAACTAATTATAACTTTGTTACCACTTATAAGTACACGTGTCTTCAACAAGGTTATGGCTGACCTCATATCTTGAGAAGTCCATGTATTCCTTTTGATTGTGAATCGAATGTTCACATCTCACTATGATGATTGAATCATTCTTGACCTTGATTTCGTCTTCCCGATTTAAGCCATCCAAGATTTGAACACCATAACAAATTCTGTTGTCTCGAACTTTGATCTTAAGCTTGTAAGCATGATTTTCTCTTTTGTTACATTGATGAAACTTGAAATTTCCTGAACTTCTAATTGATATTCTTTTCCTTTCGCTGTTAAGTCAAACTTCGTACCGTTTGCACCATGGGAGATGCAAGAGTTTGTAAGTCAAGCTATGACTAAGAACATTCGTACCTCCTAAATGATTCTAACTCATCAAAACAGGGGTGATTCCCTTACTTTGATGATTCTCTATTCGTTTGATAAATGATTTCCAATTGTGATTTATAAAATTTCATCCTCTCGATTGGGGTGATTTCCTTATCTTGAGGACTGACTTCAATTATTTTCTTTAGAACTTGTATATCACAAACGACATGATCTCACCACCAAATAGGATTGAAATCTGTACTTTGGTGACAAATGTCAATTTCGATTGTTTTCTTGAAATTTAATCATCAAGATAGGCGTGAATCCCATACCTTGATGATAATTTCATTTTTATGGATTGTAATTTTCTCAAATGAAACGAACTCATCAAAGTAAGAGTGAATTCTGGATTTTGATGAAGAAGTTCATCCTATTATATTTTGTTTTTGTAAAACTACATCGTTAAGATAGGGGAGACATCCCTTTACCTAAATGGTGAGTTACCTCGTTTTATTTCTGTGGATCCTCAACAATGAGTTGGGATCGAGCTTTTTAATTGGTAAGTTAGAGGTCATGCCTTGGGAATACACCATCAAGTTAGGAGTGAAAACCACACCTTGATGACTATTCACATTTCTTGCTCTTTAACTTATCAAGGTTGTAATCAAGTGACGAGAAGCATGTAGTAACTTGAAGGGTGAAACAATGTTAGTATTTCGACCTATCAAGCCAAAGCATGATCTCTGAACTTGAAAGGAAACCTGATCGCTCTAGGCTGATTTTGTTTTCGAGCTTGGAGCATTTAAATTCTTAAATTGATTTCTTCCCTTTATCCTCATGTTTTGATTTGATCTAGCTATATCGAACCATTTATTCCTTACTTATCAACTTTCATTTGAGATATCATCAACACATGATTATGTGATGGTTGCGTTCTTAAGCAATCTTTCTGCTAAATAAAGACATTATCAACTTGTGTTCATGTCTTTCTAGTCATGCGAATGTCTCAGCTGTGCTCATGGTTTTGTTGAACTGCGTATGCAAACCGTACTTAGAAATTTGCTACCTTACAAAACATGGGTACAAATGCATTCCTTATTGTTTGTGTCACTTCTTGAATCGCTTTTGAATTTTTAACCTTAGAAATCTTTAAAACGCTAATTGATTTCGATCAACAAGACTTGTTATTATCCTCATTGCGATGTGGATATAAAGGTTCATAAAATTTTGTAATTTGTAGTCATGGGTTTGGCACAAAATAAAAGACATAACTTGGCATGTGTCCAAGTGTCTTACCTTCATATATGACAAAACCTAACATTCGTGTTCCTATGAATCTCCTGTTTAACTTTTCTTTCACTAAGTGCCTCTTATCTTAGCTGTCAGGATGACAATTGGTGCATTATAGACCGATTGACTAAAATCTCATATTGACTCATGTGAGATAATGGGTCGAGAAATTGACTTGCATCTATCTCAAAAAGTTGTATACCGTGGTTTGACGTTAAAACATCGATCGTTATTTTGAATGATTGATTCATTTTTGTTTTCAATAATATTTTTAACCATCGTCGTGAACTCATTCTAAGATCTTCGCATAACGTATTATTCTTAGACCGATGGTTGGTCAAAGGAGAAATGCATGTTTACAAGAAATGTGTTAAGATCGTTTTATATAGTGACGTTTGGGATTCTTAAATCCCGATGGTTAACATTTCTTATCATTGTTAGTCTTTTATTGATTTCGAGACATCACTTTACTACAAAACTACTTTCTAGACGTTGTGGCTTAGAAGTCTAACATACCCCGGTAACTCGCCATCGTTTTCCAACATTTCAACTCAAAACGTCTCGTATTTCACTGGAAGAGTTCAAGTTGGCATATATTATGTCAAAATCTTGTAAGATTCCATAAAGTGAAACGTATCACCTGTAATCAAACGTCAAACATTGTTCGTTGTACACTTAACTTGCATCATAATTCCTTGTTCATCTAAGTTCATTTTTAATTTCGGGACGAAATTCTTTTAAGTTGGGGAGACTGTAACATCTCGTATTTTCGTTAACTTAAAAGTTAACTTTGTTAAATCTTAAAAGGATCTTTTATATTATTTTTGAAACTTTGGAGATTTATTACACTTAATTTGGATGATTAACAAATTAATAATAATAACATTATAAGTGTTATAATGTTTACTTATTATTCTAAAATTTAAAGTGATAAAAGTCTTAAAATAATTGTTATTATAATAATAATGATATTATTACTACTATTATTAATAATAATAATATTAATAATAATGTTAATGGTAATAATAATATTAATAATAATGATAATATAAGTTTTAAAATATTAAAGCTTATAATTAATAAGTTTCTACATAAAATAATAACAATTTAAACTTCAGGGTCTAAATTGTAAATTAATTAAAACTTAATCAAAACTTTAAGACCCAAATGATAATTATTGGAAACATCAGGGACCTGAACTGTAAAATCTCGAAACATAACCCCATCTTTCCCCCCCATCGGCCCGTAACTCCGGCCAGAATCCGGCGGGCGCCGGCGAGGCCAAATTTCTCGAATCCAACACAGATTCCGGCCCAAATCGATTCCATTCACTTCGGGAAACCGTTTCAAACATTTAGTGGTGAATTAATTCGACTTTACAAGCTATTAAGTGTACAATTGAATTCGAACCCGAAGCCGTTAAACCTCCAAGCCGTTCGGACATTAAATCACAATAATAATCGAATTAACTTAGCATAAACAATCATCTATCTATCTATAATCGTTTACAACCTTCAATTGCACCTGAAACAAATACATACATCAAATTCCATCATCACCTTCATCGCGAGGTTAC
The DNA here is from genome assembly GCA_024085815.1 of Flaveria linearis. NCBI lineage: Eukaryota > Viridiplantae > Streptophyta > Magnoliopsida > Asterales > Asteraceae > Flaveria > Flaveria linearis. Next base: position 1,313,920 of record CM044001.1, read on the forward strand.
AGCTAGTCGAACACCACACTCTAGAGTTCAAGAATCAAAATTGATAGAGGTATTTTAGTCCATATCATCATTAGGATCTATCTGCAAGTTGAATTCGATTATCATTGAAGATTGCTCATCCTTTATGCACCTACGGCCGCGACTTGTTCTTGATTGTCTGTTGTATCAATTCGAATTGAAATAAGGTAACTAAACACATCCCCATACTCGAAATCATCTAGGGAAGCAAAGCCCTATATTTAATTTCGTTATGATAATCATCTTGATGTTCAATTGGAATCAAATTGATTCTAGGGTTTATGTGATTTGGGGAAGATGTTTAAATCAAGTATAAAACTAAAGGGAACCAAGATCTACCGCGGCTGCGGCCCTGGTCTACTGGTTCCCCGTCCCCTTGCTAACTTTGAGGTCCCGGGTTCGAACCCGGGCACCCTCAACATATTTTTTTAGGCTTTTCAACCCTATATTAATTTTAGAACATTTTTAATAAATATAAAAATAATTTTTATAAACTTTAAATATTTTTTTTAAACATCAAACAAATTTCTGAAAATTTATTTCTTATAATATCTTAACATTTTATTCTATTTTTATTAAAACAAATAATGTAACTAGTTAAATAATTTATAAAATAGACTTTAAAATTTGTTTATCTTAACAAAACGTTACAATTATATTATTTCTTGTTTTAGCTTATTAATTCTTATTCAAATAATAAATAATAAAACATTTGATCCAAATGTTATTTTCAAATGTATATCTAACCTTTATATTTAAATTGTTTCCTTTTAAAATAATTAAATGATTATGGTACTTAAACAATAAATCTTTATAAATAGTATTGGACATTATATTAATTAAGGTCTTGTCATGATAATTGTAGAAATTATATAATTTATAATTTCCCGAATTATTTACAAATATTATTTTATATAAAATATACTAACTAAAGGTTTAGATTAATAATTTATTATTAATCAAAATGTTATTCCAATTAATTTTGAATAATTATAAAGCTTTATTTATTATATTGAATCTTATCTATATTTATACTTAAATTCGTTTCTAAATACTTAAATATACATATTTAATTCCGTTAATGGAATCAAACTATAATTATTTTATAAACTTATTACTTATTAAAAACCTTAAAACTAATGAAACCCTAATTCTTATTTGAACGTTAATCATATTATTAATCTTAACCTTCATCTTGTAATACATATTTAGGTGCCTATTAATGAATACTTTGGGACTATCTTTTGGATCATGACTTTAATTTTTTATATCGTCTTGTAATGCCTATATCAATGTGAGTATTTCCATACCCCTTTTCTTATTTTCACACTTTGGGGTGAAACATGTTAACTTATATTATTGCACTTGTAAACTTATTCGAGACTTGTAAACTTTATGGCAATTTATTTAAAGTTGTGGTTAGTTGAACTTTTGTGGTTACCATGTTATGGCATTATATGTACAATCATTAACTATTGCTAGCCCAGCGAAGTCATAGATCTATGGGACAGACAACCTATTTGGTGCTAAAGTCGATGAACTGCCGACTCCTAGGAGCCGTATGCTTGTGCACTAGGGAACCAAATACACTTAGCTGATCATATATACTTTTAATGTATAAGACTTGTAAACTTTGTCGAGGTTTGATTGTTGCATTGTTCATAACATCCCTAATCACTTTATTCACTAACTTATGACTTGAATTGCCATCTTTTATATACTTATGTATTGAAAACTATGGAATGCTCACCAACATTTTTATGTTGACCTTTTATTTTAACATGTTTCAGGAATAACCAAGAATGTGTTCTACTCTTTGAAGCTTATCTCACTTAGGACTGGACTTAGAGAAATAAACATTGATCTTGTTACTTTCAATCTTGTATTCATGATGTATCTTTATTTGAGCCTCTTACTTGTATTGTTACAATTAAATCTTTATTAATATATTTGGAATTAATAATAGCGTTATGTGGCTGTGAACAATCGTAACTCTCACACCTCGACGTTTCCGCCGTCAAGGTTGGGGGTGACACAAGTTGTATCTCATGTAGTCGGCGTTATAACTGTTGGTACACATGTCCCCAGTTCTAGTCTAGAAAGGACTCCATTTCTAGTACACGTTGATGACATCTTCCTATGATTAATGTATCCCATTCTTGTTAGGACCGTATACGTACAAAGTACTAACTGATTCTTCATTATACCGGATCAAATAGTGCGGAATCCTATTTGATTGGCTATCCAATCAGGGAGAACGTAATCAAGATCAAACCTAACGATTAGAAAACGTTAAGAATGGACTAGGAATGATCTGGGACGTTCTATGAACTTGGAATGAACGAACAGGACGCTCTGGGTCGGCTAGGGTTGCAAGTATTCGAAGTGTTGCGTTTTTCCACAAATTAAGTGGTATTTATAGGTACAGCTATCATTCTTACGACTGAGCCAAGCGACTAGCTCAGTCGTGCGGCTGAGTCATACGATTAGTTCATTCGGACGACTGAGTCAGTCTTATGACTCAATCGTACGATTGACTCAATCACCTGGTTCATTCGTGTGACTGGCCCATTCGCATGGTCCAGTCGTGCGACTGAATCAGATTACTTAGTTAAACACATTCTTGAACCTTTGATGGTTCAAACCTATGTCTAACAACTGTAAACCTATATAACATTGTCATATATGCGTGTACTAATAATTGATATGAATAGATATAACATGTAAACAACCAATAAACATAATTACAAGAGATTCTCAATATAATGATCAAACGTTACATATGTGTTACAAGAAGAAGTTCTATTACATTTAAGCTCACTAGACTAGAACTGGGGATATGTGTACCAACAAACTCCCCCTTGGACCTAGTTCTATCTAGACTTTGACTTCTTTTTTGAATTCTTCAAATCTCTTCTTCCTATCTTCTCTAGAAACCCCAGAGTGAATATCGAGTGCGAAGCATAAACGTATGACGTGTTGGAACTGAAGTGCTTGCACGATATCTTGAGTGTCAAAAAACAGTAGCCACTTGTACAAGATGTATACATCTGAAGCAGACAAGTTAGTTAGCCACATAGGGTCAAATACCCTAACTGTCTCGACCATCCCTTCTTTCTCCAAAACTATGACGGCCTCACCTGTGCGCCAGTCATAATACCACCATTTAAAATGGGGTGCAAAATCCTGTGGCATTTCCCTCAATGGAATACGTGACATTATGCGCGGAGGGTGCCATCGCAAGACCACCTTTGGTCTTCCAGAGGTGGGGTCAACCTCGGTCTTATGAATCAACCTTTTGGGCTGTTGAGGTTTAAAATTGACCCACCTCGTATGATACTCTTTCTTCAGTGCCTGCTCAAACCATCCTGACATCTTTCCTGGAACAACATACAGGAGGTTCAAGTTGGCTAGACGGTTAAGCTCAAATCCAGGGAGAGTTTTCAGATCGTGTGGGAATTTGAAATATTCAATTCCCTTCTCCCTCTTGATAGCATACACCTTGAGATCCTCAAGGTATGCCCAGCTGATAATTTTGCCAGACACCTTCTGATGTTTCTTTATCTTGTAAAGCTTAGTGTAGGCATTTGACTTGTTTGGCGCATGCTGTTTCTTCATCTCCTCCAGGCAGGCTATCCATTCAGCCTTTGTTACTGCCAGATCAGCCTCATTTGCCTGAGGAGCTTCTGCTGTAGCTGCTTTCACAGCAGTCATCTCTTCTACCTTATTGAGGATGTTGTTGTCAAATGTTTCCCCCAGATCTGGGAGAACTTCGCCTTCGGCGTTAGTATACTGAGGATAGTCATCAGCAGTCACGTCCTCAATCTCCACTTCGTCAACGTCTCGTAATTCATCATCGCTGACTATGTCGACCTCTGGAGCGTCTTTCACCAGCTCGTCAGAATTCAGACTAAACAGTTATGCAATTTGAGCATCTATTAAGTCGTGAATAATCTCCACTTCCTCAGCAGTGTAGCTAACTGATCGTTGAACAATCCCTTGTAGATCGAGGATCATCGTCAATTTAGAATCAATGTGACGGAGGGGCACTACATCGTGTTCATCTACTTGTTTAGCTGAACCTGTTTAACAACCAATTACAACACAAGTAAGTATACATTAAGCACATAAATAAGGTTAGTTGAACTTTTGCATTTTATTTATAAAACATAAAATTTAATACAAATATTCAAGTACAAAGTTTAAATAGTGAATAGACTTCTATTCTTGAGCTTTGCCTTGAATCTGAGCTGGATCTTTGGCAGAAGGGGAGGTAGGTGGGGCAGCAGTTGATGCTCCCTGGTCTTGTCTTTTCTTGGTTCGTTGCTCATGACCAGGAGAAGAGGCTGAGGTAGATGCATCCCCTTCATCTTCATCATCATCCTTTTCTTTATCTTCATCATCACCTCCCTCATCATCATCATCACTATCATCATCCTCATCATCCTCCTCATTATCATCATCTTCACCTTCTCCTATCTTTAGGGGCTCATTTTGTGACCCCTTGAGTTTTATTCTGATCTCCTTGTTGGCAGCTTCTAACTCCTCGAGCTTCTTGGTGGACTCATCTCGGTGCTCTAGGAGTTTGGTGATCTGTTCATTTTGCTGGTTGATCTGATCAGTTTGCTGGGAGATAAGTTGAGCTTGGGAAGTTGTTAGCTCCCTCAGCTGATGTATCTCAGCCGTCTGGGAGGAGCTCAACTCTCTCACCTGCTGTATCTGAGCAGTCTTTGCCTCATCCGAAGCCATCAGCTTGACCACCATGCTGTTTAGTGCAGCAAGCTGCTCTACCACAGAAACTGGTGGTATGAATGAGCTTGGTGGAAAAGATGAGGATCCTGTTTGGTGAGTAGTGGTGGTTGTGGTGGCTGTGGTGAATATGGGAGAGGGACTGAAAGAAGTGGTAGGTGGTACAGTGGTGGTGGTGGTGGATGTGGGAGTGTGAGATGTAGGGATAGTGGTGGTGGTTTGAGAGGTTTGGGTGGTGTGGGCAGTTTGGTTGGTTTGGGTAGTGGCGGTGGAGGTTGTGGAAGTAAGCAGAGTAAGCCTTCGGCGTTTGGGCTTCTTCCCGTGGGGCTGAGCCATTTGCTTTAGCCTGGATCCTTTGGATCCTGATGCTCCCCCTTGGCTACTGATCGGATCCGGGGCATATGAGGGATCTGATGTCGTTGCAGCATCCCCGGACTCCACTGGGCGTCCACCTACTGCCCTCAAGCCTCTTTCTGTGGCAATAACTTTGCTGCCTACAGTCCTCGTTAGAGGCTCTTCATCTGACTCTTCCTTCTCCTCCATCTGAAAATCAGGGTGAATTGGAGCTGGTTCGGGTTCACCCTGGCCATCTCCTCCCTGATCAGCATCATGATCATCATCAGAGTCATCGGAGGGCAGAGCAACTTGCTCCACATCTGAATCACTGTCATCGTGGCGCCACTTCCTCTTCACCGGCGCCACGTAGTCATCACGGGCTAGATGCCCAAATAATCGCCTGACAGGGGGTTTCACCTGCTTCCCCCTGTAAACCTTCATTCTCCCCAAAGTCGTGTCGTCCATGACCTCCAGAACGACAGCATCTTCTTTCTCCTTCGGAAGCTGGGGAAGCTTCTGATCAATGATCATCTGTATAAACCTTGGGTACATGCAGAAGCTTTCCTTCCCCTTGGTTTCAATGTTCTCCACCAGATAGGTGAAGATCATCCGTGAAAAGCTGAATGGAAGGTTCAGCACCAGTGCAACATATGCACTTTGCATTTGCTCAGACAGCTCATCAAAGCCTCCCTTCCTCGAGGCAATGCACCTTAGCAGCACGTGGGCTAGATACTTGAACTGGGGGCACAGATTGCTTTTGTTGAGCATACCTGAGTTGATGTCCCCAAAATACTTCGCCCGCAGAAAGCACCCTCGAACTGTCAGAGGGTGTAGTCGTGTGGGGTAGTCACCATCATCCCCAAACTCTAAGACTGTCCGTAGATCTTCCTCAGAGATCTCTATGTCCTGACCAAAATGGTGCTCTCGATACGGTAGGGCTCTATGGATCTGTCCACCACATCATGTTCCCAAAACGACTGCTGTATCGACCTGTATGGTGTACACTGTGCAGAAATCGCTCGGAATATCCTCGATCTCCTCAAAAACGTGATAATGCCAGAAAACTCGGCGGCATTCCTGGAGGTCAAGTCCACATGAGCACAAATGTTGTGCTTCGTGCTCATAATCCTTCGACTTGCCATCTGTCACACAATGTAAGTAAACGTTAGTGCATGCAGAAGATAGCAAATTAAAGTCAATGAGCTTTACACCTTGGTTAAGTCGGGCGACTGAGCAAACGAATGAACATAGTCGTGCGACTGAGTAGGACGACTGAGCTTTATATGTGTGAATTGGTTCATACGCGTGACTAAGTCAAGCGAATGGACATAGTCGTGCGATTGAACCATTCGTCCATCTCAGTAGTGCGACTGAGACTAGTCGTCTTCTCAGTCGGGCGATTGAAGTTCATCAGTGTGTCCAGTCGCCTACTCGACGGTTTGTCCATTCAAATTCTTGTTTTGAGCTATACTTGATTTTAAACGTACAACTTAGGCTCATTACACTCAGAAACGACCGATTAAGCGTATTTTAACTTCTGTTTGAACATTTAGATTAGTTTTGATGGTCTATTTGTTCGTTAAGTTCTCGGTTACTGTTGGGTCAGAATTCGAGTGATTCTAGATGTCATTTATCGGTTTTAATGATGAAACACCACGAATATTACCTGTATAATCACAGAAGAATGTCAGAACACACACAGAGATGGTAAATATGAATCAAACAAAATTTTGGCAGCGGTTCGTTAGGTCGTACAAATAGAGAGAGGCGATTTGGGTGAATGAGCGACTGATGTCGATTTGACCTATATATACTAGGGCAAATCCCAGTCGGGTGACTGAGCCGAATCGCGTAGGTCAGTCGTACGTGTGGGTCTAGTCGCATGAGTGAGTCGTGCGACTGAGATTCATTTGTACGATTCACCCAATCGTTCATATTCAATCGTACGATTGATGCTCAGTTGAACGACTGTGACAGTCTGTCACCTTCAATCATGTGCTTGGACTCATTCGCATTGTCCATTCGTAGGATTTGATTCATTTGTATGTTACAATCGTACGACTGGACCATATTTATGGTTCAGTCGTGCGACTGGGCCATCCTTATCATCTTTTGACCATTTTACCATAACGATCCTTAGTTCCATTTACCAGTAGATAAACATTATGAGTAGGTTGATCATCTCAGACATGACCATTTAAAATAAAAACTACATTTTGATCACCTCAGAAGTAATCCATTTAACCACCTGATCATCTCAGACATGACCCATTTATCCACCCGATCACCTCAGACGTGATCCATTTATCCACCCGATCACCTCAGACGTGATCCATTTATCCACCCGATCACCTCAGACGTGATCCATTTATCCAACTTATCACCTCAGACATGATACTTTTATCCTTTCAGAAACAATTTGTTTAAATAAACATTAAGCTCATTTGGTGAAGTTAACAGAGAACATTTTGCACAGTCCGACATTTACACATTATACATATCCCTTGTAAATTTTAAAACTACGAACAAAATAAAACATCTTTTTGTGATTTTGTTAGGTCAGGTTAGTGTAGCCTATTAACATTGACATCATATCAAGGACAGACTCATATGGAATCAGACAGGCATAAACAGCATTACTTGGAACCTTTGATTTGTATTTAACTTTAAACACTTGCATATCACAGCTTTCTCACTCATCTAAGATTTCTAAGATCTAACTGGGAATCATGCTTGACATGATAAGTAACACCCATTGATTTTGAGCATCAGGCAATGCAGTCACGACGATTGTCAGTATACTTGTCCATTGAAATCCATACACAGACTTTTGACACACATCAATGATTAATTAGATGAATTAGGTCAACAAGTATTTGTGTGTTCCACAGGTATATGGTAATCAATCTTCCTCAGGAGATTTTTGAGCGGTCTTGGGACTTAGAAGATTTGGTTCAAAGAATTTTCAAAGTGATGCTAAGCCTCAGGTCAGTGCCATCGCACAGCAGAGAGGCGCAAACAGCAATGAATTCTTAGAACGGATAGGTTATGCTAAGCCTCAGGTCAGTGCCATCGCACAGCAGAGAGACGCAATACCTATCTTCTTCTTAGAGCAGTATATTAGAATATACATTGTTTTCAGTGACATTTGTCATCTTTTGCTCTGTTTTTCAGGTCTTTGCTCACATTTGTGGCATTTGCTTGCTCCTCACCCCTTATTGGAAATTGACTGATTATGCAAACCAGGGATACCATGAAAACCCACAACTTGTTAAATTATTTATGTTTAAGCCAAATCACTGATGATGTCTACTTATCTATTGTGTTGAATCTACTGACACATCGTACAACGCACTGGCACCACCCTAGATCTACTTTCTCCGGGTAGTTACAGTACCAACCAAGCGTACTATCATTTTCCCAATATGTTAGACCTAGACTCTCTGATTTGTAATTTTTTGTGATTTAATTAACCTTGCAAAACGTACAATCCTTTTGGTGTTCCAAGTAACGTGACACCTGTGTACTATCACTTTCCATTTAATTGAGTCACATTTCCAGTTTTGTTGTCTATGTCTTTTCAGCTTTACTCACCTTCCCCCCCCTTTTTTATTTTTTTTTTTTATTTTTTTAGTAAATAAATACTGAATTTAACCAATCTCCCCCTAAAATTCTAAAACAGAAAATCTTTTGTGTTTTTGGATTTTTATAACGCAAGGAAATTAAAAATAAAAGAAAAATAAAATTAAACGAAAGACAGAAATAGTGTCGGGCTATGCATCTGTTTCTTCGGAGATAACATCACTTTTCTTTTTAACACCGTTGACCTCTAACAGATAGAAAAATCTGGGTTTATCAAACGGTTTGGTGTAGAGGTCAGCGCGTTGAAAATCCGTGTTTATTTTGACCACATCAATTAAGTGTTTTTCATAGCAGTCGCGTATGAAGTGATACTTTATGCCTATGTGTTTGGTCTTAGGATGTTGAACCGGATTTTTAGTTACTGTAATTGCAGCAGAATTATCAACAAAGATAGGAGTAGATGTGAAATGCAAACCGTAGTCTCGCATTTGCTGTTGTATCCAAATGATTTGAGAGCAGCAGCTGGCGGCGGCAACATATTTAGCTTCACAGGTAGATAGAGCAACTGATGTCTGCTTCTTGCACTGCCAAGTTACCAATCTCCTCCCGAAAAATTGACATCCTGCTGACGTAGACTTGTAATTCATTTTGCAGCCTCCATAATCCGAGTCACTATACGCCGTTAGCTCAAAGTCATCATCATGAGGATACCACAACCCCAGTGTCGGAGTACCTTTCAGATAACGAAAAATCCTCTTGACTCCTATTAGATGATTTACTTTGGGTTTCTCTTGATATCGGGAACATAAACATGTGGCATACATGATATCTGGACGCGATGCAGTGAGATACATGAGAGATCCGATCATCCCATGATACATGGTGGCATCCACCAAATCCCCATTCTCATCAGGAGCCACATCATGATTTGTGGCAAGTGGGGTACCGGCTGCAGTGACATTTTCCATATCAAAGAGACTAAGAATGTCACCGACATACTTAGTTTGATGCAGAAAGATGCCGGTAGGTGTTTGATCCACCTGTAATCCTAGGAAGTTTGATGCAGAAAGATGCCGGTAGGTGTTTGATCCACCTGTAATCCTAGGAAGAACTTCATTTCTCCCATGGCACTCATCTCAAACTCAGCCTTCATCACAGATTCAAACTCTTTACATAACTCTTCGTTTCGTGAACCAAAGATTATGTCATCCACATATATTTTGCACCAAAAGCAAATCACCATCCTTTTCTTTGATGAATAATGTACTGTCAATCACACCCCTGCGAAAGCCGTGTTTCAACAGATGGGTGGAGAGCTTTTCATACCAAGCTCGAGGAGCCTGATGTAGCCCATACAGAGCCTTGTCTAACTTGTAGACTCTGTCCTGATGATAAGGATCTTCGAATCCTTCGGGTTGACTGACATATACCTCTTCACGGATTTCCCCATGCAAGAATGCACTCTTAACATCTAGTTGATAGACTTTGATCTTCATGTAAGAGGCGTAGGCTAGAAAGATGCGAATAGCTTCCATTCTAGCTACTGGAGCAAAGGCTTCATTGTAGTCGATTCCTTCGACTTGTCTGAAGCCCTGAACAACCAACCGTGCCTTGTTTCTGATAACAACACCCTGGTCATCCTTCTTGCACTTTAGTACCCATTTGGTACCAATTACTTTGACTCCTTTGGGTCGGTCAACAAGAGTCCACACTCCAAGTTTCTTGAACTGTAGCAACTTCTCTTGCATAGCATTGACCCAGGCTTCATCCTTAAGGGCATCACTTATGTGTTTGGGTTCAATTTGAGAAACAAAACAGCTGTAAGCGCCATCATTCACGTAGCCCTTTTCCATTACTTCAGCGTAATCAGCAGTGTACAATCGACTTCTAGTCTGCACGCCGGAGTGGAGATCACCAATGATAGCATCTGGCGGATGACTCGTACTGATCCTAGTCAAGGGAGTTGTAGGAACAACAACTTCAGAGTCCATAGTTGTGACTGGAGGTTCAGTATCTGTATTTCCAGATGCGGGTGTAGCAGCTGAAGAGCTTCCTTCATGATCAACATTAGGTGTCTGTACTGGTTCAGTTGCTTCTTCATCCTCTGATGAGTCCTCACTATCATCCTGATCGGCTGAGGCAGATCCCGATGAACCACTTGTAGGAGTTGTATCGCTAGTATCCAGATTCGGTGAATTTAGAACATCGTGCATCATCTGAGTAGCAATATCATCATCTGAATCTATCTGAGGAAGATTGAATGATTTGAAAAAGCCATCGTAGTCAAAGAATGACGATGGACCTTTTCCAGCAGGGGGATAGTGAAACGTTGAACATCAACATTGCACCATACTTCTACCTGACCAGTAGAGTTGTTGTAAACTCGTTTGTCGGGTATACTGTATCCTAGAAAGATCCCCTGATCTGCCTTTTCATTAAATTTGCCTTCTTGAGTTTTCTTCAGAAGTGTACAAGAAGCACCGAAAGGTTCCAAATACTCCAAGTTTGGTTTACGCTTCTGTAGTAACTCATAGCAAGTCTTCCCGTGCCTCTTCACTACTGACACACGATTGAGTATGTAGCAGGCATTGGCTACAGCTTCATTCCAGAACTGCATTGGCAGTTTTGAGTCTGCCAACATAGTCCTGGTAGTCTCGATCAGACTCCTGTTCTTTCGCTCAGCAACTCCATTCATCTGTGGTGTGTATGTAGAGGTGAATTGATAAACAGTTCCCTTTTCTTTGCAGAAAACATCCATCCACTGATTCTTAAACTCGGTTCCATTATCTGAGCGAATCTTTCTCACCTTCAGTTTGTAAAGTGATTCCAGAGTGGTGACCAACACTTTGAATGACTCAAAGGTTTCTGACTTTGCTTTCAGAAACATCACCCACGAGAATCGTGAGTAGTCATCAGTGACTACGAAGCAGTACCAGTCTCCTGCAATACTCTTCGTGCTAATTGGACCGAATAAATCCATGTGCAGTAGCTCCAGGGGCATCTCGATAGAATTGACATTCTGGTCTTGTGAGATTTCCTGGTTTGCTTTCCTTTTTTGCATGAGACACAGAAATCAGGAAGCTTGCAGTTCTTGACAGGAACTCCATCAACTAAGTTATTATGAATCAGATGATTCATCTTTCTATGATTAATGTGTCCCATTCTTCTGTGCCACGAAATGGATTCCTTTTCTGTTGCTTTGGATAAGAAACACTAAACTGTAGAGTCAGAGGAAGAAGCATTAGACATATCTAGCTTAATGTGTCCCATTCTGTGCCACGAAATGGAGTCCTTTTCTGTTGCAACTAAGTTGTTATAACCCTTACATGTTTAATTGGTCTCACAGTCACATAAGATTTATATAATACTTGTAGATCTTATCAACGTGTACTAGCACGAGACATTAGAAAATGACATATATATACTAGTTTAAAACCCGCGCGATGCTACGGTGAACACAACATTTAGGTTGGTGTTTTAGAGAGTTTACATGAAATAGTTCGGATCAATTTTAAAGCAAAACTGTAAGGAACTTGAAACACAATTAAAAGTTTTATTTGGTTTTTTAAAAGTCATTGACATTCAACTTATATGCTTTTTGTCTTTAAAACTCATCACCACTAAAATGACTTGCGTGTACTATAACTCTTAAGAATTAATACAAATATATAAAAATTATAAAAAGTTATATTCAGAGGACTAATGATTGTTCGTGACTACGTATAAAAATCAAGTTTGGTATTATAGTGTTCATGACTTAGGCTCCTCGACAAAAATCTTATGTCACTGTTATACTTATAAGGAGACTATAGATGTTACTGCTTATTTTATAGTGTGTAATGTTGTAATGCCGAAAGTTTTATGAAGATTTTAAACTTTAATAATTAATAACTAAATCTCTTTAACCAGAAAATATACAATAACCATACATATTCTATGGCAATAAAAAGTATTTACATCTATGGCTTCACATAAATACAATACTTTTGGTTTACTAAAAGTTGATAACCTTATATGCAAAATAATCAGAATAAATACAAAATAGTGGTAGCCAATAAAGCATCAACCTTTATCTAACTTTATCAAACGTTGCGGCTTACTCTTCACGAATGCAAATCGTATGATCATACCACTGAGGTAGAAGGAATTGATGGTGCAAGGATATCTACGTGATAACAACAAAATTTTACTAACATTTATTTTTCAAATGGGAATTGGAAATCAGGCAATGTTTGATAAAACTTACACCTCCGTGAATATGTTAAATCAAAAAGATATTAGGTGAAAGCAGCAACTACAATTCCAAAAATTACCTCTACAGCATTAGTAATACCTTGAATACACAAGTCAAAGTCTCCGGATCAGATTTGTCATTTTACATTAACTTAAGAGTTTTTAGTTTCAAACTTAATGAATTTGGTCATTCATAAAACTTTTAACAATGATGTATTAAATATGATTACGTTATACATGCATATTCTTTTATTAGAATAACTAAAATGTTTAAAGCAATTGGACATACTTTAGGTAAGTTTTGAGCCAACTGTTCAGTTTTGTTTTTAGCCAAATTTTAAAATTTACAAGTTGACATATTTTAAGTACATGAAAAAAATATATATATCTACCTAAAAAATCTCCGTCTCCCTGGATGTATAGAAATAATTGAACATACCAAAAATATTCTTGCTTATTCCACTGAAATATCTTGGAGTATAAGAGCCGAGTGACCAGATGATGTGCTTAAACGGTCTATAAAAATAAACTAAATTAACTAACCTAGACTTAAACGAGACACTCAAATTTTACCCTAAACGACCTAGACCTAGAACACAAAATAGGCAAGTGTACCTATCGCGTGTAGAACAGATTAAGGAAGAACGGGAATCGAACCCACGAGACACTAGAAATAGAAAAACCTAGATTCAACTAAAGGAATAACAATTAATTATAAGATTGGGGGGGTTTTCAATTAGCAACTAAAGACTAAAATTAATAATTAAAAGAAATGAACTAAGAAGTGCAGAAATGAACACAAAGATGACTGATTTAAAGGTACTGATTAATTGAATGAACACTATCTAGATAGAATCCTAGTTGAGATGCATGAATGTAAGAATGGTTCAGAATTATGAATGGGTTGGTTTTCTAAAGATACATATCCTAAGGAAGACTTAGTGGATCCCAGACCATTCACCGGGTGTGACCAAAATGACCCCTAAAGACATGTGTTATGCTTACCAACGGCTAAGTTTTCCTTCCAGTTAACTAAGCGATATTAAAGTACCAGATAGGTGTTGGACAAACTAGTCTAACATACCACAAACATTTAGCATGCAAGAGGTGACTTGATTATGGTCTAATTAAACATGATTAACAAGATTATCAAATTACCAGATTTGTACTGCTTAACAGTTATCAATTAACCTAGAATCTAATAACCAAGATCAATCAACTAACCTTTATCTTCCAATTTCCAGTTAAGATACACATTGATTTCTTATCCAAGTACACATGCAATCCTAAGACTTTACTACGTCTAGCAAAATCCCTAGTAAACCACAAACACCAAGTCATGTGCTAGATATGATAACCACAATTGAAAGACATTCATAGGCTAATCATATAGGATAAACATGCATTCAAGAATAGAAATCAATACATAATACTCATTCAATTCAACCAAAATCAAGTCTTTTACAATAATATCAACCATTCATCAATTCAACCATTCAAACATCCACAATCATCAACTAATCATCATTCTAGATAGTGTATAAAGACTTAGCTACTCATAATCAGATCAAAACAGTGACAAAACTCAGATTCAATCAAGTTATACATCATGTTCAAGTAATCAAACAATAACGAAAGTGATTAGAACCCGAAATCAAGAACGTTGATGATCCTAGCTTCAATTCTTTGCTCCAATGACTCCAATATGCTCAAAATCGCCTCTCTCTTTCGTCTTCAGCCGCTCTCAGTTGTTATTTCGTAATTAGGGTTCAAAAACGACTTAAACAACACTTAAACATGTTTTTCACGTCTGAGGGGCCCTCGCGTCGCGCGAGGGAAAACCAATTTCCCCGTCGCGCAGCGCGAGGGGGTTAATTTCTTGAAATCTGACGCGGTGGCATTTTTGTAAATAAACTGAACTTCTGAAGTCCCTCGCGCTGCGCGACAGAAAACCCAATACCCCGTCGCGCGACGCGAGAGGGGGGGGGTTTTTTCCAAAATGTTTTTCTTCTTTTCTGTTGACTCGTCTGTCGCCCGCAACGCACCCGGAACCATAGTTTTCTTCAATTAAGCATATTTCCACCTTCTTTTACTCAAAAACCTACACAAAACACGAAATACTAAGTAACAAGCTAAAAATGAGACGAAATCTAAGCTAAACGACTCGAAAAACGAATAAAATGTGCATAGAAAATCGATGTATTTTGCAATACATCAAATATCCCCACACTTGACCCTTTTTCGTCCCTGAAAAAAAAAAACATTTTATCATATATTTACAATCAGAGACTTGAAACCAATTAGGAACAAAATAAGTTGAAAAAGAAATTGAATCTTGGTTATTGTTTAACAAAACATCCTAGCACTAGCAAATCAGGTCCTTTTATCATGTTCGCTATTAAGTTCAAGTGAGTAAACTGGGTATGTCTAAAGGATCTCACACCTAGGAAACCACTAGTTACCAGTGTATATTTTTAATGAAAGGCAGAAGTCAAACCATTTAGGTTGTTCTAACCGCTATAACTTGAAAAACTAACATATCTAATAGAAGCTCATATTCACATGTGAAAGTGAATGAAATGAATGATATGAACATATACAAATCTTCGGGTTAACCTACAGACTCTAGACCCACAATGTCCCACAATTGCTCACAATTTGTCACTCACACTCGGCTAATTTCTGGAACTAGTGTAAAAGGCACTAGCATTTTCTGTGTACACTCAAAACCAAACATAACAGGATATTATCATTAGCTTGTAAAGGAATCCAGTCTCCACTTCTACGAACGAAACTTGCACAAATCAAGTAGGACTTAAATAGGGCTGTAACGAGGCTAAGGTTCAGGGTAGGAAACACAAAGGAAAACAAACGAAAGGTGATTAGATGGACACGGTTTTACTAGGCCAACACAATGAACAATGCTAAATGAAACAAAACCGGATCATACTATGGATCCATATTCACTAAACACCACTAAACATCCATACTTGCATCTTTTTCTTTTCTTTTCTCTCTCTTTTTTTTTTTTTCATTTTTCATTTTTTTTTTTTTTTTTTTTTTTTTTAGTATCAATTTTACATAAACGAAATACAATGAAATAAACATAACTGCAAATATACTAGACACTAGCTCAACCGGTTCATCTAAACACACAGGCCAAAACAGATAGGTTTAAACACGCAAAAGGCTAAGGCTCACGGGTTAATAAACAAAGAAAAAGAATAACACAAAGGCTCAGACGGGTGAACTAGGGATAAACATTTAAGGGTAAGAAAAAAAAAACAGGCTTCAAACAAGGCTCAAATCCTAAATGCCTCTATCACTTCTGTGCAAGTTCACATTTAAAGTCTCAACTAGCATATCCTAGACAAGTTCTAAAATATACAAGTTATGTGGTATTCACTCAGTCAAGCAGATGCATAATGAATGCATATAAACAATGAGAAACAAAAAGGCTAACCTCACCAAATGAAACTGAAAGGAAAAATTGGGTCTAAATTGCGGAACATTTGTAAGTCTATTATCCCTAGATTACACCTTCAATTTACATGTTCCTTTTATGGAGTTCAATGGGGCGCCACTAATTTTCTAATTTATTTGCATAAAAAGAATAGTAGTGTGCTAGATTTGTGAGTAAAAAGCTTCTATTAAACAGTTAGTTTAACAACCTATAGGGGTGCCTTAATTTCCTAATACTTGGTTTCTCGTTTCTCCTAGGATGAGTACCCACAAGACCTTCCAGTTTTTAATTAAGTGAATTAGGAACACTTAGGAGACATTTCAAAGCTAGTTGGATTAACCAAAGACTCACTAATCAACCTATTATTATTATTTTTTTTATTATTATTATTAATTTTTTTTTTTTTTTTTTTGACTCAACCGACACTATATACAGACTCGAACGACAGTTACCCATCCCCACACTTGAACATTGCATTGTCCCTAATGCAGAAATGAAAACCTGACCCAAACAACTAAAAGAAGAAAAACAAAAACTAAAACTAAAACTAAAAACAAAGAAAAGAAAATAAAACAAAGATAAACTGGAAAAGACTTAGCTGGTAAAGTATAGGAAGACTGTCATGTGCCAGTCTTATCCAGAAAATGCCTTCCAATTTGAACGTGCTCAGCAAATAACTTCCAATCTCACACACGAACAAAAGCGGCCACCATTCAATCATTCTAAACACTTAAACATAAACGAAAGGTCACCACATCACAGTCATAAAGTGCAAAGTCTAAAACTCCAACCCAACCGACCCATAACCATGAAATATGTCTAGAAATATCACATACAGACCAGGATATCATAAAAACATCATCAAGAAAAATAATAACCCAAACAAAATAAGAATAATCATCCTGCTGTCTTCATGTCCAACTACTGAGGTGGTGGCGGCTGATCTGGCCCACGAAAGAAATCAGGAATATCCATGTGCATGCTCCTCATCATGTACCTCAGAGCCTCTTCGTTCCGCTGCTGGTTCCTTTCCATGATATTTCTCATCTCACCAAAATCTGCATGCAATTGATCATGCAACTGACCAAACCTGTAATCCATAGAATCATACAAACTGTTCAAAGTAAGTGGCTCTGGGGCGGGCTCCCTACGTGCATACTGCTGCCCCGGCAGCTCTCTCCTATGCAATGGTCTCTGTGCACGTGGAGGCAGACCCATATGCATCGCCTCGGCTGCATCAGTACCCTCAGGGGGATGTACCTGTGGTCCCTCAGTATCAGCCTCCCACTGTGGCGGATCAGTGTATGTCCAAATACCCGCCTTCCTCAGCTCTCGAGCACCAAAATGTACAGTATCAGGACCCCTAATCATCAATTCTCGATCATACCTGTCAAACACACCCAGACTCTCAGCAATCCGGGTGATATAGGGTCCCATATCCAGTCCTGCCCTAGCACCACCACGCCTACCTCTAGCGAAGGACCATGCTAACAAACAAGCAAAATTCACTGTCCTACCTTCCACCATACACATCATGCAAAACAGATCCCTCCACGTCACCTTATCCTCTCCAGACTTCCTAGCAATAATGGTGCAACTCAAAATCTTATGAATATACCTTAAGATTTGATCCTTGATATCTGTACCTAACATAGCATTAGAAAATGGGGTAGACGAAATGGTAGACCAGAAATTTGCAAGGTCAGATTCTGTCAAAGTGCATTCTCTACGATCAGATTCCTTGAAAGCACCCCGCAAACCTGTAAGAAATGCGGGAGTAGTTATCTCCTCTTCGGAATAAACCCAGTATGAACCGCAAACTCTGGAATAGACATCTCCTGTGTACATCTACCCAAAGCAAAAGACACCGCATCAGGCTCATCAAAACTACCCTCCTTCCAACGAAAAGTGGATAAAAACTCAACCGTGAGCTCCCCATACTGTGGGCTATCACACTGCAATACTTCCCTCCATTTGCCACTAACCCATCTCTCAATCCTATCAAATTGACCCATTTGCCTCAACACATCCCAATTCATATTCCTATGTTGCAACAAACCAGTTCTAACAAACTTAGCAGCTTTATTTCTCTCATCAGTCCCCAGTTTAAACTGTAGCAATGTATGTGCCCCCAAAACAGTGGTGTGGGTGACCGGTATTACCTCTCGTTCCTCATACAAATCTTTCTCTTTTTTCTTGCCATTGATGATGTTCCTGATCAGCTGGGTCACCACGGGTTCTTGGCTTTGTTCCCCTTCTCTTCTTTGATGGTCCTGCCTCCGACATGCCTGAAAAACAAGAAAAAATACAAGGCATTAGCAATTACAGCAACTCACAGACTATTTTTGATTTTTTTTTTTTTTTTTTTTTGTTTTATTTTTTTTTTTTTATTTTTTTTATTATTTTTTTTTTAATGTGGAAACACCCGTATAGCATTTCGTTCGCGGATGTAACCTGTTAAAATAAAAATTTAAATTAAAAACTAGAAAGTTGAGGTTACCGTCACAATTTGATAAATGTTAGACTAAATCTCGCCCGAATGGAGATTGAGTACGAGCGAGATGGTCTTGAACCTATTAGAATCATAAAAGTAATACCCCAGACACAAAAAGACTCAAACTAACCTAAAACATGCAGAAATAAAACAAAACAGACACAAATTAAGCAAATAACCTAGAAAAGACTCATGTTACACACACATCTACCCCATCGCGGCACTTTAATTGTCCTCAATTAAATCCCAAGTGCCCATCAAATGAAACCAAGCGATCCCGAACCTTATAATTTAAAAATGAAGACAATTGAAAATTTTTGGTTCGGGTTGTTAAACTCCTCCTAAGAGAAAAGGATTTACCCAGAAAATTTCCGGTTTCAAAGCATACAAATGCTCCACCATATCAACAATCTACTATTTATCATGCAAGTTCGCAGATAAAACAGATACACCTATGAACAGATACAGAACAAACGAACCATCCAATGAAATAAACATACTTAAACGGAATACAATAAGCAAACGAACCCGTGCAATAAGCAAACCTATGAACTTAACAAACGAACAGACAGAAAACTTCACTAGATGTATAACTTGAATAAACAAACGAACTTAGGTGTATCTGCTTAATGCACCATCCAAACAAACGAACTTAACTAGAATAAGCAAGAACCATCCAAACGAACTATTAATGCATCCCGGCTTAACAATGTGCAATAGTATGTACCGATTCCAGAAAACAATCACAATGTATCAAACCTATGAACTTAACTCCACCATTATATGCTAAAAAACATCAACTTGTGCATCCCATAATCACCATAAACTAGCAAATAACTTAAACTAACACCCAAATCAGAAAACTAAACTAGAATAAGAACAAGAAATCTTACCTGAACTGAAGATGTGATTGAAATTGGAAGTGAAATTGAAACTCTTGAACACAAAAACTGAACCAAGTGTGAACAGTGGCCTGAATCTGAGTGAAATGGGTGGTGGTGGCTGTGGAGGTGGAGAGTGGGGGCTGCTGTGACAGTGGAGGAGGTGGTAGGTGGTCGGGGGAAGGAGGGGGTGGCCGAGGGTTGGAGGGGGTGGGAGATGGTGGTAGGTGGTGACAGGGGGAGGAGGTGGTAGGTGGTCGGGGGAAGGAGGGTGGCCGAGGGTTGGAGGGAATGGTGATGGTGGTAGTTGTTCGGGGGAAGGAGGGGGTGGCGAGGTTGGAGGGTGGCGAGGGGAGGATGGAAGGAGATGGAGGGTGTTTGTGGAAAATTAGGGCTTGAAATGGGAAGAAAAGGGGTAAAACCCGTCTGTGGGTTTGTCGCGCTGCGCGACGATGATGGACAAAATCCCTCGCGCTGCGCGAGGGGGTGTTTTGGCAGAATTTTTTTTTTTTTTTTTTTTTTTTTTTTTTTTTTTTTTTTTTTTTTTATAAATTTTATAAGTTTTTCACCCAAACCTCCCAAAAACCATTTTTTTTCTAAGCCAAAATTGACCAAGTACTTACCTGGAATCCATTTTCTTTCATGTTTTCCACTTTCATTCGGTTTTGATTTCCTGCAAAATGACACAAACACAAAACAAAACAAACCAACAAAAAACACCTAAAAATGAACTAAAAAAAAAATAAATAAATAAAAAATAAAAATAAAAATAAAAATTGCAAAGCAAGGAACAAGAAAATACAAACTCTACACTCGGGTGTTATCCCGAGCTCCTTCAATCAAGCAATTACTCCTTTGGAACCCCGAGGAGTTCCACATCCTCCTCTGTTTTCTTCTCAACTGGACCTCCTATGTAGAACTTCAACCTGTGACCATTAACCTTCCAAGAGAAACCTGTATCATCCTGTATCTCAATAGTACCATAAGGAAACACCTCTTTCACTGTAAATGGTCCACTCCACCTAGACTTAAGCTTACCCGGAAATAGTTTCAAACGTGAATTATAAAGCAAAACTTTATCCCCACACTCAAAGTCCTTACCGCCCTTCAACTTCCTATCATGCAAAGCCTTAGTACGCTCCTTATAACTCAATGATCTATCATAGGCCTCTTCCCTAAGCTCATCTAACTCATGTAACTGGAGAAATCGGTTCCTACCCGCCTTAGACAAATCAAGATTGACCATCTTCAACGCCCAATAAGCTCTATGCTCTAACTCGACCGGTAAATGACACGCTTTTCCATAGATCATCCTAAAGGGAGTGGTTCCTATAGGTGTCTTAAATGCGGTTCTAAAGGCCCAAAGCGCATCATCTAACTTATCGGACCAATCCTTACGGTTTGCTCCTACAGTTTTCTCTAGTATCCTCTTGATGCCCTGTTTGCATTCTCTACTTGACCACTAGTTTGGGGGTGATAGGCTGTGGATAACCTATGTGTGACCCCATACCGTGCAAGTGTCTTCTCCAATTTAGCATTACAGAAATGTGTCCCCCTATCACTAATCAACGCCTTAGGAGTACCAAACCTAACAAACAACTTCCTAAGGAACTGAACCACTACACGACCGTCATTAGTGGGTAGAGCTTGAGCCTCCACCCACTTGGAAACATAATCAATGGCCACAAGAATGTAACGGTTCTTCTGAGACACGGGGAAAGGTCCCATGAAGTCGATACCCCAGACATCAAACACTTCTACTATCTGAATCGGGTTCTGGGGCATCTCATTACGAGATGAAATATTACCGGACCTCTGACACGCATCACAACTACTCACAAACTCGAGAGCATCCTTAAACAAAGTCGGCCAATAGAAACCAGAATCTAAGACCTTCCTCGCAGTGTAACCCGAACCAAGATGACCACCTGCTAAACCCTGATGACAGTGCTTAAGGATCTCTAATCCTTCCTCTCGACTCACACATCTCCTAATCACATTATCAACTCCTATACGAAAAAGGAATGGCTCATCCCAAATATACCGTTTGGCATCTGTAAAGAACTTCCTCTTCTGTTGGCGTGTCATGCCCTTAATTACAGTTCCATCTGCCAGGAAGTTTGCCAAATCAGTAAACCACGGGAAGCCTTGCTGCTCGGCTTTCACAAAACTCAAAGACTCGTGAGGGAATCTATCTCCTATCACCTCCTCACGCAACTCCTCTCTATTCGGATCCTCCAACCTAGATAGGTGATCCGCTGCAACATTCTCCGCCCCCTTCTTATCCTTGATCTCGATGTCGAACTCAGATAGCAAAAGGACCCACCGTATCAGACGAGGTTTGGCATCTTTCTTCGCGAAAAGGAATCGCAATGCCGCATGATCAGTGTAAACGATGGTCTTCGAAAGCACGAGATAGGAACGGAATTTATCAAATGCAAAGACAACTGCTAGAAGTTCCTTCTCAGTGGTGGTGTAATTCTCTTGAGCTTCATTGAGTGTCTTGCTCGCATAATAGATCGGATGGAAGTGCTTGTCCTTCCTCTGTCCTAAGACCGCCCCGACTGCGTAATCACTCGCATCACACATGAGCTCGAAGGGTAAGCTCCAGTCGGGGGCCACTAGGATAGGAGCATTGGTCAGTTGCTCCTTCAAAAACTCAAAAGCCTTAAGACATTCCTTGTCAAAGACAAACGGAACATCTTTCTCAAGAAGACGGGTCATAGGACGGGTGATCTTAGAAAAATCTCTAATGAACCTACGATAGAAACCCGCATGACCTAAGAAACTACGAATGGATTTCACGTTAGTCGGTGGGGGAAGCCTAGAAATAGTATCTATCTTAGCTCGATCAACCTCTATACCCTCACGCGAAATCTTGTGACCTAGAACGATGCCTTCTGTCACCATGAAGTGACACTTCTCCCAATTAAGCATGAGATTTGTCTCAATACACCTCTGTAACATCCTCCCGAGGTTCTCGAGACACGAATCAAATGAAGCACCATAAACAGAGAAGTCGTCCATAAACACCTCCATGGACTTCTGAAGCATGTCCTGAAAGATGGCTACCATGCACCTCTGAAAAGTAGCTGGAGCGTTACATAACCCAAATGGCATACGGCGGTATGCAAAAGTCCCGTCGGGGCATGTAAAGGTGGTTTTCTGCTGGTCCTCGGGTGCGATAGGAATCTGGAAGTAACCAGAGAAACCATCGAGAAAACAGTAGAACTGCTGACCCGACAAACGCTCCAACATCTGATCAATGAAAGGAAGAGGGAAATGGTCTTTCTTGGTAGCATCATTCAGCCTCCTGTAGTCGATGCAGACTCTCCAACCAGTCACTGTACGGGAAGGGATTAACTCATTTTTCTCATTCACCACCACTGTCATCCCTCCCTTCTTAGGGACTACCTGCACCGGGCTAACCCAATCGGAATATGGAATCGGATAGATAACTGCAGCTTCAAGGAGCTTCTCCACCTCCTTCTTAACAACCTCCTGCATCTTCGGGTTTAACCGTCTCTGAGGCTGAACTACAGGCTTGTACTCATCTTCCATGAGTATCTTATGCGTACAAAATGAAGGGTGGATACCCTTAATATCACTAAGTCGCCACGCAATAGCCTCTCTATGTGCCTTGAGCACATCTATCAACCTCTCCTTCTCAACATCCGTCAAATGGGAAGAGATAATGACGGGAAATGATTTCTCACCACCCAAGAAAGCATACTCTAAGTGAGAGGGGAGCTCCTTGAGCTCAAGGGGTCGTGGTTCTTCAACCGAGGGATTCTCTCTCTCCTCCTCGGGAACATCAACAGCAGCGAGCGACTCAGAATGCTCAACTGGCTCGCTTTCTGGGAAGACCTCATCCTCAACTACCGGGTCCTCCTCATCTAACTCGTGTGAAGGCAGCAGGTCTGCTCCACAAATGTACTCAAGACATCGATCCATTTGAGTGAAAAATGAATCAATGAAGTAAACAGAATCGTCTTGAGCACCCGAGTTCTTCATCGCCTTTATGACATCAAAGGTGACAGCCTCATCCCCTACACGAAGTGTAATCTGACCGTCATAAACATCGATCAATGCCTTCGCGGTTCTCAAAAAGGGGCGCCCAAAATGAGTGGGACCTGATCGTCAGCCTCCATGTCAAGAATAACGAAATCCACGGGGAACACGAACTTATCAACCTTCACCAACAGATTCTCCACAATGCCCCGTGGATATTTGACAGATCGATCTGCCAAAGAGATACTCATGCGCGTTGGAGTCGGATCTCCAAGGTCTAGCTTCTGATAGAGAGAATATGGCATCAAGTTGATGCTAGCCCCAAGATCAGCCAACGCGTGGTTCACAGTAGAACTACCAAACAAACACGGGATAGTGAATATACCCGGATCTGCTAATTTCTCCGGTAGCTTACTTTGAACCACCGCAGAGCAATGTGCACTAAGAGAGACAGAAGATAGGTCCTCCAGTTTCTTCTTATTAGTAAGAAGATCCTTAAGAAATTTAGCATACTTAGGCATATACTGGAGGGCCTCGATAAACGGAAGATTGACCTTAAGTTGCTTAAACAGCTCTAAGAAATGCCCATAATCCTTAGCATATTTTTGATGCTTCAGACGCTCAGGATACGGGACTCGAGTCAAATCTACCTCGTGAATCTTCTTCTCAACCGACTCTTTCTTCTTCTCAACAGACTCTTCGTTCGACGCGGTACTTGCTGGGATTACCCTCTTTTGCGTCCCCCCGGGAGTCTCCATCTCAATCTCTTCATCCATCACTTCTTCATCTTCAGGTGGTGTCACTTCCTTCTCTCCTCCTCTGCCACTACGAGTAGTCACGGCCTTTGCATGTGCATTCGGGTGTGTGTAAGTGTTAGCGGGGAGAGGACCTATCGGGTTCTGATCTAACTTCTTAGAAACCTCACCTACGACACGCTGCAAATCTAAGAAAGCGGATTGCTGATTCTTAAGAAGAATATCATGCTCATCCAGACGCTTCTGTGTAACCTGATCTCGAGTAACCAACTGGTTCAGCATCTGTGACTGGTTCATCAACAAATCCTCTATCTTCTTCATTCCATCCCCACTACTACCTGAACTACTACCTATATCACCTCCAGCAGGCTGAGTGTGCTGCCTCTGCTGAAACCCCGGTGGATTTCCTCCTGATCTCCAACCGAAGTTAGGGTGTCCTCTCCACCCGTATGCACCACCAACTCCTCTTCCCTGACCACTAATAAAATCTACCTGCTCCTGTGCCACCAACGGGCAGTCTATGGTGTCATGTCCTCCTCTGCACATCTCACATTTGTTCACACTCATCTGCAGATTTTTGATATCTTTTCTGAGAGCCTCAAGAGCAGCTGCCATGCTAGTATCAGTAGTGACCTGATGAACACCCCTCGAGGTCACGGGGGCTCTAGCCTCAGGAATGGAATTCCTGGAATGTGGACTTTGCTGCCCAGCAAGTGCAAAGCTCTCAAACATCTCCTCACACTCTTCTGCAGTCTTCTTCTCCATGATGTGACCTCCCGCTGCAGTGTTGAACATTTGTTGAGTGGAATAAGTGAGACCATTATAGAACTTCTCAATGAGTGCCCAATCAGTTAAACCGTGCTGGGGGCAACGGCTGCGCAGGTTGGTGAATCTCTCCCATGCCATGTGATAGGGCTCATCAGGATCCATTTTGAAAGAGTGAATTTGTTCCCTAAGTCTGGCAGCTCTGGAAGGAGGATAATATTTCTTGAGAAACTTATCCTTCAGATCCTCCCATGTAGTGATGGAATCCTGGGGTTGAGTCTCGAGCCAAGTGTTAGCTCGAGCCTGCAGAGTAAAAGGAAAGAGACGAAGGTAGATTGCCTCCTTCGTTGCACCATGGATATTAAACGTATCGCAGATACGAATAAAACGTGACACGTGTCCTGGTGCATCCTCATCAGCCAGTCCATGGAACTGGGTGGCGTTAGTGATGGTGGACATCACATAAGAAGGAATTTGCCAATTGTTGGCAGCATCCACATTAGGACAGGTGATAGCAGACCTACCACCTGTGATGCCATCACTAGCTCGCTGATGGACAGTGCGCCTAGGAGGAGGGGGATTGTCACCCATTGCAGTTGAATCAGAAAAAGAAATCGGACGTACCTTACTGTGTAGAATGGCTACCAAACGCTCACGAAGTGCGATGTACCTCTCGTGATACTCCCTCTCAGGTTCAGAAAATCCAGAAAACTCAGGTGGTCCTTTTGACCTAGTGTGTGGCATGCACTGAAAGAAAGAATGGAAATATTTAGAAAGATGAACTAAAAGAAATGGACTAAAGACTATTAAAAAGAAAAAGAAATTAAAACTATTGTTTATCCTAAAGGAAACTAGACTCGCTATTGCCAAGTGTCCCCGGCAACGGCGCCAAAAACTTGATGTGCTTAAACGGTCTATAAAAATAAACTAAATTAACTAACCTAGACTTAAACGAGACACTCAAATTTTACCCTAAACGACCTAGACCTAGAACACAAAATAGGCAAGTGTACCTATCGCGTGTAGAACAGATTAAGGAAGAACGGGAATCGAACCCACGAGACACTAGAAATAGAAAAACCTAGATTCAACTAAAGGAATAACAATTAATTATAAGATTGGGGGGGTTTTCAATTAGCAACTAAAGACTAAAATTAATAATTAAAAGAAATGAACTAAGAAGTGCAGAAATGAACACAAAGATGACTGATTTAAAGGTACTGATTAATTGAATGAACACTATCTAGATAGAATCCTAGTTGAGATGCATGAATGTAAGAATGGTTCAGAATTATGAATGGGTTGGTTTTCTAAAGATACATATCCTAAGGAAGACTTAGTGGATCCCAGACCATTCACCGGGTGTGACCAAAATGACCCCTAAAGACATGTGTTATGCTTACCAACGGCTAAGTTTTCCTTCCAGTTAACTAAGCGATATTAAAGTACCAGATAGGTGTTGGACAAACTAGTCTAACATACCACAAACATTTAGCATGCAAGAGGTGACTTGATTATGGTCTAATTAAACATGATTAACAAGATTATCAAATTACCAGATTTGTACTGCTTAACAGTTATCAATTAACCTAGAATCTAATAACCAAGATCAATCAACTAACCTTTATCTTCCAATTTCCAGTTAAGATACACATTGATTTCTTATCCAAGTACACATGCAATCCTAAGACTTTACTACGTCTAGCAAAATCCCTAGTAAACCACAAACACCAAGTCATGTGCTAGATATGATAACCACAATTGAAAGACATTCATAGGCTAATCATATAGGATAAACATGCATTCAAGAATAGAAATCAATACATAATACTCATTCAATTCAACCAAAATCAAGTCTTTTACAATAATATCAACCATTCATCAATTCAACCATTCAAACATCCACAATCATCAACTAATCATCATTCTAGATAGTGTATAAAGACTTAGCTACTCATAATCAGATCAAAACAGTGACAAAACTCAGATTCAATCAAGTTATACATCATGTTCAAATAATCAAACAATAACGACAGAGATTAAAACCCGAAATCAAGAACGTTGATGATCCTAGCTTCAATTCTTTGCTCCAATGACTCCAATATGCTCAAAATCGCCTCTCTCCTTCGTCTTCAGCCGCTCTCAGTTGTTATTTCGTAATTAGGGTTCAAAAACGACTTAAACAACACTTAAACATGTTTTTCACGTCTGAGGGGCCCTCGCGTCGCGCGAGGGAAAACCAATTTCCCCGTCGCGCAGCGCGAGGGGGTTAATTTCTTGAAATCTGACGCGGTGGCATTTTTGTAAATAAACTGAACTTCTGAAGTCCCTCGCGCTGCGCGACAGAAAACCCAATACCCCGTCGCGCGACGCGAGAGGGGGGGTTTTTTCCAAAATGTTTTTCTTCTTTTCTGTTGACTCGTCTGTCGCCCGCAATGCACCCGGAACCATAGTTTTCTTCAATTAAGCATATTTCCACCTTCTTTTACTCAAAAACCTACACAAAACACGAAATACTAAGTAACAAGCTAAAAATGAGACGAAATCTAAGCTAAACGACTCGAAAAACGAATAAAATGTGCATAGAAAATCGATGTATTTTGCAATACATCATAATAAAACATACTTTCATTCTCATTAACTGCTCTTTCCTACATGTGTTCACACATCATACGTACACGTAGATAATATTATTATCATCTCATCATTCATTATTTACTTTCATTCGTGTACACTTCATCATTCTCATTTACTTTCATACATACATACTTCACGTACTTTCGTACGTACTTTACTTTCATTCTTACATTCATTTCTTACGTTCGAACATTCATTACATTCATTCATACTTTCTTTACTTTCGTTCGAACGTTCATTACATTCGGTGACATGTACAATACCCCACTTTCATCATACATACTACTGGTGCTGGACCTGTGGTGGTTAGCCACGAACGTTGTGCACAAAGCTGATCCAGTCACCTGGGGTAGGTACATGCACCACTTATCTTTCACTTTACTTCTGGATCAATACCATATGCTATACCCGAACGTTGTGCACAAATGCGGGTGCTGGACCTGTGATGATCAATCACGAACGTTGTGCACTAATGCTGATCCAGTCACCTAGGGTAAGCGGCAAGGATCCCATACATACTTCTGGTCAATCACAAAGACTGACCCCGATGTGCATCCTTCGGGGTAGCTAACCCGCACACCGTTGAGCTAACACCTGCCAGGGGTGTGCACCTCCTTTCATTTTGCTTGCAAGCCTTACTTACTTTCTTTCATTAATGCATGCATTCATTCATCATGTTCCTTCTTTCATTATCTTTCACTTTACGTTCTTAATACATTCGTTTCTTTCGTTCATTCATTCACGTAAAGTTATTAAAGATAAAACACATATACATAAGGAACATACATACTTACATATCATCAGTATTCACCATTTATCATGGCAACATCATACTCACATACATACATCATACTAACATACATACATCATACATACACTTCTACATTCACTCACATCAGCCCTGTCCGGGCGACTGAACTACCACCAGTCGCATGTCCTCCATGCGACTGGGTCATGCGATTGGGCTACTCATGCGAATGGGTACTCAAACGTGCGATTGAACTTCCTTCCGTGCGACTAGACACTCTGCGACTGGGTTATATGCGACTAACTCTTAACCGTGCGATTGAACTGCTCTACGATTGAGCTTATGCGACCGAAACCCTCTGTCGCATCACCTATCGTGCGATTGAGACTCGATCGGGCGTCTGAGTCTCAGTCGGGCGATTGGACATCAACTATTACTCATTCGGCCGAATGGCCCTTCAGTCGCATAACCCTAACTGGGCAGCGACTGGAGTTCTTCATAAACATCAGTCGCGAACCCCCGCACCCAAACTCGTCTTAAACCCATTTTTAGCCCAAATCAACTCTCCCTAGCCTCAGGGATTCATACTAGGACATCATACAAGCATATACAAGTCCTACTACTTACTAGAACACATTACTCATGATTTTACCCAAATGGGTCAAACTTACACTATCTCAAAAATAGGGTTTTAATGTGTTTCCAGCCCCAAAATCGTTAGAAAACATGTAAATGAGGGGTCCTAGAACTCACATTGTCAGGTAGGAGTTGATGAGCTTCGATTTGGCTAGCTTCACGATCGATCTTGAACTCGGGCAGCACTTTCCCTCTCTTCTTCTCTGTTCTCTGTCGCCCACTGCTCTCTCCCCGACTGAAAATGGGGAGGAGAATGGAGCTACCCCCTTTTTATACCCACTTCTCAGTCGCATCTGGTCCAGGGGCGACTGGACCTTCAGTCGCATCAACACTGTGCGATTGGACCCCAATCGCACGTGTTCCAAGCGGCTCATACTCCATTCGGGCGGTTGAACTCCAATCGTGCGGTTGAGCTTCAATCGGCCGAATAGCCATGCGGTTGACCTCCAGTCGCATAAATCACAGGCGACTGAGGCTCAGTCGCATAGCCTACCAAAAAGTCATACTTCCGGGTGTTACATAATCAAGTCGAGGTTTGGTTATAACGATATGTGTTCTATAACCTTACTAACTTATAACCTATAACATGAATTGCTACTTGTAACTTTATCATATTATGTATGAAAACCTTAGAAACTCACCAACTATTTTTAGTTGACCTTTTATTTATCATGTTTCAGGTAATCCTCAAGTTTAAAGTGAACTTTTGAAGCTTGCATAATCTAGGACTTGGGCCTAGTTAATGAAAAAAAGATTATATTTTGTTATGTTATGTTTAAACTTATTTCATGTTTGAGACTTATGTTGTAATTCCTTTTGAAACTTATAATTTGAATATTTACATTTAAATATAGTGTTATGTGGCTGTGAACAATCTTAACCTTCACATCTCGACGATTCCGCCGTCAAGATTGGGGTGTGACACCCCGCCATCTATGGTACAACCACATCGTCATCACCTACGGTTCTATAAATGGTAAAACCAAGGAATCGACTTGGGTGGCAACGATCAGAGATGATGCACAACCACCACTACCGACTAAAACTATGGTGTCATCGTAGTAACCACCCTTCTATATATGGTTCTAGAAAGGGGAAAACCATGCAAAAAAACAAAACCACAATTTCGATTGGTGATGGCACCAATGAGGTCACCATGAACAACCGACATTGATAGTCGCCAATATAGTAGAATAGAAGATGACCATCACATTATACCGAGCTCCCCCCCCCCCCCTCTATGTAAATAGGAGGAGAGGCATATGTGCGGCTCTTCCCTTCTTTCTCTCTCTGTAAACAGGAGAAGGTGCAAATGTGTAAAGGAAAAGAAATCATGTGATCAAAACACAAAACAGTTAAAATACATTATTTCTTTTTTTTATGTTTTTAACATATAGTATAATATAATTACATGTCCTATTTGAGATTTTAAGGATTAGCATTAGCAATAAAGAAATACAAAAAAAAATGATTAAAGAAACTTAAAATAAATAATGTTATAGAATTGCATAATTCAAAATCCCAATAAAAGCTCTTTTGGTAGCATCTTAATAGTTATTAAATACTACCTGTTAATAGTTCATAGTCTCTTAATAGTTTACAGGTAACGTTAATGCTAAATGATATAAAGATAACATTAAAAGTTAACTATTAGTCATTCAGCTTTAAGATTATCTCTTAACTATTAAAAGAATATACACTATTAAAAAGTAGTCTTTTAATGGTGCTTAATAAACGTTACGAAACTACCAAACAAACCCTAAGTATTTATTATATGTAACTTTGTTAAAGTGCTTAAATGCATATGATGGAGCCCGCATGATGTTGCACCACAACTAATAAACCAAACTGAAAGAACTATGATGGTAATTAGGTGATGTGGCTGTTTAGGTTTTGATTCATATCATTGGCTATAACATACTAGAACTCAGAACTATTATTAACTTTCTTATATTACTCTTAACTAAAACACTGTTATAAAATTCGGAAATATTAAACAAAATAATTAAAGTTTGAGACGTTTATCTTCTTAAATAAAATTACAAGAATTATAAATTTTTTATAACTGTATTTTTTTCTTTCATCAAATGTTATTTTTTCTTTTGAATAAAAACACAACTTTATATTTCACTTCCAGAATCATAACCTACACTCTATAAAAATTTAAGCTTATAATATTTATATAGATAGCATGTTGTTTTACCACCTATATGTAATGACACAAAAAAACCAATGATATCTTGGTATACTAGTTAAGTGGGAGGTGAAAGCTTTGTCTTTATAAAAACAACTAATCACTAACCTAATATTAATATATGTATATATGTATATATGTAATGAGTTAATGTGGGCTAGCTCACTTGGTAGAGGCATTGCCTCTTAAAAAAGAGGTCTTGGGTTCAAAACCCAAACAATTATGTAATATAGAGTAATTTAGGAGTAATATAGATTTACTATTAAAGAAAAATTATATGTAATGGTAGAACAAGAGTTATTTAATATGGATAGAGTATACATTTATCAAGATGGCGCCCACAACCCATGGTCAATGTGGATGAACTTATCATACCCATTATTGGACCGCAACTGTCCACCATGGACTTTGCAGTTATTTGTTGCATTCTTTTTTCAGCCATGAATTCTTTATTATTATTTTCAGACTCAAATTCACACCTATAATCACCGAATCACATTTTGGCGTTTTGCAATAACCAATTCTTTGTTAACTTAAAATAAATGTTTCCACATTTATAAGTTGATAAACTAATCAATAAATTTAAGTATTTTTTATACATATAAAATCATACATAGTGAATTCTTTTTCTTTAGCACATTTTATTATACTTTTATCATCAACATATGTTCACTCGCACTTTATAAAAACTAAACCCTTAACTTCTCGGTATAAGAAATACACCTTAAGACGTTTCACTAGAGACACGTAAGTTAGTTCCTACTGTCAGGAGAGAAAAAATAAATAATAAATATGAAAATAATGTTTCTTAGATATCATGCGTGGATGTTCACTGGCAGATTCAACCGATTTCATGATCGTTTTTGGAGCAAACCGTGATTCACGATTATTAGAATTTTGAAACGAACCAACCAACATTAGTTTATAAACCAAACTATGAAAAACGTATATTTGGTCCTATTCACATTAAATGTAGGGTATAATAATTCTTATATTATATACGTGATAGACTTGTTGAGAATCCTTCCTCCAAATGATATGAAATGTAAGACATTTTGATTGATTACATAAAGACATGACTTAATACAAATGTTTTTTTTGAAGGTAAAGTAAAAATGAACGAATAATAATTCATTTATGAACTATACTACTTTTATATTTTTCTGAAACGTTTTTCTTAAATTAAAATAAAAATACTTTTGGTTTACCAACCGGTTGGTCATGGCTCATGATGAATATAGCCATAAACAACTAAAATAGTCTAATACGGATGAAAGTCCACCCACAATTTCGTTTACTTTTCCTAGTCAACAATGGGTCAATTTTGACATTATAATTCTTCATTAATTAGTTCTCCTAAACCTTCCATCATTTAGTAAGTAATATCCTAAACTGCCCAAAAATAAAAATAAAAATAAAAATGGCTAAAAAAGTAATATCCTAAAGAAACATGCATCCAAGTGGTAGATTTTATGCTTTAATATGCACATTACCCATAAGAAAGATGAAATATTTTACTTTTTTTCAAAATATACCTCACACCATGAAGATTCAGAGTCTCAGATCAACGATGGGTTAAGTTTTTAATTAATTTAACATGGTGCTGTAGCTTAAATAACTCAAAAAAGAGTAGATATTGTTCATATGTATTTTCATAATTTCTTAATTATTAAAAGAATAAAAAGTTAAATTCTGTTTAGTTTATGAGTTTTGATACGTTTAGGTTAACTCGTTGACTTTTAAAATCATTTTAGGTAGGTTGGATTAGGTTGGAGTGTCACTTTTATGTACTAAATGTTGATGATGAAGATGAATGATTTTTCTTTACTTTTTCTAAGCATAGTGATTGAATTATTGGATTATTCTTAGCTGGATTTTTAAATATTATCTTGTTCAATAATTTTTGCTTTGTTAACTATATTTAGTATGTTTTTAAATTGAATATAATATACAATAAAGTCCTTAATTTTCATTAATAGTAATAAAACTTGTTGAAGTGTTAGATACAAGTCTTCATTCTTGATGTCGTATGGATAGTATATAGTTTTGCTATCACCTCTTAGCTACCTTTACCGGTTGCAACACTACAACTAAGGGGCTTTTGTTTGCCTCTTAATGAGACTGGTCAGACCTTAATGTCTGACTCGGTCAGACATGGGTCAGATAAGAGCGTTTGGTTAGATGCCTCTTAATGAGAAAGAGGTCTGACCACATCACTTATTGGGTCAGATTTCATCCCAAGTCTAACCAAAACCCTCCCACCCCCATCGACCCTCCCACCCCCATCGACCGACTGCTCCAACTCGCGGCCTCTTTTGCTCCAACCCGCCGCCGCCGCCGCCCTTCAGCTCCAACTCGCCGTCCCCGCCCTTCAGCTCCAACTCACCGCCGCCGCCCTTCAGCTCCAACTCGCCGCCGCTCCAACTCGGTTTCGATTTAGGGTTTCGGTGGAGAATTGACCCCACCCGAGCTTCCGTTGAGCGATGAACCGACCGGTGGCGAATTGACCCTACCAGTATGTGTGGTGGTGGCGTGCGGTGGAGGTCGGCGACATGCGGTGGTGGTTCAGATCTGTGTGGTGGCGACGTGCGGTGGTGTTAGGGTGACGTGCGGTGGTGCTTGCGGTGATGGTCGGCCACCGTCGCTCTCTGAATCGGTGGTGATGTCGCCGGAGATGAGGAACTCCGGCGAGGGTGGTGGTGAGGGCGGCGAGGGAGGCAACAGGGGAATAATGGGGGAGAGTGTGTGAATTTGGGGTGAGAATTTTGGGTTTATATTGTCTATTAAATTTATACCAAACACACTTATTGGTTCAGACCTCTTACTGGTTCAGACCTCTTACTGGTTCAGATCTTCTTATTCGTTCAGCACTTATTCAATCAGATGTTGTCAAACAACCCCTAAACCTTTAAATGAAACAAATTCTCGGATAACCGCGAGAAATCCCAAAATCCCCGCCCCATTTCCCAGCAATGATCCCTGCTCACCCGATAATACCCAATTATAATTACTATCATTTATTAATTATATTATTTGTTTTTACTTCTTTAACTTATAATATAATCTAACTAGCTTTAGTAAACCCGTATAATATACGGGTTGAATAAACAAAATATTAAATAGAATAAAAATTATTAATTATAAACGATAGACTAAGATATGATATGATTAGAATTATGTATAAGTAATAACTATAAATAATTAAAAAATAATATGAAAAGTTTTTAATTTTTTTTATTTTTTTCAAAGATAATTTAAACATTTTGTTTTAAAATTACATTTTAAAATATTTCATTTTCAAAAATTTCCTTACTATAACTCCTTATTTTAATTAATTTTATTTTATAAAAAAATTACTATAAAAAACTGATTTTAAAATATTACATAAAAATAGTTTTATTAAAAAAATCTTTATATAAAAACTATCTCTATAGAAATAAAAACTAATAAAAAATTATCTTTCTTAATCTATTAAAAACTAATTATAATTTATAATGTAAAAATAAATAGATAATATTATTAGTATTTAATGTGGTTATTTAATAGGAGAGAGAAGCGGGAAAAGTTTGATAAGAATGAATATGGTGGTGACACTTGGCACACTCATTTACCCTTTTATTATATTAGTAAGATAAGATATCTCATAGTCAACACGACATAATCGTAAATTTTTTCAAAAAACCCAATTCCCCTGTTCAGTCACTGCTTTCATTCTCCAAAAATCCAATTTTTATAAGAATTTTAAATGCATGCATTTTTTTAAAACAAATAGTTCACAGAGGTTGCATCTTTTATCACTTGTGAAAATGTTTGTTTGACTCTTTGTAAAAATGTTGCATCTTTTGAGTTTTCTAAACAGATGATAATATGGTATTATAATAATAGGTTTCGTTTCATTTTAATATTATGTTTTATTTTTAATAGATACTCAACGAGTATATCCAAATAAGCAGATTTGAAGAGATTAATGAATACGCTCGATTACTTAGGGGCTGTTTGGGATTGCTTATTTAGAATGACTTTTAACTTTTGGAGGGGTGAAAAGACTAAAATGCCCCTCCAAAGTCACCAGAAGTTAAAAATTTTGACTTCTGGTGACTTTTGGAGGGGCATTTTGGTCTTTTCACCCCTCCAAAAGTTAAAAGTCACTCTAAATAAGCAATCCCAAACAGCCCCTTACAGAGTTATACATGATACTTGACAGGTAAAACCAATACATATCCGACGAGTTTACTAAACATGTATGTTCTTTAAAATAATTTTGTTCATTTTAGTTTTCAAACTTTGGCTCCATAATCATCGGTTTCATTTCATCTCCTAAGATAAGTGTGCCCAAAATCCAGACACCACCAAAACCCTAAACTCCATTTTTTTCCAAAAATCAAACGGTAATCCATATTCCATTAATCCATTTTATCCCCAAATTCAATTTTCCTTTGTTTTACTATGCTTCAAGAACAGTTTATAATGGCGATTGATCCCAAATCTGACCTCACCAGCACAATCCCTCTGTCTTCCAAGGTATATTACAATCTGGGTGTAAGGTAGTTCAGATCAATCGATAATGGTCTTGTGCGATTATCAATTGTATGTGCTTGTTTGATTTGTTTTGCAGAGGAAACAAACAGAGGTAATGGAGATTAAGCAAAGGGTTTTGCAAATCAAAGCTGCGAAACCTAAGCGAAGGGTCAAAACAGTAAGACTCTTTTCGTTTTCATTCGGACATTTTGTCGAACATCTTTCGTGCGTTATGAAAACAATGGGTCAATTTGTTTTAACCTGTGCGAATTGAACACACACATCATATTAATAAGGATGAAAAAGAAAACCCAATAGGAATACCCAAAACCTGACCTTTAAGGGGTATTTAGGTACAGAATTAGTTTTAAAAGTTTTCACAGGTATGGGATTTGATGATACTCAGTCTCATTTCTCTAGCCAAAATGAGTTTTATTTATGGTGATACATATGTAATTTATCATACTTTAGTTTGTTGTAGTTGTTATAAACTTAAAATCATATAAAAATTAGAACATTAAGAGAAAGAAACGCGCATGGAAATCACAGCATGTATCTTTTAACAAATTAATGGGTATACTGGCTAGTGGCTACCATACCCATTACCAGACGGATAATTAACTGATGGGTGTTGGGAAGGGTATGGGACATGATTTTACAATTAGATATGGGACTGAGATTGCCAATAACTGTCACGAACACGTCTCATTGTAATCCTTGATTTTAATTACCATCTGGGTTTTGTTAGGATGAAAATTGTGATCCTCAATTGAAATCTGCTGCTATTGATCGAGCAACCGAGCTTCAAGCAAGCCTTCCATCTGAGTTACCAAGTTTTGTAAAGCCTATGTGTCCTTCGAATGTTACCTGTTCCTTTTGTCTAGTAAGCTCCTTAATCCTTAATTTATGCTAAAATAATGGTCATATAAGATGAACATTAATGCTATCTGTGCTAAAACTATGGTCATATAAGATGAATATTGATCCTGTTTGTGCTGCATATGACAGAGCCTTCCCAAGAAATTCTGTGATGCACATCTGCCGAAACAGGATGAAACGATTGTGTTGGTGGATGAAGATGATCAAGAATTCAACACCAAGTATCTTGTTGAGAAAACTGGATTGAGTGGTGGCTGGAGAGGGTTTTCAATTGCTCATAAATTGCGTGAGGGTGATGCTCTAGTTTTTCAACTAACTGATCGCTGGAAGTTTAGGGTAACGTATGACCGATTTTGATTATAGTGTTTGAAAGGGTAAATGAAAGAAAGTTAAAGTTTTAATCTTTTAAATTTGTTATTTGCAGGTCTACATTATAAGAGTACATGGTCTAAAGGAAATAGATGGAGCACTCGGCCTTGTAAATGTAGTTCCTTACAACATGAATGATTGTGAGTAGCTTTACATATTTTCTTAGGTTCTTTATCATTTCCTAGAGATTAGATTGGCTGATTTGGTAAAAGTTCAACGGGTTCGGGTTGAAATGGGCATGTTTGAAATAATTTTTTTTTTTAATTTTTATTTTTTAATGGAGTGTCATACAAATGGTTTTGCAAAGTGGTGTCTTTTCTTTCAAATTATGATTCTTGGGTCTTTGCAATTCATTTGAATTCACAATTCTGAATAGCAAAGACCCTAGAAACATAGTTTAAAAGATAGACACCGTACATGCAAAACAATTTGTAAAAACTCCATTTTTGAAGAAAAACTACTATTTGGGAAACAAGCCGGGGTTGGGTTGACAAGAGTACTTTTTTTGGTTTTTATTTTAGAAAAAAATATGCTGTTAATTTTGAATGTATTTATTATGATGATATTTTACAAGAATAAGCTAAGTATTTGAATAAAAGAATTTAGGAGATTGTATGCATTAAAAAGACTTTGGGCCAGTTTCAACCCGAGCCCTCCTCTATAAGAACTTTTTTATCCACCTAGTTTGACCGGTTTGAGATAAAACACAAACAAGATGATTTATTCATTAGATGGATCTAAATTGACATCTCTGTAACATCTTAAATTTTCATTTTCCCTCCTGAACTTGATCAGACTCGCATCAAGTTGAATTGGGCTCAAGAAATCTTGAGAGAGCTGAAGATTTCTTTAGAGATTTACATCAAGAAAATGTTCAAGATAAAGCTTTAGTAGTGTTTGATCAATCAGGAGGTGAGTATGCTGATTCAGATGTTCCTGAAGGACTCAGATTCTCTCAGTCTGTTCTTGAGTTCAAAGAAATCAAGGGTTTTGATGATTTCAGTATTGTTGTGGATGATTTAGTCATAGATTCAGAAATACCAAAACATTTTCGAATGAAATACTATGATTTATGTCACAGTCAAAAGACATATCTTCATGAAAACCTCTTAAAAGGTTTCAATGTCAAACTAGCAGTTGGGATCATCCTTGAAACCGTTACAATCGCTGATGCAATCAGAGCTTGTCAAGTCAACATTACTCGTGATGATATTGACACATGGGATAAAACCCTCAAGGCATTTGAAGGTTTGGGCATGAAAGTCGGTTTTTTGAGGGATCGAATCAGTAAGCTTGTCAGGCTTTTGTTTGAATCAAACGAACTATTGGAAGCAAAAAAGATCAAACAAGCGAAAGCAGAAGACGATATGAGAATTATTAGTAAAAAGCTTTGTGAGGTTAGAGAAGTGATCAAGAATCTTGATGTTGAGATTGAATCTTTGAAGGTAAAAGGCAAAGATCTTGAATTGGTCTTTTGTAAAGAGGCTAACGCACCTTGGTAAGTGGTAACAAAATCTTGTTTCTATAGTTGTTATTATTTTATTTAATTAACAAATTAGCAATGTTATTTAAATACTGAAAGACCTATTTACATTTATAGCTTGCATTTTCAATGAGAGAAACTTCCTTGGTTTTTGACCGGAGGTTGCTTCCAAATCGGGTTTCCGACTTCTCACATCTACAAATAGCGGTCTGACTTGTTAATGGTCAATAAGGGTGTGAACGAACTCAACTTGTCATATACTACTTCAAATTGTATCGCTATAAACTTGAATCGAGAAGTTAAAACTTCCCATATCAAACTCCAGTTGGCCTGTGAACCTAAATAATTTTATTTAACATATTTATGTAATAACTATTTATTACTATTATTATTATTATTATTATTATTATTATTATTATTATTATTATTATTATTATTATTATTTTTTGAACGACAATCTCCGCTACTAGTAACAGACCCCGAGCCTTATACTAACTCTGCATGCTAGAATTTAATCAGCGACTTCGACCAAAGATATATAAGCCTTTACCACTACCCCAATTACACAAGTGGTGAATATACAAAAAGTTATTTACAAAAATAACTAAATAAAATGGTTAACTAGAGGGGCTCGAACATGAAAAACCACATCTGAGTCGAATTCAAACTTTAGAAACTCTAAATGAGTCAAGCTCAAGCTTGGGTACGCTCAGCTGTGATATGACTTGTTTACACTAGTACTGGTTAACTAGAAATACAAAATCTTAGACGGTTCAACCTTTGTGAACCTAACCGACATGGTGGTGGATGGCCGTTTCCGGTCCTGACCAGCTGATCCAGTCTAGTTTTCAAAATTTTGCATCAATCACATGCAAAGGCGCAATTCATGTTCACTTCTAGGAACTAATGCTAAATTAACATGTAAAACATAAGTGCCCTATCATCCAAAAATCCACCATCATAGGTCAAAATAACATCCATGCAACTACACATCAACTCCAAAAGATCATATAAAATACTACAAAGATCATACAACATACTATCTATTACAAACACGTTATAAGCCGTCCTACCTGTACATTTCATGCAAAATCAACGAACCGTGCATTTTACGTTACACGACCCTCCCCCTCCCCGGGGCCGGGGCCCAGTCATATGTACATATTATTATTATACAGAGTTACAAACTCTCCCTTAGATTCCCTCTCTCATAATCTTGATCGTCTCATGCGTTTTAAAGATGCTAGTCGTTTACCTGCGCTTGAGAGTGTCTTTCTGTTTTCAAACTTAACATCCCAACCTTCAATGTTTTTAGGGACACACACATCAAACAGCACTTGACCAAGAACACTGTGTGGGTTCAGGCGCGGTGGGCTTGCTAAATGGACCGTCGTTTTTTGTTCATCTTGTAGTGAGCCCGATTCTTTAGTGGTTTGATACTCGGCTGAACTTGGTAAGAAGAAGTGGTCGTTTGGCCCGACTGCCACTCTTCTAAGGCTTTGGTTTGAATCAACTGCTGCATTTTGTAGATCACAAATTAATTCACATATTTTGTCGTGCATGCCCTCCATGCCGTTTCTTTCACCGAGTGTTTGAAGTTTTTGGTTAAATACTGAAATCGAGTGGTCAAGAAATTCGGTTACAGCTGCTCTGTATTGGATGGGGTTGTGGTTGTAGTGACCTGTGACAATACAAAAAGAAAGAATCATAATAATATCATATGATAAGCATGTGATCTATGCAGGCAAAACACCTAGATCAACTTACATTAACGGGTCAAAACGGGTAATTTTAGGATGCAAAACACAGGTTGGGTCGACCCGTCAACAATTTGTTATGTCTTTCATGATCTCATAAATAATATGCTTCATCCATACATATATACATCCTTCTAAATTTGAAATATCTTCTTAATAGTTTACAAAACACTAAAAATGATCAAAAAATCATACATTCTAGAGTAAATAAATTAAAAAAGTTACCTATAACAGTTTGTTTCACTCAATAAACGAATATGAAAATAACACTATTACCATAAATCATCTTGTCCGCTTATCCAGTGAAACAGACTGCATTATATGTAACTGATATTATAAACCTTTGAAATTATAAGGATATATATATGACACTTTAAACATTTGAAAATATATAGGAAATTGCCCCTTTATATATAACATGGATTGGTGCATTGTTACACAAATTGGAAAAAGAATTGCCCCCTTACAAGACAAGTGTACATACCAAGACAAACAACAAGTAAAACGAGTTCAAAACTAACCTACGTGAGGAGAGTCCTTCCATCCAATAAGTCGAACATGTCCTCCTAAACCTTGTACTTGTTGAACAAATGAGCAAATAACTGGATAAGGGGCAAGATCGTCATTTTCCGAACACAATATGAGAAACGGGGCACCCAAACCCTAGAAATAAAAAAACATGATGAAAAGGAGTATTCGAATAACTCGAATGAAATATACGTGTTAAAGTGTTTTAAATTGCTTATGGCCTTTTATACAACAATAACCGGTTTGAAGTTGTGATAATTTAGTTAAGCATGTAAGCAATGTTAATAAGCAAACCCAACCACCTACTATAATTTAATATATTGTTAGAAACTTACAACAGATGAGTACAACGTTTGCCAATATTCAGAGCGGTTGGATCCAAATTTAGTAAGGAACATGGCATCGAGACCAGATGTGACACCTTTTGCAACCATTGATACCAGCCTTGATGAACCAGGTACATTGAGAATGGAAGATTTAAGGGCAAAACGGGCACCCAAATCACTGGTTACATTAACCGGACCAGAGTCATACATTTGACCGGAGATGCAGGTCATGATTAAACGACTATCATCCTTCACAAAAAAAATAAAAAAATAAAAAAAAGTCAAAGAAAAGAGATCAACCCCATTTTTTTAAAGGGTTAATATCATATATATCTTTTTAAAATTCATAATACCATATTTACACTTTAAAAACACTAAAACAATCATATCTACTCATTCCATGGTAAATAAAATCAAATCACTTACTTGTAACAACGGTTTCGTTGAAAAAACAATGGGAACATTATGCGTTGAAATGATTCACAACGACAATGTTGTTTTATTATTTGTTTATTCAGTGAAAAAGAATGTTGGAAGCAACATATTTAGTGCTTTGCGATGGTAAACATGATACTATCAAACTTCAAAAGACATGAAATCTTGAACTTATAGAGCAAATATATGAAATTACATACATACCAGATTAAGATGTGCCTCACATGTCCTTTCAATGATCTGAACCATAAGTAGAATGATCACTCATATGATATTAGACAAATTTAACTCAATTTTGTTTCTGATGAGCAATATATACCTGAAGAACCTTATACATACAAGCTTGTGAACCACCAGAAAAGGCTGCAAAGACTAAAGGACAAGGTCTAGCCCTCAATTCCTACATCCAAGATGAAATTTTAGAAAAATAAGCGAGTATGATCAATTACCTTTTCCAAAAAATAGATTTTTTACTCGGCACAAAATAGATAAAAGAGAGTAATCGACCTCTAATAGCTCATTGAGAACAGAAAAAGCAAGTGATGTGGCTCTCTCCGGTAAAAATCTGCACATATTGATAGCATTTAAAGATTTGTAAAAGTAAATTACAATCCATACAAAGCCATTTTGATTTAAGTTTTATTTTTTCTTGTTTCTGCTTGACCTTCTGGGTGAAACATTTTAATAACAAAAAAGGAGTACTTTTGATTCCCTAATAACATTTCAAACAAGTAATGCTTGATAACAATAATAAGAGGTAAGTGTTAAACAAAGTTTTCATATCTTTAATATATTGATTCTATAATACTAACCAATGCATTGCATTACAATATGAAACTACAAACTTTCTGATAGTGGTCTATGAAGCAATACATGGACAATATATAGAGAAAATCACACGATAATCAGTTCTTGCATATATTTATACGTCAATATCCGCATCCATACATGATTTTAACTCTATAGTATTGCTACCCTGAAATTACCTCACGTATCTACTTTATCTTCACGTATCTGACCCCCTTTTCGCGTATCTACTGTTATCTTCACACATACCTTTAAAGTACACAACATAATTAAACAACATGGAGACCTATTTCACCGGTCTTAACTCTTAACCCTAACAGTGATTAATGATAAAACCCTATTGATTTCAATCAGTACTTTTAAATCCAACCTACATGTAGACACAATTACACAAATCAAAATAACAAAAATTGAAAAAGACCCATTATAAAGGCTCCTTTGAATCTACATCCTGCATATACACTTTACACCTTTAAACATTATATCAAAATAACATTATCCTTCAATTCAGAATCTTCACTACAAAAGCACCAATCACCACACTCAAATCATCAAAAACCCTTTACACACCACACGTAAAACTGTTAATCGAGTACAGATGATAAACTTACGGATTGAGAAAATCGGAACAAACAACAAGCGAATTCCACCCACAAGACGCATAAAGATCAACATAACTCTTCAATTGAGCCTCTAGAACGGAACCCCAGCTGAAAACCACAACGATTCCTTCAAATTTCGATGGCGAATTCCTCTCTTCTTCGTTTCGGAACCAGTAAAAGGCTCCTCCACCGCTGTTGCTCAACATACTCTCTTATCCAACTGATGTGATAACGATGGTTAGTAATTGGTGGTTGAAGATGAAATTGAAGGGGGTAAGTGGGTTGATTGTTATTATGGTGATGGTGGTGGTGGTGGTGATGGTGGTGGTGGTGGTGGTGGTGGGGTCCGGCGACCGACGGCGGTGATGCGGCAGTGTGATCGCTTGGTGGAGATGTGAATTGGGATTTTATTATATCTTCTGCCGTGGCAACATGGTCCATTGATGTCATGTAAATATAAAATAATAATAATAATATTATGATGAAACAAAATTTGGAATATTCTTTGTAAAATAACATAATGATAGTTATCCTAGTTTTTAATCACACTTTTTAACTTTGAAGCTAATCGAGTTGAATTGGTAATATTTCATGTGCTAGTGTTTTTCTGGTAGCACATTTTATTTCGACTGTTGTAACTTGAGAAAACAAATTATTATGATGGATTCAAAAATTATTTTAACAGCTCATGTTAAACGTGAATGTTTAGTGGCAAATCTTTTTTTTATATTGTTTTTAAGCTTTTGTTTTTATATAATGTACATAGTTAACCACATACATGAAATTAGAAATGGGAATAAATAAATTAATTATATAAGACATGAGAGTTCACGATTTGATTATTAGTATTACTAACTATATGATTAAATTAAGTTTGAACTCCATGTCATTTACTTGCTTTAATAACTTTATTTTTTAAACAAATAGCAAACTCACATGTTACTGTCTTACTTTTAAGCTACTTTTTTTGTTTATCTATCAGATTTTAACTTCCAATACTTTAAGAAGTGACAAAAATTTCAAACATCTGGATATCAATTCATGGCTTCTTGTAGCAAATTTTTTAAAGATATTATTAGTTCTTATGGCGTAACTATAATTTTTAAAGATCCGTAAGAGTATTATTTCGATAGATAAATAGATCTCATTAATATCTAAGATCAATAGTTTATCCTCTTTTATATGAAAGATTGATCTCAACTCAAGAGGAAGAACCGGTGATAGACACAAAACCCTTCATTTTGGTTATATATTTGTTCGAATAGAATGTCTAGCTCGCTAGGCCAAAGGCCTTTTGGTACTTGCTTAAATAAATAATTTATTCTTTATTTGGTGCTTTATAAATACATACTATATAATTCCTAACTTGAAAAATACGCTAGTTAGATCATGAAAATTTAATCTAACTCAAAATAAGCATCAGCTAAGTTTTAACCCAGGTTGAAGATTATTAGTTAAGGTAAATTAACACATATAACCGTGAGCTTGAGTTCCAATAAACATGGGTTAATTTAAAATTTCTTAATCTAACACTAAGAAACTATTAGATGTGGTTACATTAGTCAA
Organism: Flaveria linearis; assembly: GCA_024085815.1. Taxonomy (NCBI): domain Eukaryota; kingdom Viridiplantae; phylum Streptophyta; class Magnoliopsida; order Asterales; family Asteraceae; genus Flaveria; species Flaveria linearis. The sequence continues at coordinate 1,358,692 of CM044001.1, forward strand.
GATTTTTCTTTAATGTTAATCAATGAGCCTTAAAAGCAAAGGGTCCTAATGGGGACACCGCATGGGTTTTTGGGGGTAGGCCGGTTCAAACGGTCACGGTTAGGTCTAGCGGTCACATTTTGGCACCTAACCGTGACCGGATGGGCTTGCTGTCACGGTTTGGGGTAGTAGTCCCCGTGACCGCATGGGCTTGCTGTCACGGTTTGGGTGGTAGTCCCCGTGACCTCGTGACAACAAAACGACAAAATGGCTGTTAAAGTTGAAAAGCGGTCACCAAACCGTCACGTGGAGGCCAAACCGTGACCTCTAGGGTACGAGGTCTCAGTTTAAGGTACGACGTAGACGTGATTTTGACAAAAGGCCGGGATTCGCAGCACAAACCGTCACGTGAAGGCCAAACCGTGACGGTTTGTGCACCAGAATTTGACCTTAAATACCTTTCAACTTAGAACAATCGGCATATCCATTTCTAAACTTCCGTTTCGCAATTTCATAATCCAAATTTTCAGTTTTTAATCGACCTTGGATTTTGAGCTTTCATTCATCCAACACTCGAGATTTTCAGCCTTCGTCATTCCAAAAACGCGTTAATTCGAAAACAATATCGGGTTCGGGAGATCATTATCAAAAGCCGAAGATTCCAGATTTGAATGAGGTGCCACATATCGAAGATTCGAACCAGGTTGAACTAGTATATGTTTTCTTATAACTTATTATTTGAAATATCTAACCATTATCTTTTTTAGGAATATTACGTATACGGGAGTCACCCTCCGTGGGGGGAGGAGGAAACCAACCCGTCGAACACATTTGCTCAAGAGGCGTACAACTCTTTATTTGGACCGACAGGTTACGGTGAAGGGTACAGATATCCCCCTTTCAATTCTTACGGGCATGCCCCGAACACGTACCACTCACAAACAGAGCTGGATTACGGACATCCCCCGTACCAGTCAGAACTAGAAATTACACATGTGTCGGATACTTTTAATAGGAATGACACAGATGAGAGTGACGGTCCGGTTCACCTCAAAGAAAACCATGGGGACACCGCGGAGCATGATGGGGATGAGGATCGGATAAGAAAGGCTACGGTTTCTTATAAAACCAATCAAGTACGAAGAGTTTTTATTCTTTTGTTTATTTTATTTTTTATTTGTTTTATGGTCAGTCACGAAAAAAGGATGTGGAACTAATATGCAATCGTAGTGGTGAACCTAAATTTACTGGCAAAAGTAGACGTACTGGGAGCATAAAGAAAGGATGTCCCTTTAAACTCGTAGGGAAGTACGTAGGAAAGAGTGACAGTTGGATGTTAGAGGTGAGAAACGAGACGCACAACCACGATCCTGTTGTGTACGAGGAGGGCCACGCGCATCTTAGGAAGATGACCGCCGAAGAAATTGATCTTGTCGAGAAATTACACAGGCAGCACGTGCGGCCACGACATATCCATTCAGCCGTAAGGGAGCAGTTTCCCCACAGCGTCTGTGTTGTTCAAGACATATACAATCTGACGTCAAAGTTTAGGGCTAAGGGGAGAGAAGGCATCACACCAATGCAGGAACTTAAAAACCTGCTACAATCTAAAGAGTTCGTGTATGAAACACGAACGAATGCAACTACTAAGGCCGTGGAAGATGTTTTCTTTTGTCATCATACTTCGTATAAAATGTGGCGCGCATTCCCGCACGTGATGTTGATAGACACGACGTACAAGACCAACATGTACAACATTCCGTTTGTTCAGGTTATTGGCGTTACGTCGACGTCAAAGTCGTTTTGTATCGCGCATGCATTTATATCGAGGGAACGGCAAGACAACTTCACATGGGTACTGGAGCAGATCAGAGATATGCTCGATGGGTGTGTGGAGCCCCGCGTTATTGTCACAGACAGGGACTTGGCCCTGATGAGTGCGTGTGACACAGTGTTCCCGAGTGCTACTAAAAACCTATGCAGGTGGCTCGTTCGGGAGAATATCAAAAGACGGTGGAATATCCTTTTCAAAACCGACATGTGGAAGGATTTTTCATACTGGTGGAAGCAATGTTTTGAAAACCGGACCGGACCGGCCGGTCCGACCGGTTCGACCGGGAATCGGACTCCAATCCGGTCCGTTTCGGTGCTTAAAACCGGTTTAACAGTGAACCGGTGGTCAGACCGGTTGAACCGGTCGAACTGGCGGTCGGACCGGTAACCGGACCGGTTGAACCGGTCGAACCGGCGGTCGGACCGGTGGTTGAACCGGCTTTTTAATAAAATTTTTATTTTTTATAGTTTTTACATAAATACGGTCCGGTTCTTATATACGGTCCGACCGGTTGAACCGGTCCGACCAGTGAATCGGTAAGGCGTCTGGTTCACTGTCCGGTCCGGTTTTAAAAACATTGGGTGGAAGACCTTGTGTTCGTCTCCCACAGAGGCAATGTATGATTACAATTGCAGGAAGATGGAAGAAAAGTTAAATGAAGATGGTAAAAGTGGTAAGAATTTCATATTTATTTTTACTTTAACAATTTATTTGTTCATTTTCTAAAATTTGTTATTTTCTTTCAGAGGTACGGGAATATATTTGGAATAATTGGTTGGTGCCGTACAAAGAGAAAATTGTTACTTGTTGGATGTACGACCGCCTTAACTTTGGTGAATTTACAACTAATCGGGTTGAGGGCCAACATACCAACTTCAAGAGTTACCTCACAGGGACCAACAATACGTTGCACACACTTGTCGGATATGTTTGTGACCTCGTGCGCGGCCAGGAGATTGAAATTTGTAAAACATTCGAGGTGTCCCGTGTGAAAATTAAAAAAGACCACCGCCTGTCATTGTTTTCAAGATTACATTATAAAGTATCAACCTTTTGCTTTAGCCTCCTTGAATCAGAGTTGACGAAAATAGAAATGATTCAGGAGCCTGGGGGTTCATGTGGACACCAGTTGTTCACGTCCATGGGCTTGCCATGTGCTTGTCGTTTGGAGATATACGTCCGAGAAGGTTATATTTTTCTTAATACATTTTTCTACTGTTGTCACACGATTGCATATTTTTCACTAATAATTTAACCTTTAAATCCAGTCACAAGTATTCCACTCGATGCGGTAGATCCACACTGGAGGAAGCTTGATTTCGAGCCAGCGTACGTCGCGCCGCCTGAACCCGACTACGATGTGAAATTTGATGACTTGAAACAAAAGGTTATGTCGTCTCCCAATCCTCAAGTAAATAATAATAATAAGAGTAAATTTCGGTTTTGGTCCCTGTGGTTTAACCATTTTAACCATTTCAGTCCAAAAAGGAATCTTTGATCATATCACGCCCTGTGGTTTCATTTTTGTAACGGTTTTGGTCCCTGAGGCTAACTCTGTTAGTTTTTACAGTTAAATGTGAGGTTACTTTGGTCATTTTACATTTGAAGGGCTAGTTATGTAAATTATATTAGTGAAGGGTACTTTAGGATAATTTTCGTAATTTTTTAAAACAATAAAAAATAAAAAAATAAAAAACTTAAATCTATTCCAACCCAAACCCCAACACTCCCACCATCCTAAAATCAGAACCCTAGCACCCACAACCCCTTCCTTCACCTCTCTCTGTCACCTCTTCTTTCTCTATGTTAAGTTCTAGGGTTCTACCACTTCTCATTCTCCGGCCACCGAACCACCACCATCTCACCGGAACAACAACCTCTCCGTCACACCACCACCGTAAACCACCTACCATGGCGACGGTGCCGTCGAAGCACCACCAACCACCGCATAGGTTCTCCCTCCCCTTTCTAAAGTGGGGCCAGAGCAACAACAATTGCCGCAGCCGCCACCGCACCTCTCCTCTCGCCGACGCCTCCGACTCCGACCTCAACAACCACCGACCGCCTCACAGCTGTCGTGACGACGCGACCAAGGTGACGTGGGGGTGTGGGTCTGGTGTTTGGTAGGTCCAAGTGCGGGTTTGGGGCCAGGTTTGGGTGATGTTTTCAGTGTCGATGGGCACTGCTTTGGTGTTGTGTAGAGGCAGTAGAAGCGGGTCATTTGGGGGCTGGTTTGGGAGCTGTTCTTTTGTGCAGACGGGTGAGTTTTTGGATGCGCATGAATGTATTGGATGTATGAAGGGTTCGGGAGCAAATGGTATGGGTGGCGGGTTTGGTACCGGTATATTGGTTGTGGCGGGTCGGTATCCAGCGAGAGAACATTGTTGGGTTTCAATTTGGCATCGATGATATTGAGCTCGGTGTTGAATGTTGCTTTTTAATCGGTGAAGAGGGAGGTAATTCGATGGCGGGAAGTTGGCAGGGATTAGGGCGGCGTTGGCGGTGACATAGAGCAAGAGGAGGAGGAGCACGGGAAGAAGATGAAGAAGATGAGGTTATGGAGGCTGCAGGCGGTGGTGCAAGGGAGGAAGGGTTGGTAGGGGTTAGGGTTCCGATTGTAATGTTTGTGGTGAAGGGTTTTAGATTTACATTTTGTTTTTTTTTATTTTTTATTGTTTTAAAAAATTACAACAATTATCCTAATCTAATATAATTTGCATAACTAGTCCTCCAAATGTAAAATGACCAAAGTACCCTCACATTTAACTGTAAAAACTAACAGAGTTAGCCTCAGGGACCAAAATCGATACAAAAATGAAACCACAGGGCGTGATATGATCAAAGATTCCTTTTTGGACTGAAATGGTTAAAATGGTTAAACCACAGGGACCAAAACCGAAATTTACTCTAATAATAATAATAATAATAATAATAATAATAATAATAATAATAATAATAATAACCGTCAACCATTAATTTTATAAACATTGTAAATAATGATAAATACGTTTTTTTTCGCAGATATGGATGCCGACGATGCTTTTATCCCCGGCATTGATGACTGCCCGACGCTGCAGTTCGAGCAGGGGACTACACCGTACGAGCGGTTCAGGACCCTGAGAGCACGTGTGCCAGCACCGGGACCGTCCTGTCGGATGACTTCTTACAGCTCGTTGGAGAGCGCGGCCGGTTTTTGGAGATCATCGGCGAGGACGGCCCGTGGGAGCAGTTGTTCCGGATGACCGACGATGACCATCGAGAGCTCACCGTGGAGTTCTACTGCACATTCACGTTCCGTCCACGTGAGCAGGGACTTGCGGAGCTGGACGAGGACGACATAGCGGACGATCGTGCGCCCGCGGAGGTTGCTTTCCGGTTGTTCGGGGTCCTCCACCGCATGTCACTTAGGCGGTTCGTTGTCATCAGCGGCCTCTACACGGAGGAGGAGACCCGACAGCCGATGTACACCACCGCCTTGATCCGCGGGCCAGACGACTCCGATCAGGTCTGGTGGCCTGCGATAGGCGACGGACCATACGGCGGTGATACGAGGTCCTCTCATATACGAGACCCTCTGTATAGATACATTCACCGACTCATCGCCACGTCCATCGCCGGTCGTGGGGCGGGGACCGACAGGGTCAACGCCTCCGACCTTTTTTTTCTTCGGTGTGTACTCACACACCGACACTGCTACCTCGCGCATGCCCTCGCTGATTATTTTGCTAGTTATTATCATCGGCAGTCGCGAGGGGCGTTAGTGGGCGTGAACATCGTTTCCCGGATCGCTCGGGGCTTGGGGTACGTACACACCATGTCCCAGCTCCCGCTACCTCCGACTCCTGTGCGCGTGGCCTCCCGGTCCACCGCCACTGGGATGAGGATCGTTCGGAGGTTCCCTGACGGCACGTGGCACCTGCTCAGTAGATACCAGGAGCTCGTGCCATGGGTGCCCGAGCCGTTGGTGGACCCCCCCGAGCTGGCGGGGGCTGAGGTCCACCTTCAGGATGCCCACGAGCCCCTTGGCGGCGGGGAGGATCAGCCCATTCCCCCGCCGCACGACCAGGACCCGCCCCAGCATCCTCAGCGCGTGTACCACGCCGTGCGATTGCCTGCTCATGTTCTTGATATGATTCAGGACACACGAGACATGATTCAGGACACACGACACAGGGTCGCGAGGTTGGAGGATACGACCACGAGACTGCATGATATGATGGACTGGGTCATCCAGCACATGGTCGCAGACTATACCGCCTCGGGTACGCCGTTGTTGTCACAGCCACCGAGGCGGTTAGACCATGACGGTGCTGGCCCATCTGGCGCGGGCGGGTCTGGTCAGGGCAGCGATCCGGGGATGATGGATTCGATAGATATTTTGTTTGTATTTTATTTCTTTTTGTATGTAAAAACTCGTTGTATATATATATATATGTGCAGTTTCAGTTATGATGATTTGTATATTTGGTTGTGTTTGTTTGGTTGTGTTTCTTTGTTTGTTTGTTTTATATTTGCAATGTTGATAATGTTAATTGTATATGTTTGATAACAACTGATTTTTATGATTAGGTTAACCATATGATAAAATAACAACCAACTTGTTTAATAAATAATTAAACGCAAAAATTACTTGTAATATGACCATGAATTGCAGCAGTAAGGAAACCGACCCTGCATAACCAGTTTTCCAAAGAATCTGCGTTGCGTTTTGTCTCCACAAAGATTAAAGTCAACGCGTTCTGAATCAAGATTAAAGATAACAGATTACAAAGACTAATTAAGCAGATTAGAAAAAAAAGATGAACTGAATCGCACGTTTGTTAATGATTAAACCATAAAATAGTGTTTGTTAATGATTTTAAAAGTATATAAACCTGAGGATAAATCGGTGCACCACCATATGCAACAGCAACTTTCACACCAGTTTCATAGCAGAATTTCTAGCACGACTAACATCCGCAATCAGTTTCATAGTTAATGGCTTCACGTACTTACACCTGTTCCTGATGTTGTCATTCAACACCTCCGGACCATGGTGCAAGATCCTAGTGCCACAACAAAAAAGGAATGATAAACACAAAACACAAATATTTAAATAAACACAAACATGTATGTTACGGTTAAATAAAATATTTAAATAAACAAAAAAGGAATGAAAAGATAGAAATGATGTGACGGTGAAACTAGTAATCGATAATCAATCATCATTTGTACAGACTATTAAACCATGATGACGTCAGAAAAAGGTAGACTACACCACCGGACCATGGTGCAAGATCCTAGTGCCACAACCCTACCTCTCCCCCCAACCATCCTTCTCACACTACTTCTACTAGCTAATGACTAAGGTGAGTACGTTAATAAAACTAAAAGTAATAAAGTACCTGGATTCTAGCACGACTAACATCCGCAATCTTTTTGCTTTGAAACAAATCCCAATGTTTTCCTTTAACCGACGTATGAAACTTCCAAACTGCTTCAGATGTTGTAAAGTTCACAAACGCATATCTGGCATTCAAACCATGCTTGTACGTATATATCAACGTCAAAACTTAGCTTATATATATATATATATATATATATATATATATATATATATATCTATACTATATTAATAAGCATTTGAGGAGGGCAAGAAAGTAATTTCACCCAAAACTCTTAAAATTAAGAGATGTACAAGCATTAAAACTTGATGTACAACTCCCTAAAGCAAACACAGATTTATTCAAAACATTTGGATTAGGGTTACATCTTCACCCTACACATTTATTCAAAACAACTCCTGAGAGAGAGAGAGGCGTGACGGGAGCTGATGCCCTCTCCGGCAACCACCTCCGGCAACCACCTCCGGCAACCATCTTTTTGGCAGCACAGCCGCACCCCTAGCGACAGTGTCGCTCAGATCTTCGCAACAGTGGAGGGCGTTTGCTTCACTAAGAAGGATTACAATCTGGCGAAGCATCTGGAGATCGATGTCCCAAACTTGCAGGTGATTAAGCTGATGCAGAGCTTCAAATCAAAGGAATATGTGAAGGAGACGTTCGCTTGGATGCACTATTACTGGTACCTCACCAACGATATTATGCCTGCGACTCTTAAGAAGTCTGCTAAGCCCCTTGGACGTCCCATGGGTGGACCTCCGGGTGATCGCCCTCGGTAATTATCAAAGATTATTGATTGTTGATGGGGTTTTGTTAAAGTTTTGTGTTTGATTGGTGTTTTGTTTGTGTGTACAGTGGACCATCGAGATTTGAAGGGGATAGACCTAGGTTTGGTGATAAGGATGGGTATCGTGGTGGACCGAGAGGGCCTCCAGGTGGTGGTGAAAAGGGCGGAGCTCCGGCCGATTACCAGCCTGCTTTTAACAGGGTAATGTTTTGTTATATAAAAATGTTTGCATATATTGATTGTTGGTTTGGTGTTGTATTTTAATGTTTTGTGGTGATAGTCTCATGAATTAGGAGTTATTAAACTGCTCTTTGAACCAATGTAGTAAGATATTGATGGTTTTAACTCATGGTTGGACATTTAGATGGCTTGGGTTTTGGTATTAAACTTCTCTTGCATGTTTTTGTGATCGAAAATGGTCTTTTTTAACTTCCTGAGCTTTTATTACATAAGTTACATTGTAAACCCTTTCAAGTAAAGGGCATTCTTGGGTTTCTTATAGTTGAATGCATGATTAAGCTTTTAGTATGTTTTGTAATACAACTTTTGTGTGGTGCTGACGTCTTGATTTTATAAACATAACAATGTTTAGGCTGAAACATGCTCACTAAAATGCGAAGTATTGAATTATCTGTTAGTATTGAATTATCATTCAAAAACTAAAGCCACTAAAATGTAGGGTCAAATGCATTGGAGACTAAATCTTGTGATTGCATCTTTAGGTACATGAGTTTTTTTTTGTAACTGCATGGATTAAGGCTTTGAACATCAAAAAGATTTGGGTCCATTAATAACTATTAGTTTTATGGTTGGTCTCTACATCCTTTGATATCTGCTTTAGTTATAGTGTTCTTTTTTAACGGCAAAACTTATTATTAAAAGGGGCTAACAAGAAGTTAAAACCCCAAAGTTAATATCTACTTTAGTTTTAGTTACTAGTAATATATATCTGTTGCTACCACAATAAATGAAAGTAAAGAAAGACATATTAATTTGTATTAAAGGATATTGAAAAACAATACACTAAAAGGCGATACATATACTTATAATATGCTCTCTGTAATACGCAAAAGAAAGCAAAACATCATATGAGTTTTGTAATGACTTTAAATCTAAGTGGTCAGAGATATTCAGTTAGATGAAAAGAAGGTTTCTTTTTCTTTTTATATGTTCAAGTATGATAACAAATATCATATATGTATCTAAGGTGGAGCAGAGATATGATGAACAGAACAAGATAAAGGTTAAATTTTAAAATCCTAACAATTTTAAGCAAATTCATCAAGTAATTTATATTTTATAGAAAGCTTAAATTCAAGATTTAATCTAAAGAACCGACTGCAACACTTTTTTCACATAAGATAGTATTTTGGCATAAGGTATTTTTTACAGAACATAGTAACAACACAGAGCTAGTTTTGCAGATTGCCTGTTTTGTGTGTATTTTTCTGCACACAATGAAAAGATATTTCATTCTATTGCTTCTTTAAACAACTTTTAAATATTCAAAATTTGAAACCTTTAAGATACCTTTTACTACATACTATATTTGGGTTTTAACTTTTCTATACCTAAAACTGTAAGATACCTTTTAAATTTCTTTTAACTTTTCCATATACATGTTTTAGGTTACCTTATTTTAACCATTAAAGCTAAGGTATATTTATTCTTTATAAATGTTAGTGTTCATTTTTGGCTATGCAGACATTGTGATGGATAGTTTAGTAGCTTACAATTCACTAATTAGGAAAATATATTATTGTCCATTTCTCTTTCTATTCACTGTGCAGATTGATTGTCTATTATTTAGGGTTTTTTTATAAACTATTGAAACTAATTGAACAGCCTAAACTGAAGCAAATTGGTCAGCTTGAGATTTACACGGGTCATGATTTGGAACTTAGAGCCCGATGTGTAAACCGAACTGCTGTTTACTTATAATATTTTTATTTTTTGGCCGTTTTATGTAAATTTACAATAAGATGAAGGGAGTGACTTTCTTGCCCGATGTGGAGTCTTGGAACTGTTTAGACTTAACATTTTTTGGTTTCAGTTATTACAGTTACATTTTATGCTAAACTGTTTGTTATGTCATGGCAAGGTTCTTTATGATTTGATATGTTTGTTTGTTCTTTTGACAACCGGACAGGTTGTATTATACACAAATTAATGTTGGAAACCCTCCAAGACCATATTTCCTTGACATAGACACTGGTAGTGATTTGACATGGATTCAATGTGATGCCCCATGCACTAGCTGTGCCAAGGTAAAATTTATTTATACTTGTTCATGTGCAAAGTTGCTGCAATAAATTCACCATATTCTATTGTGCCATTGCCATCAATATCAGCCTGTTATTAACTCAAAATTCAAACCCTGTATGTGATTATTTATATAATACAAGTCATTTGTTTCTTTATGGAATCAAGAATAAAATAACATACAACATCCATAAGTTCCCTGATCTCAGATTCGACTAAATTCGACTAAAATATGGATCAGGTTTGTAATATCTCACAGTTCAGTTTGACCCCTTACATTTTCACTGTAAACGATTTCTTTCATTATCTATTGAATGATGGCATCAGTGGGCTCATAGTTAATCTATTTGATTTTTGTTTTGTTTCAAAGATAGTGCTCCAATTTTGACTTTACATCGTTGTTAAATGTTAACAACTGTGTTGCTGATGTTATGCCTTAAATTTGATGTTAGTAACATCTACCATGGTGTTTAATTGCATTTGTTGGGAAAGTAGTTTTAAATAGAGTTCAAGATCTATTTAATTTAGAAATTCAAAGTTAATTGGTTGTTGAAACTAAGCTTGGTTGTTTCTTAACATTAGATATTGGAGTATCTTCATAAACCGTTCGCGAACGATATCGTTGAGGGGTCTATGAGGCAGCATGATGGATGTAATTGGTTGTTTATTTTACTACAGACATCCTTGATACGTCCGTAAGTTGTTTGTGCTGTTTTGAGGGGTATAACTTTTGATGAGGCGAGATATAAAAGCTTTATTGATCTCCAAGATAAGCTTCATCAGAATATATGCAGGTAATATATAAATTTTACTTTTGTTGCTGATTGTAGGGTGCAAGATTCATATGTATATGTCTTATCTTTTAAGATACTTTCTTGGCTTGTTACCTTTATATTTTTCAGGCGGAGAACTCTGGTTGCTATTGGAACACATGATTTGGACACAATAGACGGCCCATTCACATATGAGGTTTGTGAATTTGTTAAGTACAGTCAGATCTGTGCACATGAAGTGACGTATGCGTGAAAACCCTAATAGGTACCTAAATCCCCCTGAGCACTCCACAGAACATATAAATATTTCATTAGATTTTGGTGATATGTTTATTTGCAAGTTTAGAAAGGTTGTTTCAGCAATCTTTTATCACTTGATGCTTTACCTTTTTTTTCTTTTCTCTATTTGTTCAGGCTTTGCCACCATCAGAGATAGAGTTTAAGCCACTAAAACAGGTAAAAAGGAGCATTATCTAACTTGATTTGTGCATATTAGCATACATTAAATATAAAGTCACTCACATCTACATTCCTTTATCAATGTATCGAGACAAACACATATGTAATGTTGGGATTTGGGAAATTACAACCCTTATGATCCGATGTCATTATTGCTTACATCATTTATTTCCAGTTTGTACCAAGAAATTTGCTTATGCAGTGGTATGAACTTTGATGTGATTTTATGTTCATATGCCTTTGGCAGATAAAGTTCATGTGACTATATCACCTTTGGCAGATGAAGGGAGCTCGATGTGTAAACGATCATATGTCAGCATGCTGAAGGGCCTGAAGCTTCTGAAGGGCCTGAAGGGAGTATGTGGTGTTTCATGGAAATGTAGATGCTGAAGGGCCTGAAGCTTACCAGGTTTGTGATTTGCAAAGTTTGATTTTTTTGGTTATATATTTGACGGTTTGGTTGACTTAATTGACGTTTTGTTTCGTTTTAAAGGAATATTGCATCAGACATGTTGATGGCTTCCCTGTGAATTCGGAAGCTGAAAGACAAAGGGTGATCCAATGCCTTGAGGCTGCCATAGAAAGAAGAGTGTCTGAGGTAAAAACAAGCTAAAATATACACTTTTAAGCATATTTCATTCGGTCAACACAGTATTAGTCAAATTGCACTTTTGACGTTGAAATGTTTAGCTTTATAATCTTGAAAACAAAAAATTGTTAACACATTACATGCAGTTGTATCACGTTATCTGTTTCTTACAAAGGATGAAGTACTCCAACTTGAATTTGAAGTTGTAAAAGAACACATTTGACATTCAAAAGTCAAATTTGTACTCTTTATGTTGGTATTTTCACTTAGATCCAAGGGAACACTTTCAAGATGCTAGATTGTTTATTTATGCTAGATTGTTTGCTTTATAAATGTCCACGTTTTCATAAATCTTTTTTAACCTGTAACTCCGACTATGCAGTTTATTCTAGCTGATTTTGCAAGAAGTAATGGCGCATTAGTGTCAAAATGCTGGAAAGATGATGTCACCCATGTGATCGCTGCCACTGATTTGAATGGTGCATGCACAAGCCACAAGAACACTGCAAGTTTTCATGGCCATTTTGAATGGAAAATGGATTGTTACAATGAAATGTAAGGTTTTGATCTTGGTTGTTGACATATGGGTTGAAATGTAAGACTTAAATATATTTACATTTACATTCAAATTGACAGCTAGATCTCCCCATCCTCCACAAACAATAAGAAAGTTTTTGTGTTTGTAAAAGTTACTTGATTATATCTTAGATGGTTATAAATAAAGATAGCATCTTACAAACATAAGAAACTACTAGCTACTATATTACATAAACCAAATCCTTAAACACACAAGTTGGATTGGTATAGAGATGAGGAAAAACCGAACCATTAACCAATGAAACCAACTAAAATTAATCAAAAACCGACAAAACCAATAATCGAATTAAATATTAGTCAACAAAACCGAAAACTAAATTAACCGAAACCTAAGCTTTTTTACGGTTTCAGATGTGTTTTTTTCAATAACCGATGGTTGGTTATCTGTTCAATGAAAGGTAAACCCCAAAATCGAACCGAATCATGCATAATTATGTCACTATGTGTATTGTTGAAGATATCTACTGCTAATACAACATATATATCGATATGTTTTATCAAATCAATCTACAATACATGTAACTCTACATATGATACAGGTGAACATGTAATACTCGCAAGTCGTAACTTTTAGTTTAAAAAATATGAAGTTATGTGACCTAGAAAAATAAGATAAATGATTTTATTTTAAAACAAATATTGCATTGTAAAATATGTCGATGTCGTCGCCGCCGCATCGCGCGGGTTGCTTACTAGTATATATATATAGACATGTAGTATTTACACCATAAAAATTAATAATAATATTATTCAGATAGATACCAACTTGAAATCAATCGGAAGATACACGAAATCAAACTCCGATCGAACGGTGTTTCCCGCCTTTTCATTCTCAAGTTTACAGTCATAAAATTAAAATAAAAAACAATGTTTAATGATTAAAAAAATAAAAAAAATAAAAGCAATATGTCACGGTTTGGCCAACCGTGACATATAGCCCATCAATTCCCCATAATTACATACCCAATCATTCAATTCCCCATAATTACATACCCAATCATTGAACATGAATATAACTGTCACGGTTAGGGCAAACCGTGACCGTTAGGTCGCACACCTGACCAAACGGTCACGGGGAGATCTAACCGTGACCGCTTAGGTCGGTTTTCTCCAGGAAAATACGGTGCGCCTAAAATTTCCCAAAGCAAAATAGTGGCATACGTGATTCACGGCTTCAATTAAAGCTTTGGTAGGTAGTGATATAGCTTTCGTACAAAGTGAAAAGGGACATATCGCGTATTTATAGTTACGCAACATATGTAAATAACAATACATAATTCGGTATATAATAACATATATTTATATAATAACGCATTACAGACAGTTACACACACTATAACAAAATTGTTTTAGGTCATTCTTAAAAGATATAATAACATTATACTCAAACTAAAAAGAATAAAAATATAGATATTACTGTAAAATATTTTTTTAATTAATTAAACATATAAAAATTTATATGTGTCTAAAAATTACTAAAATTAGATAAACTTTTTTAACAATTATGAATTATATTAATTACCCTATATATTAATAAGAGAAGGAAATGAATAGTAATTTGTGAGGGAATTAGGTTTTGGCCATTTGATTTATTGTGTTGTACACTTTGATCATTTATCTTATCTTTATATGTAGGGCACATATAGTAGAGAGAGAAAGCAGTGCTTGTAGTTGTTCCTGGTGATGGAGACGACAGAGGTAGAGGTCGTCCGACTTGGTTGTCGTGTCGTGTGTAACCGGTGGTCCTGCCCTTCCGGTGATGGGCGGTTCCGTTATTACCGGCGGTTATTTTGTCCTCTGTATCCCCTCCGGTTCTGTGGATACGACGGAGGTAGAGCTGTCCGACTTGGTTGTCGTGTCCTGTGTAACCGGCGGTCCTGCCCCTCCGGTGATGGGTGGTTCCGTTAAAGAGAGATAGGGGCAACGCCGCCGTTAGCGGCCGCCGCACTTCCGTCCTTTTCCACTAATGTAAGAGGTATGGAATCGGTTCTGGTGGCTATATGTGTCGGCCGCCACACTTCCGTCTTCATGTGTCGCCAAAGTCGATGGATTGTGTTGCATGTTGGTGTGTGTTTAGATCCGTTGATTATGACGCCGCCGGTGGTCCGATGACAACCTTGTGGCCCGACGACCGCTCTCGGTGGCGTCTGTGTGGCGGTCATCTTTAAGATCCGTCGATTATGACGTCGCTGATGGTCCGATGACCGTCTACGGTGGCGTCTAGATCGCGGTGATGTTGGCGGTTTATATCCGACCAACACTACCGACTTCCAGCGAACGACTCCACGCTCCAACGAATGCGTGGATGGTGATCTGTCTTTGTTTTCATGTGTAACCGACACTCACCACCGTGGTCTGGCGAGTGTCTGGATGGTGGCGTGCCTCGATTGCCGCCGCCTCCGATGGACCCATTGGACCTTCTGGGTGGATGTCGCGTTCCAGGTTTGATGTGGTGAATGGATGGTGATGATATTTGTTTTATCTGGAATATTAAGTCTATGATGATCGGAGAGTCTCAGATCTGAGATGAGATATGTCGGTGATTGCATTGGGCGATGATGATGTTTGTATACACATCTGAGCTCACTTGTTGTTTGTATTTTTGTCTGATTTCATTGTTATAGCTGTTTCATGCTTGCTTACGTTTGCTTTGGCGTGGTGATGATGTTTGTTTGATCTGAAATCTTTTGTCAATGATGATCGGATAGACACGATCTGAGGCCGTATATTCGACGATTATGGTCGATGACGATGATTGTACACACATCTGAGACTACTCAATGTTATAGTTTATGTCTGGTTTCATTGTTCAAGCTGTTTCTTAGTCGTTTACGTTTGTCTTGGTGTAGACGCGTGTCGATGACGATGAATTGCCTCATCCGAGAATCCGGAGATCAGGTTCGTTTTGATTTGTTTCTCGGTTTTGTAGCTGTAACTGGAATTCGGTTCTGAACCAACTGTTTAGTTTGTGATGCACATACGGTTATTACGAATTATCTGAGCCATGGTTGACGGTTTGTTTATCACACGTGCAACGCGCGTGCAGGAATTTAACTAGTTCAGTTAATCATGAAATTATTACCCCTTCACTTTAGCAATTGATTTGATTCAATAAGACTCGCAGAAAGCAGATTCATTTGTATACTTCTAAAGGCCCAAATTTATTCATAATATTTAATTTCTAACTTGCAATTTACATAGTAGAAAACAAAATCCTGCAGCCCAAATTCATCAATGGGCCTGGGTATGGTCTTAAGCCATTTACATAAGTCTCACTGTCTCACTAGCTCACTCTTTTCTTTGTATCATCATTGGGCTGTTGATACAACAAGAATATAAGGGTTTTTTTAGGTATGTTTAGAATATTGGCGAAAAGCATTTATCATTTATGCACGTTTCGAATTACAGATACTTTCAAATAAACATTCTACAGATTACTACCACTTTATATGCTTCTAAGGGATATTTGAAGTGTTAAAAGTGAAGTAACATCACAACATATAGACATTTATAGATCAATTAAAGTTAAATATAATGCATATAAATTTAATGAAAAAACGAGAATTACGTAGTGAAGAGTGTTGATCACTTGGCGCACGTTAGATTAAAACCATCAAATTAGCATACATAAGATTAAGTTCTAAATTTCACTGGTTGTAGAAAGTCGAAGAGTGGTCCAAAACTTACATGTTAGACGTCATAGCCTATGATTGTACGTTGTAATCTTGAAAGAAAAAAATTTGTTAAATATCAACCGAGCTAAACTACAGTTTCGTTTAGACCAAACATAATGGGACATTAAGAGGGCATTAAAAGGCATGATAGCACCTTAAAACGCCCTTACACCACTCCCGTGGACATTATAGGGGTGTTATAGGTAGAGGGTGTTTTCACCATAATGTCATAACTTCTCATCTATGTCATAATTAGGTAATGATTAAGGGACATTAACTATTACTTATCTTTTTTTCTAAACAAGTGATAATGAGTTGGTACTTATGTTGGAGAAAATATTCTTTGAGAAACATTAACCATTACATATGATCTTAGGTGACTCTTTTTGTTAGTATATTAAAAGTCTATCTTTTAATGATTTATACTCTTTTAATGATTAAGATGTAATATTAATACTGAATGATTAAGGGTACCGTTAAGGTTTAATATATTAACTATTTAATATTAACATTATCTCTTAACCATTAAGAAACTATGAATTATTAAAAATATAAGGGTTTTTTTAGGTATGTTTATAATATTGGCGAAAAGCATTTATCATTTATGCACGTTTCGAATTACAGATACTTTCAAATAAACATTCTACAGATTACTACCACTTTATATGCTTCTAAGGGATATTTGAAGTGTTAAAAGTGAAGTAACATCACAACATATAGACATTTATAGATCAATTAAAGTTAAATATAATGCATATAAATTTAATGAAAAAACGAGAATTACGTAGTGAAGAGTGTTGATCACTTGGCGCACGTTAGATTAAAACCATCAAATTAGCATACATAAGATTAAGTTCTAAATTTCACTGGTTGTAGAAAGTCGAAGAGTGGTCCAAAACTTACATGTTAGACGTCATAGCCTATGATGGTACGTTGTAATCTTGAAAGAAAAAAAATTGCTAAATATCAACCGAGCTAAACTACAGTTTCGTTTAGACCAAACATAATGGGACATTAAGAGGGCATTAAAAGGCATGATAGCACCTTAAAACGCCCTTACACCACTCCCGTGGACATTATAGGGGTGTTATAGGTAGAGGGTGTTTTCACCATAATGTCATAACTTCTCATCTATGTCATAATTAGGTAATGATTAAGGGACATTAACTATTACTTATCTTTTTGTCTAATCAAGTGATAATGAGTTGGTACTTATGTTGGAGAAAATATTCTTTGAGAAACATTAACCATTACATATGATCTTAGGTGACTCTTTTTGTTAGTATATTAAAAGTCTATCTTTTAATGATTTATACTCTTTTAATGATTAAGATGTAATATTAATACTGAATGATTAAGGGTACCGTTAAGGTTTAATATATTAACTATTTAATATTAACATTATCTCTTAACCATTAAGAAACTATGAATTACTAAAAATATAAGGGTTTTTTTAGGTATGTTTATAATATTGGCGAAAAGCATTTATCATTTATGCACGTTTCGAATTACAGATACTTTCAAATAAACATTCTACAGATTACTACCACTTTATATGCTTCTAAGGGATATTTGAAGTGTTAAAGTGAAGTAACATCACAACATATAGACATTTATAGATCAATTAAAGTTAAATATATGCATATAAATTTAATGAAAAAACGAGAATTACGTAGTGAAGAGTGTTGATCACTTGGCGCACGTTAGATTAAAACCATCAAATTAGCATACAGAAGATTAAGTTCTAAATCTCATGGTTGTAGAAAGTCGAAGAGTGGTCCAAAACTTACATGTTAGACGTCATAGCCTATGATGGTACGTTGTAATCTTGAAAGAAAAAAATTTGTTAAATATCAACCGAGCTAAACTACAGTTTCGTTTAGACCAAACATAATGGGACATTAAGAGGGCATTAAAAGGCATGATAGCACCTTAAAACGCCCTTACACCACTCCCGTGGACATTATAGGGGTGTTATAGGTAGAGGGTGTTTTCACCATAATGTCATAACTTCTCATCTATGTCATAATTAGGTAATGATTAAGGGACATTAACTATTACTTATCTTTTTGTCTAAACAAGTGATAATGAGTTGGTACTTATGTTGGAGAAATATTCTTTGAGAAACATTAACCATTACATATGATCTTAGGTGACTCTTTTGTTAGTATATTAAAAGTCTATCTTTTAATGATTTATACTCTTTAATGATTAAATGTAATATTAATACTGAATGATTAAGGTACCGTTAAGGTTTAATATATTAACTATTTAATATTAACATTATCTCTTAACCATTAAGAAACTATGAATTATTAAAAAATAATCTATTAATAACCATGTAAAAAACTACTAAACAACCTTAGTTACTAATGATCTCACAACATTAGAGTATAACTGATTTACTCGTGTATTAATAGTCTTACAACTTTAAATATAAACGAAGCCTGTGTTTTTTTTAGCGTTAAAATAATAATGAAACGATAATGAAATCTGCTTACAATTTCATCTAATGCTTTATTTTAATATGACAATTCATAGTAACATTTATTCATATAATAACTCAAAGAAGACATGCTAATTTGGATAAATAAACACGTTAACCAAACCGTACGTCCATATTCATTTTTATGTAAATATCTCTTGTTTTTATATTAAAAGAAGAAAAGGACAGGTTTGAATATTATATAAGAGATAAGTGGTGATGTCTAATCAATGTAAAAACCTATAGCATCCCATCACGAAAAGAATACAACGAATTTGGATCCTTAATCAAGGCTAAGATATAAGTAACGGCAGTTTCGTAAGTAATTTGGAAAAAACTTAAAATGATAAAAATAAAAAAAATAATAATAATAAAAACCATCCTTGTTAACTATCATTTAGTTTTACTATTTTTAAACATGGATAAATTGTGTACACCTTATTATTTTTAAAGTGCTTATCTTATACATTGAGCATTTCATTATTTCTAAAGTATAACTTTATATATTAACGTATAGTTGTGTATATAAGATCAAAGTATTCATTTTATTAAAAGTTCATATAAACGCGACACGAAGAATGGATCTTGATTGAGAATAATGTGAGTAAACGAATGTGTGTCGATTAAGAAGAAATGCATATTACTTTGTTTCTAATAAAAATGATCGTCATTTAGCAAACATTCCATTGTAAGAAAAAACATTTCTTAGGTAGGTTGGTAGGTTGAAGAATTGTTCAATCCCTTCAAATAAAGGGATTTAATGGGATTCTTTTTATTTCTATATCGCACCATAATTTTAGATGAAATCAGTTCTAGTTTTAATATCAATTAATAATAAAATTCAATGAATCAAACGAGTAAATTTGGACCCTGAACAAGGCTAATATATAACCAGTGGTGAATTCGAAAGAAAGTGAGGAAATAAGACACATAATGAAAACCACCATTGTTGAATATTATATTGTTTCATAATTTTATTTAAATGCGAATTAAATCTATATACTTTATTATTTTTGAAAACTATATTATAAAATCAAGATAGAGGCGGTTATAATTTGTAACTGACCAGGCCAAATAAGAACTAAAGTTGCTATTGTTGCTTTTTATCTGGTTTTACTATTATGTAAAAGTTACAATTCAATTATTATATACTTAATTAATTACTTAAAAGATAATTATATAATAAAATCAAGCAATTTAATTTTTTTATTTGAGTATTGTATTGATATATAGATTTGTACATATTTGTTTGTGTAAATGACCTTTTTAAAAAGCGTTTTAATGTAATATGCGTATAACTGCTTACAATTACACATATAATTATTAATTATATAAATTTTACGAAGGTGCCTTGAGTTCCAATTCAATGTTGGTGGGTTTTGATGGTTAAACTACGTGGTGTTTGGACCAATATTTTATTATTTTTATTTGCGCCTTGATTCTTATGATGTGTTTAATATTGTTTGCAAGAAATTGAACTCAAAGTGTTAGTCTAATAATAGCATGCTCTATGGTTTCTCCAACCCACCTGGGTTGAAACCATGTTAACAACCTTTTTTATTCCAGTTTTCTTTAGCGTTACGTTAACCACCTCCCTCCCTCCTCTGGCGGTTTAATTATTATTTTTTTTTCGTTTGATATTTTCTTATTTTTTTCTTAGTTTTTTTTTCATTCTCCTAGCTTTTACTTTTTGTTTTTGGTTATCTTTCTCTTATTATAACTTTACAAATTTTAAAACCTCCCTGTATCCACATTTCAAGGCATACAACCGCAACCTACGATTAGTACGGAAAGTGATGCCTACTGCACAGCGCTGGTTCTAACCTAGTTATATACATATATCTAACAATACGTAATTATATACATAGTTGTGGATCATTGTTACACACATTTGCTTACATGATTTGTATTTGTAATTATTCTTTCACTGTGTACACTTTGTACGAGAACCTCTCTTCTCCTTTGTCTATATGTGTGAGTAATTGTTGGAAATAGTAAACAACGTACAAACCTTCTAAAAAGGCAACAAGCAATAGTCTTTTACACAATATAGAATACGTTAGAGTAATGTACTGTTGTTTTTTTTGTACGAAAACATCTGCAGTCTGCGGGTCACATCTGCAGACATCTGCAGCAGAAGAGATGGACTAAATGTCTGCAGTCTGCAAGAAAAAGATTGTTTGTTTTTTTAACATCTGCAGAATGCTGAAATATTCTTTAGTTAAACTAAACCTATTTTCTAAACTTTAATCACAAATAAACATAAACCAAATCACCAACCAAACAAACCAAATCACTCACCATACAAATTAAAATCACTAATCATACAAACTAATATAAAAAATCTAACAAAATCATAAACAAATAAGAAATCATACTGACCAAATCACAAATCATCTTAAATATACAACAAATCAACTATAAACTTAAACAAAATCACAAAATTAAAAAAAAAACTTACCTTCGGTTGGAGGAGGGTCGCGAAGGAGGGGCAGCGGCCGGTGGGAGCGTGGACAGGCGGATGAGGGCTGCGGCGGGGCGGCAGGGGCCGGGGGAGCGTCGGGGGGCGGAGGAGGGCTGCGGTCGGACGGAGAAGTGCTGCGGTCGGGCGGCGGCTGGAGATGGGGGGAGGGCTGCGACGGCGTGGAGACGGGGTCGGAGGGCGGTGGCGTGGAGATGTGGCGGAGGCCGGCGGCGTGGTCGGGCGGCGGCCGGAGATGAGTGGTGTGGTGGGGGTTGGAGGCTGTAGTTTGGAGATGAGGGTTGGGGGAAAGAAAACAAAAGTCTGGGGAGGAGAAGAGTGTTGGGGTATAGAAGAAGAGGTTAGAAGACTTGAGAAGTGGCAAGACCATGTCTGCACCAAGAAGACCTCGTGCAGACGTTTTTTAATGAAACGTCTTTCAAAAAACAAACAGTCTGCGCACTCAAAACCTCTTCCTGCGTCTGCATGCGCGCAGATGAAGAGGTGGGGAAAAGGTTTTCTTAAAAAACAAACACCACCTAAATGGCATCACTGTAAACTCGTAATGGCCATATCTCGTTCGGAAAGCGGTTTTTGGGATGTCATCATCGTGCACACGGAGTTGGTGATAACCAGAACGAAGATCGATCTTTGAGAAGTACGAGGCTCCCTGAAGTTGATCAAATAGATCGTCGATTCTAGGTGATGGGTAACGGTTCTTGATTGTGAGTTTGTTAAGCTCCCAATAGTCAATGCACATACGGAATGAGCCATCCTTTTTCTTCACGAATAAGACTGGAGCTCCCCATGGTGACGAGCTCGGGCAAATGAATCCTTTGTCTGACAGTTCTTGCAATTGGCTAGCAAGTTCTTGCATTTCCGATGGTGCAAGTCGATAAGGAGATTTCGCCATGGGAGTTGCACCAGGTACAAGGTCAATTCGGAATTCAACTTGACGAACAGGAGGAAGACCGGTTAAGTCTTCGGGAAAGACTTCGGGAAACTCTCGAACAACCGGAATGTCTTCAATCTTCCTAGGTTTCTCATCCTCTTTTGCGATATGGGCTAAGAAAGCCACGTAATGCTTGCGGAGGTACTTTTGGGCTTTGGTACAAGACATGAGTTTAAGCCCTTTGGAAGGTTTTTCCCCGTAGATTTGTAGTATGCTTCCGGTCGGAAGAGGAATACGAATGGTCTTTTCGTGTCAAACCACTTCGGCATGATTCTTTGATAACCAGTCCATGCCTACTATGACATCGAAACTACCCAGTTGCATGGGTATAAGATTGATAGGGAATTCGTGCTCGCTTAGATTCAAGGTACAGTCGGGAATAACATAATTAACTGTAATGGGTTTTCCGTCAGCTATCTCTACCATAAAGGGGTTGTCTAGCTTGGTTCGGACACTAGCAAGTAAGGGCTCAAAGTCTAAGGATACAAAGCTTTTATCGACACCGGTGTCAAAAAGAATCGAAGCGTATTGATTATTAATTTGGAACATACCGTTCACCACGTCGTTGCTAACTTGGGCTTGTTGGGCATTGATGTTGAATGCTCGACCTTGAGCTGCAGGGACGGCCTTGAGAAGCTTCGGACATTGGTTGCGGAAGTGGTTAGGATCCCCGCATTGGTAGCAAGCTCTTGCTTGCGTGATTGTCAGGGTATGCTGAACAGTTGGTGTGGTAACTGGAACCCTTGCAGTATTCTTGCACACGTTGAATGTATGCCTAAAACGACCATAGTTTGTGCATTGACGACACTGAACGTTAGCGGGATGGTGATATTTGCAGTTGTTACACTGCGGAAAAGGTCCAGCGTATGGCATTTTCATCAGCGGTTGGTTGTTTACTGCTGGTTGACGAGTTGGAGGGACTTGATTAATTGCAATAGCAGGGGTAATCACAACAAAGTTTTGAGAATTGGCCTTCCTCTTCTTGTTCCCGGAAGGCTCGGGTTGGTCGGTTTTGACGGTTTCGTTAGGAAATTTATTGGTATTCTTCTTCGACCCTTTTCTGATTAAAGAACCAGCTTTCACATGATTATCGGTTAACTGCGCAGCCAGCCTGATAGCATCTTCTAGTGTCGAAGGATTCCTTCCTAACACCGTATCCTGAATCTGCATGGGTAGTCCACCAATGTATTTCTCGATGGCTCGGGAGGTAGGGGTTGCCAGGTGCGATACCAGAAGGCTCAGTTCGTGAAATCGGTTAGTGTATGCGAGGTTCTCGCCACTGTCTTGGGTTAACTCCCAGAACTCAGCTTCCAGTTTCCGGACTTCATTTCTTGGGCAGAACTCTTTAGTCATGAGCTCCTTAACTTCAGCCCATGTTAATGCTAGAGCAGTTTCGGGGCCACGGGTTCTTTTCTCTCCGTTCCACCAAGTAAGTGGGCGTTTTTGGAGAACACTTGTGGCATACCGAACTTTTAGATTTTCAGGGCATTCGCTGTTTAGGAAAGTGTTCTCGATGCTTTCGAACCATTGTAGTAATCCGGTAGCACCTTCAGTTCCATTGAACTTAGGAGGATTGCAAGAACTGAAATGCTTATAAGTACAAGTTTAGGGAGGGTTTGGTGCAGTTGGGTTTTGAACAGTATTGTTGCCTTGGTTCAAATGGGTAAGTAGAGTTGGAATGACCGCAGCAACTTCACGTGCTACCATAGCAGCAATCTTACGGCCATACCTAGACAAATTCGTGATCGTATTCATCGACGACATCTTGATATACTCCAAATCCAAATCCGATCACGAGAACCACCTTCATCTAATACTCGAACTTCTGAGGAAAGAGAAACTCTACGCCAAATTCTCAAAATGTGAATTATGGCTCAATGAGGTTCAATTTCTTGGTCACGTAGTAAACAGCAAGGGAATTCACGTTGATCCCGCAAAGATCGAGGCAGTAAAGAAATAGGGAGAACCTAAAACTCCTACAGAGATTTGTTCATTCCTTGGTCTAGCCGGATATTATCGACGTTTTATTCCTAACTTCTCGAAGATTGCTGTGCCACTCACTGCTTTGACCCACAAGGATAAGCCTTTTTCATGGGGGCCTGATCAAGAAAAAGCATTTCAAACCCTCAAGCAAAAGTTGTGTGAGGCACCGATTCTAACACTTCCCGATGGAAACGACGACTTTGTTGTCTATTGTGACGCTTCAAAACAAGGTCTAGGTTGCGTTCTCATGCAGCGAGACAAAGTTATAGCTTATGCCTCAAGACAATTGAAGATTCATGAGAAAAATTATACGAACGCACGATCTCGAATTGGGTGCTGTTGTATTCGCACTCAAAATCTGGAGACACTATCTCTATGGCACTAAATGTGTCGTATTCACCGATCATAAGAGTCTCCAGTACATCTTCAACCAGAAGGAGCTTAACATGAGGCAACGACGTTGGGTCGAACTACTTAACGACTACGACTGTGAGATTCGTTACCACCCCGGTAAAGCTAATGTCGTAGCCGATGCATTAAGTCGTAAGGGTCAAGTTATGCTTCAAAGTGTTACCATTCAAACCAACCTCTTGACCCGTATACTCGAAGCTCAACACGAATCAGTCACCGAGGGCAACATGTATGAGGAAATGTCATGCGGTGCTGAACTCCAATTGGAAATCAAGTCGGACGGACTACTGTATTTTCTAAATCGACTTTGGATTTCGAATCGCGATAATCTTCGAACAACCATCATGGATGGGGCTCAGAAGGCTCGTTATTCTATTCATCCGGGAGCAGATAAGATGTTCATGAATCTTCGGAACCAATATTGGTGGCCCGACATGAAGAAGGATATAGCCTTGTATGTATCTAAATGCCTCACGTGTTCCAAAGTCAAAGCCGAGCGTCAACGTCCATCTGGATTACTCGTACAACCTGAGGTTCCATTATGGAAATGGGAAAGCATATGCATGGATTTCATCACCAAGCTGCCTCGTACCGCGAGTGGTCACGATAGTATCTGGGTTATCATTGATCGATTGACTAAGTCGGCTCATTTCATTCCAATTCGGGAAGATCATCGAGTCGAGAAATTGGCTCGTATTTACATCAATGAAATAGTCAGTCGGCATGGTGTACCTTTAGATATTATCTCAGATCGCGATGGTTGTTTCATCTCTCGTTTCTGGAAAAGTCTCCAATCAGCTCTCGGGACTCAACTGAATCTCAGCACAGCCTATCAACCCCAAACCGATGGCCAAACTGAAAGAACGATACAGATGCTTGAGGATATGCTTCGAGCGTGTGTCATTGATTTCAGTGGCTCTTGGGATTCTCATTTTCCGTTGATCGAATTCTCTTACAATAACAGTTACCATACCAGCATTCAGATGGCACCATTTAAGGCCTTGTATGGCCGAAAGTGTTGATCTCCCATCTGTTGGTCTGAAGTTGGTGAATCATAAATACTGGTCCGGAATTAATACAAGAAACAACCGACAAAATTCATAAGATCCGTGATAACTTGGTCGTTGCTAGGAATCGTCAAAAGCATTATGCTGATAAAAGACGTAAGCCCATGGAATACAATGTCGGTGATCTCGTACTTCTTAAGGTATCACCTTGGAAGGGAGTGATTCGCTTTGGAGAGAAAAGAAAGCTAGCACCTCGTTACGTGGGTCCATTCAAAGTGCTCGAGCGAATTGGGAAAGCAGCTTACAAGCTTGAACTACCCCAAGAACTCAGCAATATACATCCGACGTTTTATGTTTCAAATCTCAAGAAATGTCTTGCCGATGAAAATCTCCACATTCCACTCGATGAAGTCCAGATTGATGAATCTATGCACTTTATTGAGAAACCTATGGAAATTATGGACCGGGAAGTCAAACAACTCAAACGTAGTCGGATACCTATTGTCAAAGTCCGCTGGGAATCTAAACATGGCCCAGAGTTCACCTGGGAACGTGAGGACCAAATGAAATCCCAGTACCCTCATCTTTTCGTTTCAGCCTCATCGTGATTAAAATTTCGGGACGAAATTTCCTAAAGCAGGGGAGACTGTAACATTGCGTATTTTTGTTAAATAAAGTTGATTTTATTCGATACGTTGATGTTAATAATAATAATAATAATAATAATAATAATAATAATAATAATAATAATGTTAATGGTAATAATAATAATAATAATAATAACAATGGTTTATAAAAAAATCGTATTATTTAAATTAAGTGCGGGGGGTAAATGTGTAATTTATAAAACTTAAAAACAAAGTTTACAACATAAAATGACACATTTCAAACCACAGGGACCGTTGGTGTAAAATTTTAAAATCCCAAACCCCCTCCCCGTCGACCCACTGCAGTCCTTCGGCCACTCATTCCGGCGACTCTCTGGCGGCCAAAACACCCACAATAAACGCGGTTTTAACCCAATCAAACCTCCCCGACAACATCATGAGCTAGATTCGAACCTGTTCCCCGTTTAAATTTGAAATTCAAGTTGATTAGGCGCGATCTAGAGTCAAACACACTTTCGGCCGACCAACCTCGATCGATCGCACTAACACATTAAATTAATGAGATTAATCGAGTATAAAGGATCATGTATCTGTTTCTAATCAATTCCCACTCTCAAATTCGTCTGAAAAATCACACAAACACACCTCTGATCAACCCTTCGGTCGCGTCTGTTTTGTGGTTTGCTCATCACTGATTTGTCTTCAATTTAGGTAAGTTAATACATGTATACACTCGATTTCGCTTGGGGATCAAAAGCCCCACGAATTCCGATGCATTAAGAATCGAATTGAACCTCAATTTGATCGGATTCGAACTAGGGTTTCATTCGATTTGGGGGTTAGCTTGAGTTGTGTTTAAAACTAAATGAAACGATGAACTATCGCGGCTCTAAGCCTTGGTTCACCGGTTCCGTGACCACATGCAATCCAGGAGGTCCCGGGTTCGACCCCGGGCAACCTCACTATTTTTTAAGCCGTTTTAAGCCTTTAAAAATTCTGAAAAAATTTCTAAAAATCATAAAATATTTCTACAAACATTAAATTTTTTAAAATCACCTAATTATTTTCTGAAATTTATTTTAACATTATATTTATTTTATTAAATGTTTAAATAAATTTTGAGGGCTTTTAAAACTTATTTTTTAATAACTCAAATTATAAAATAAACATTATTAATTATTTTTGCTATAAATTTATTATAGCACAAATTTAGACTATTCCAGAACATTTTGAATCTACTATTATTGTAAATGATTTATTATTCACATAATTATTTAAATCATAATATAAATAGTTATTTATTCAATTATCCATTTAACCATGATATCGTGAATAGTTTAAATGACAAATTATTTAACTATGTTATAACGTAAATAGTTATTAAATTAGTTACTTCTTTACATAATATATACTTAACATTTATTAAATCAATTATTATAAATAAAGTTATTTGATTTCATTAATCATTCATGTTCGTACTCAAGTATAATTGATTTATTTTATCTAAATATAATTGATTACATTATTTTATTTATTATCATAATTACCAAAACCACAAATTCCAATTACAACCCTAATTCATATCAAGTCATTAATCTTAACTTTATTCTAATCCTAAGACATGAAATCTTAGGTTGAATCATAAGGAAATCATTGGCGCCTAATCTATCACGTCCAAATTCTAATCTCATCAATCAAGTGAGTATTCATATCCCCTTTTATATCATTTCTTATTTGGGGGAAATCATGTGATACAATATATTCAATCATGATATTCAATTGTTATTTCATTCTAAATTCAATTTAAGACAAGTTATGTTATTACTTGTAACATCTCGTATTTTACGATAGTTAAAAAAAAAAAATAACAATAATAATAATAATAATAATAATAATAATAATAATAAATAATAATAATAATGATAATAATGATAATAATAATAATGATAATAATAATAATAATAATACTAATAATAACATTAATAATAATAAATAATAATAATAATAATAAAATAATAATAATAATAATAATAATAACTAGTACTTGTACCCCGCGCTTCGCGGCGGGGCTTTTTGTTGTGTTTTCAGTAGTTTGCTAAGTTATACATACATTCCAATACGACAAAATACTCGACCGGGTCCTTAGTCTACATTAAAAGTGTTGTAATTATCAAAACATAACCATGAAAAGGTACACATTATCAAAAATCTACCACTAAAAAAATCTGCTATAAGAACTTAACATTTCCTGCTCATCTCGAATCTTAGACTGCTATAATTATATCTCTGTATTTTAATGTTCTACTCAGTTTTAAAAAAACGTTCGTATTAACTACAGGTTTTTGTTTTCAAACAAACACTAAAATTTCTGCAATTGAAAGCAAGCCAAGTCCATGCAAGAAAGTTCACTTTATCTATCTATCAAAATGAAAAACCCACAACAACTCCCTAGAACATGCACATTAATAACAATAACAAATATGTTTTACAAATATCAGTAACAAATGTAAGAAAATAAGGGAGTAAAACACGATTCTCACCTTAAACCATTCAATTCCTAAACGCGTTTAGAATGAGAATGTTGGTCATCAGTGAAGAAAATACTACCTTTAAACTTACCTTCCATCAATGATCTATAAACCACGGCAAATTGTTCTATAAAAACATGATGAATGCAAATAGTCTAAAATGGGACACATGATATGTAAATCTTGGCATAAATAACATTTGCCTAATATACTTTTGCCTATACGCAGCACAACTTTGCCATTGAGCTTGAATCCGCTCCACTCAATTCAATCCATTTTATACAAACGGATTAACTCAGGTTAGTATCTCTGACGGGTCAAATGAGTTATCACTATCAAACAAAAACCTGTACTCATAAAGCATGAAATAAGAAATCTGGGATTCACTTGCAAGTGTATATAACCTCCTAAATCACTAAATAACGCAATAATATTGTGATGTAATAACTATACTCATGATTAACATCTTAACTATTTATAAGTATTTTTATTAGAAAAAAGACCAAAGAAATGTTTGTTGTTTCGTCTGAACCAACCCACCTATGCACCACTAAATTGTCCACAACATGCATAGGTTTCTACTCAATACACTAAGAAACAAATAAAAAGAGTCAAACATATGCATAAATCAGAAAGAAACTATGGACAAGAGAAAATGAGGGATAATGAGAAAACTAATTGATTAACAAGAAGTGGAAATAACTAAGAACTTACCCTTCATGTGCTTGGCAATTATGTTACCACTCTTCCTAATTATAGTGGCAGTATTCCATATACTTTTGGTCAAGAAAGGTGCAATTGTTGGCAGAGCAATGTAGTTTAAATAAGTCTTGCTCGAACTATACATGGTTTTATTGGTATTTCATTGTCAGCATTAAATCTAAATCCCTGCAACACGAATTGAAAACCTCTATCTAAATCATTCGTCAGGATGACTAAAAGTATAAACTACAAATCCTTCGCAACTTCATACCATATGAGCAAACAATACCTTTTCCCACTTTCTCAATTCTCTATCAATATGTAAAGCTAACAACAAATATGATTAATTACATAATATTTTAAATAGAACAAGAACATCAACCAGATCCAATAACAGTAACAAATCGAGCTCTAACAGTACAAATCAACCATAATTACAGCAAAAAATTAACGCTTTAACTAATCACATACCTTATAAGATTCTTCGATGTAATCCTAGGCGCTTTAATCGCCGCACCGATCAAACTACTCCCCGTAATATAAATCCCCCTGATACACCCAAAACCACAAAATCAAAAACCCTAAACCATTCTCTATACATACATTCAACGGAGGTGAATCGGTGGAGTTGATCGGAGTTACCAGGCGGCGCCCAGGACGGAGACGCCGATGTCGACGGCGATTCCGATGGCGGAGAAGGTGTAGGGGGAGATCTTCAACATGGCTGACGCCCATGAAGATGATGCTCCGACAACAATGGTGGATGACATCGATCTGTAGGTTGATTGATCGTTGTGTGGAGATCGAGTGTTGAGATTTGTGGGATGAGATCGAGATGGTGAGGATTATGTCGATAAGTAAAACAAGTTACTGTAGCTAAAGTTTATATCTTTAATATATATAATAATAATAACAATAATAAAAAAATCTTATAATAAATTATAAACTTAAAGAGTGTTTAAAAACTCAAAGTAATTAAGTTGAGGGGGTTGTTTGTCAAAATTTTAAACTTCAAAAGAAAGTTTAAGGCATAAAATGTTAACAATGAAACCACAGGGACCGATTATGTCATTTCCCAAACCATTCCCCCTTACCCCTCGTTTTTCCGGCCAGCCACCGGCCATCGCCGGCCGTGGCTCCGGCCACCCTAATCACCCGATATCTAGCCATTTTTTAATGTAAAAACCGGTCCCAACCTATTCTGGAACAAGAATCGAACCACGTGGGGACTTTAATTTGAAAAATCAAATGGGTTAGTGCGATCTGCTCCCTCTCCGCGTGTGTCGGCCGCTTTTCAGACCTCAAATCGCACTAAATCCCGATAACAATTAAATTAACTTCACATAAACAACAATATATCCATATCCAATCGATTACAACTTTCAATTATATCTTAAAACACATAAAAACACTCCATCGATCATCATCATACTCGTCGACCTGCAACTCAACGAAAACACATCTTCGGAGCTGTATACACTTAAATAAACAGAGGGCTTTCCATCCCCAAGTTCATTAGATGCTACCTGTACAAGTAATTGGATTATCATCGTCGTTTGAGCATCGAACCTATGCTAAGAAGTCGCGGTCTGTTCGTGTACTCGTTCATCATGAACATTAACTCCAATCAGGTAATTAAAAGCATCAATATGCTCGATTTTAGTAGAGGAACAAAAGCCCCAATGTTGATTTCATTATCATTTTGGTTTCGATGATCAATTGAATCGGAACAAATTCTAGGGTTCTTGGATTTGGGGGAGGTTTGTATTCAATGGTTTTAAGATTTAAAACCTAGTACCAACCGCGGCTTAGGCCTTGGTTTGCTGGTTCCTGCGCCCCATGCTATTCTTGAGGTCCCGGGTTCGACCCCGGGCTACCTCAAACATTTTTTTAAAGCTTTTTAAAGCTCTAAAAAATTTAGAAAAATCCTTAAAAATTATAAAAACAAATTTTATAAACTTTTCATATTTAAAATGTTACACAAATAATTTCTGTAAATTTATTTGTTATATAAAACATTATAAATAGCTATTTATTTTAATAATAATCATGATAATTGTAATTATATTTATATATATATATATATATATAATTATCTTATAATTTCACAATTTAATTACAAAGGTAAAACTTTGAGTTATTTTATAGAGTAGACTTTAAATAATAGTTAAAAATCGTTAA
The DNA here is from genome assembly GCA_024085815.1 of Flaveria linearis. Taxonomy (NCBI): domain Eukaryota; kingdom Viridiplantae; phylum Streptophyta; class Magnoliopsida; order Asterales; family Asteraceae; genus Flaveria; species Flaveria linearis. The sequence continues at coordinate 1,390,345 of CM044001.1, forward strand.
ATTGTTACTTGACTCCATATTATCTTTAATTATAAATTAATCATGATAAATGTATATTTTATAAATTCACAAATTATTTACGAGAGTTATTGTAGGTTTACTCATAAACGTATTTCAACTAGTAGTTTAGGTTAATAAAGTGTTATTGATCAATAAGTTATTTTAGTCATTATTAGATATTGTTTAAAGCTTACAAGATTTATTTGTATGTTATATTTAAACCTTATCAACTAATATAATTACTCTTATATATTAAAAATGATTAAACGATATAATTCTTTCCACTCAATCAAAATATAAACAATTTCATTTTATAAATTTAATTACTCGACAAAACCTTACAATTCCAATTGAAACCCTAGTTCACGTTAAAACATTAATGCTTATTATTAAGACTTTAACCTTGTGAATATATATTTACATATTTAGGTGCCTTGTAACGATTCACGTTGGAACGACGGCTACTATTATTCTTATTAATCGTCATTATATACTTATTTGACAAGTGAGTTTTCCTTGCCCCCTTTTACTTTATTTCACACCATTTTGGGGTGAAACATGATACTTATACATTACACACTTATAAACGTTTGAGACTTGTAAAACACTTGCAATTCATCTTTATATCTTGTCATGGTTATTTGTATGTTGTAAGTGATTATATGAGATACATAGTTTGTTACAATCATTAACTATTGCTAGCCTGGCGACGTCTTAGATCTTTGGGCCTGACAAGCCTATTTGGTGCTAAAGTCGATGTATTGCCGACTCCTAGGAGCCGTATGCTTGTGCACTAGGGAACCAAATACACTTAGCCAATCTTATATACTTGTAATCAAGTCGAGGTTTGATTGTGAAGATATGTGTTCTATAACCTTACTAGCTTATAACCTATGACATGAATTGCTACTTATAATCTTTTCATATTATGTATGAAACCTTGGGAAACTCACCAACTATTTTTAGTTGACCTTTTATTTTTATCATGTTTCAGGTAACCCCCAAGTTTAAAGTGGTCTTTTGAAGCTTGCAATAAAACTAGGATGTGGACCTAGTTAAATAAATGAAATGTTATGTTATGTTTGATATTTGCTTGAATGTATTTCATGATTGAGACTTATGTTGTAATTCATGTTGAAACTATTAATATGAATATTTACATTTAAACATAGCGTTATGTGGCTGTGAACAATCGTATTCCTCACGCCTCGACGATTCCGCCGTCAAGGTTGGGGTGTGACAGATTGGTATCAGAGCCCATAACTGTAGGGATTTAGGTTATTAGAAATGGTGACCTAGACTATAGTTGCATGAACCTCATAGAAAGATCCTTATACTTTTGTGCTTACATATTGTTTAAATGCTACATAATGCTATGCCTTTTGTGCAACTTGATGCCTTAGCATAGGATTGCCTTATGTATGCCTAAAACTTAGCTACTTGACTCCTTAAACTTAACTTTGACTTTTGACTCTCCCCGACAAATGAACTTCCTAAACCTATTCTCAACGACATGTGGAATCTACACTTATCATCGTGGATTTAATTCCTTAGACTCTATATCTAATCTGTGAAAATCTCATCAAGGTTTTGATTTCATAAACCTAAGAAATATTGTGTGACACATAGACACCTGTATTCTGGATTTCCTGGCAAAAAGCCCTCGGGCTAAGGCAAGCGTATCGTATAAATCTCATTGAGGGAACCGTTACGCTACCTGGGGATTTCTGGGATGAGTGATAAACTATGGTCAAAATACACAAATCTCTAAGGCAAATGAGTCAACTTACCTTGACGTGTCAACGATTCCAAATGGTAATGCGTTACCAAATGGAACCATCCTTTTGTATCTTAAAAATCTTTGAATCCTTGAACTGGTTTATCATCAAAGTTTAAATACTTTCTTATTCTTAACCTAAATAATATTCCTGTTAATATTAAACCTATCCTACATTTCAACTCTTACGTTTAAACGCTCAACGTGTAACATGTAACGTTATTGAACTCAACGTTTCATGTAACTATTTCTATACCTTGACCAACGTGAACATGGATTTTAACATACCCAAAGATATTGGGAATCTAAACCGTATGTCTTTAAAACTTTAAACCGTTACCTATGGTCCTCAAGTCTTCTTAAGGATGTGTCCCATAACTAAGAACATGCAAATCTGTAGATGGAATTCCTACATCTCAGGATACTTTGCTAATTGAATATTAACCTTGTTAATTTAAAGTGGTCACTCACCTCAATGATCGAATAAACTAATTATAACTTTGTTACCACTTATAAGTACGCGTGTCTTCAATAAGGCTATGGGTGACCTCGTATCTTGGGAAGTCCTTGTATTTTCCTTTCGATTGTGAATCGAATGTTCACATCTCATTGTGATGTCGAATCATTTTATCCTTGATTTCGTCTTCCCGATTTTAATTATCCAAGATTTGAACACTACAACAAATTTCTGTTATCTTGAACTTTGATCTTAAGCGGGTAATCATGATTTTCTCTTTTGCTACATTGTTGTAACTTGAAATTTCTTGAAATTCTAAATTGATATTCTTTTCTTTTCACTGTTTTGTCAAACTCCGTACCGTCTGCACCGTGGGAGATGCAAGAGTTTGTAAGTCAGTCTATGACTAATAACACTCGTACCTCCTAAACAATTCTAACTCATCAAAACAGGGGTGATTCCCTTACTTTGATGATTCTCTATTCGTTTCGATAAATGGTTTCCAATCATGTGTTTTATGAAATTTCATCCTCTGGATTGGAGTGATTACCTTATCTTGAGGATTCACTTCAATTATCTTCTTTGGAATGGCATTTCACAAATGACATGACCTCACCAAAATGGGATTGAAACCCGTACTTTGGTGACAAATGTCAATCTTCGATTGTTTTCTTGTTATTATGAAATTCAATCATCAAGATAGGCGTGAATTCCATACCTTGATGATAATTTCATTTTTATGGATTGTATTCTCTCAAATGAAATGATCTCATCAAAGTAGGAGTGAATTCTGGATTTTGATGAAGAAGTTCATCCTGTTATATTTTGTTTTTGTAAAACTTTATCGTTAAGATAGGAGTGATTTCCCTTACCTTAATGGTGAGTTACCTCGTCTTATTTCTATGGATCCTTAACAATGAGTTGGGATCGAACTTTTTGATTGGTAAGTTAATGGTCATATCTTGGAAATACATCATCAAGTTAGGAGTGAAAACCACACCTTGATGACTATTCTCATTTCTGTATCTTCAACTTACCATGGTTGTAATCAAGTGACGAGAAGCATGTAGTAACTTGACGGGTGAAACAATGTTAGTGTTTTGACCTATTAAGCCAAAGCATGATCTCTGAACTTGAAAAGAGACCCGATTGTTTTAAGATGATTTTGATTCCAAGCTTGAAGCATGTAAATTCTTAAATCGATTTCTTTCCCGTTATCCTCATGTTTTGATTTGATCTAGCTATATGGAACCATTTATTCCCTACTTATCAACTTTCATTTTGAGTTATCATTAAAACCTGATTGCGTAATGATAGCTTCCTAAACAACCTTCCTGACAAATAAAGACATTACTAATTTGTGTTCATGGCTTCCTAGCCACACGAATGTTTCTCAGCTGTGATTATGAGTTTGATGAACCGCGTGTGCAAGCCGTACTTGGAAAGCTACTTATGTTTCTCTTTATCAGTTATATCCTGAATTATTTAAATTTTAATCCAATCGCGAACGTTATCTTCGTTGATCAATGCAATTCTTATTATTGTGTCATTCTTGGACCATCTTTGAACTCCTTATAACAACCTCTAGTAATCTTTCTGAATGTCTTTCCCTTAAAACCACGTTTGTTCTGGAAACCCATTACAACGATTTTCCTCATACTAAAGTTAATCTTTAAAAACACGATACTTGTATCAACGTTACACTAATAACACTTCGAACCCTCATTAACATGAGTGAACAAGAAACGATCACCTAGAAACCCGTTAAAGTTATTTGCTTAAGAAGCTCTTATGAATTCCATCCAAAAACATTCGGAACTTATTTCTCATGTTCGTTAAGCGAGTCCCGTATCGATCTAATGTATGGTGTTTCACACATGACAAAACTTTTTAACCATATTGAACCGTTTGGAATGCAAACATTTATCAATTAAAAATTTTAAAGGAATGACTTGCACACTTTGTCAAAGAACATATAAGATCAAGAACGGTGAAACTTAACAAACTTAGAATCATAGTCAAACTTATTGAATTAAAACATTCCTAAGAGTGCCCTCGTGAACATGAAATGATATCTAAGTCTCCTCATAATCTTAAAATTTATTTCTCATGATTAAATTTCGGGACGAAATTTCTTAAAGTAGGGGAGACTGTAACATCTCGTATTTTACGATAGTTAAAAAAAAAAAATAACAATAATAATAATAATAATAATAATAATAATAAATAATAATAATAATAATGATAATAATGATAATAATAATAATGATAATAATAATAATAATAATACTAATAATAACATTAATAATAATAATAATAATAATAATAATAATAATAATAATAATAATAACAATAATAAAAAATCTTATAATAAATTATAAACTTAAAGAGTGTTTAAAAACTCAAAGTAATTAAGTTGAGGGGGTTGTTTGTCAAAATTTTAAACTTCAAAAGAAAGTTTAAGGCATAAAATGTTAACAATGAAACCACAGGGACCGATTATGTCATTTCCCAAACCATTCCCCCTTACCCCTCGTTTTTCCGGCCAGCCACCGGCCATCGCCGGCCGTGGCTCCGGCCACCCTAATCACCCGATATCTAGCCATTTTTTAATGTAAAAACCGGTCCCAACCTATTCTGGAACAAGAATCGAACCACGTGGGGACTTTAATTTGAAAAATCAAATGGGTTAGTGCGATCTGCTCCCTCTCCGCGTGTGTCGGCCGCTTTTCAGACCTCAAATCGCACTAAATCCCGATAACAATTAAATTAACTTCACATAAACAACAATATATCCATATCCAATCGATTACAACTTTCAATTATATCTTAAAACACATAAAAACACTCCATCGATCATCATCATACTCGTCGACCTGCAACTCAACGAAAACACATCTTCGGAGCTGTATACACTTAAATAAACAGAGGGCTTTCCATCCCCAAGTTCATTAGATGCTACCTGTACAAGTAATTGGATTATCATCGTCGTTTGAGCATCGAACCTATGCTAAGAAGTCGCGGTCTGTTCGTGTACTCGTTCATCATGAACATTAACTCCAATCAGGTAATTAAAAGCATCAATATGCTCGATTTTAGTAGAGGAACAAAAGCCCCAATGTTGATTTCATTATCATTTTGGTTTCGATGATCAATTGAATCGGAACAAATTCTAGGGTTCTTGGATTTGGGGGAGGTTTGTATTCAATGGTTTTAAGATTTAAAACCTAGTACCAACCGCGGCTTAGGCCTTGGTTTGCTGGTTCCTGCGCCCCATGCTATTCTTGAGGTCCCGGGTTCGACCCCGGGCTACCTCAAACATTTTTTTAAAGCTTTTTAAAGCTCTAAAAAATTTAGAAAAATCCTTAAAAATTATAAAAACAAATTTTATAAACTTTTCATATTTAAAATGTTACACAAATAATTTCTGTAAATTTATTTGTTATATAAAACATTATAAATAGCTATTTATTTTTAATAATAATCATGATAATTGTAATTATATTTATATATATATATATATATATATAATTATCTTATAATTTCACAATTTAATTACAAAGGTAAAACTTTGAGTTATTTTATAGAGTAGACTTTAAATAATAGTTAAAAATCGTTAAATTGTTACTTGACTCCATATTATCTTTAATTATAAATTAATCATGATAAAATGTATATTTTATAAATTCACAAATTATTTACAAGAGTTATTGTAGGTTTACTCATAAACGTATTTCAACTAGTAGTTTAGGTTAATAAAGTGTTATTGATCAATAAGTTATTTTAGTCATTATTAGATATTGTTTAAAGCTTACAAGATTTATTTGTATGTTATATTTAAACCTTATCAACTAATATAATTACTCTTATATATTAAAAATGATTAAACGATATAATTCTTTCCACTCAATCAAAATATAAACAATTTCATTTTATAAATTTAATTACTCGACAAAACCTTACAATTCCAATTGAAACCCTAGTTCACGTTAAAACATTAATGCTTATTATTAAGACTTTAACCTTGTGAATATATATTTACATATTTAGGTGCCTTGTAACGATTCACGTTGGAACGACGCCTACTATTATTCTTATTAATCGTCATTATATACTTATTTGACAAGTGAGTTTTCCTTGCCCCCTTTTACTTTATTTCACACCATTTTGGGGTGAAACATGATACTTATACATTACACACTTATAAACGTTTGAGACTTGTAAAACACTTGCAATTCATCTTTATATCTTGTCATGGTTATTTGTATGTTGTAAGTGATTATATGAGATACATAGTTTGTTACAATCATTAACTATTGCTAGCCTGGCGACGTCTTAGATCTTTGGGCCTGACAAGCCTATTTGGTGCTAAAGTCGATGTATTGCCGACTCCTAGGAGCCGTATGCTTGTGCACTAGGGAACCAAATACACTTAGCCAATCTTATATACTTGTAATCAAGTCGAGGTTTGATTGTGAAGATATGTGTTCTATAACCTTACTAGCTTATAACCTATGACATGAATTGCTACTTATAATCTTTTCATATTATGTATGAAACCTTGGGAAACTCACCAACTATTTTTAGTTGACCTTTTATTTTTATCATGTTTCAGGTAACCCCCAAGTTTAAAGTGGTCTTTTGAAGCTTGCAATAAAACTAGGATGTGGACCTAGTTAAATAAATGAAATGTTATGTTATGTTTGATATTTGCTTGAATGTATTTCATGATTGAGACTTATGTTGTAATTCATGTTGAAACTATTAATATGAATATTTACATTTAAACATAGCGTTATGTGGCTGTGAACAATCGTATTACTCACGCCTCGACGATTCCGCCGTCAAGGTTGGGGTGTGACATTACTTGCAACTACGTGAACATACTATGAAAAACTAGATAACAGTAAAACCCTAATTCAATCAATCAATCCTGGTATCAATGGTAGATCTACTGGTTTGGATAACCCACCCCACATGGCTTACGAGTGGTGATTGTGCCAGAGGCAATTAGTCAGTCTATGGTGTTTGTGTGCAAGTCTATTATATGCAAGTGTCAAGTCAAGGGGTTTATATTGTGTCGGTTTATCTATTTGCTTCGCTATTGCAATATAAGTCTTAACGTTACCTTGTGAATTGAATTATTCTCAATCAAGCAATCAATCTATATGTATATTCAAAACTATGATTACTCACCGGCTAATTTTTAGCTGACTCGTTACTTTTCACATGATTTCAGGTTAAGCAAGTTAGTAGACTTCTACATGCTCATTTAAGACCCGGACTTAGTCAAAATAAAAGACAATTACTATTTGTGTTTTAAATTGTTGTATTTGCTTTTGTAAACTCATATTATCTTGTAATATGATTTTAATATATTTCCACTATTAGACAACCATGTGTTATGAACAATCAATCATTCCCTCGTCCGCTCCGATGATTCCGCCGTCGGTCGGGGTGTGACAAGTGTCGCATGTTTGACTATCAAGGTGGCATTGTGGTACACTACTTTGATGGATATATAAAAGTGCAACAACTGCCAAAATTTCAAACTTTTATAGTGCTAATTGTTAAGGTATATGGAAAATGATCATATTTCAAGTTGTTTGATGTTGGAAACAATTAATCAAAAGAAAGAGAACAAACTATCATATTTTCGTGATTTATATAAGAATACGAGGTAATGCATGTGTATTAGAGCATTAAGGGTGTGTGCAATCTAAGTCGCTCATAAGCTACTCAATACCAGCTTTCTAAAAGCTTGAATTGAGTCAAAATGAAATGAGCTCCAGCCTGTGGTCGAGCATATATTGAAGCTCTTAAAATAACAAACTCAAGATAAGAACACCTCAAGATAAGAACACCTCAAGAAACTCATATAGGTTTTACAATTCATGAATCTTGGATATCTTTGAATTCATGATAACACTTGCAGATTGAATTATTTCACCAATACACATGAATATTCAATCGGATAATTTCAAAGAGAAATCAAGAACGCGATGTTAAAATATGTTATATTTAAATTGTACCCAAAACTAATGAAATTAAACATTTTAATGTAGGGTCGAGATATTGTATTGATTACTTGGACTTGTATAACCATCATTGGACAATTGAAACAACTAGGTTTTTTTCCATTTACGCGCGTTGCGCGCGTGATTATCGATTCAAAACAATTTGAAACTCAAGGCTCAGGCCTAAAAAGAATGTTCGGTTACGGCTGCTAACCATAATTGGCAGCCACGCCTCAGCAACCGATAACGCCCTCGAGAAAAGTAGATTGCATAGCCACGATTATCAACCACACATTTCACACGATTTGGATCAAAAGCGTCTTCAGGTTTTAAAGATGTGACTGCAGTGCTGAAAACTGCATCCGGAGTGGTCTGCAGAAGGAACAAATTGATATATTTCAAGTTTTCAACGACACATATTAAAATGACAGTTCACAAAAATTTGATCACAATATGGTACCTGAAGAGCTTTGACAATCCCATCAATTATTTCAGGTTCAATAAGCGGTTCATCTCCTTGAATATTAACAACAATATCATACTTTTTCTTGAGCTTTTGAAGTGCTTCACTACACCTCTCAGCACCTAAAACCAACACACACAAATAGTATTTTCTGTTTAAGTAACAATATAGATGATTAGAACTAATAATAAAGAAATAAGCATAATCTCATACCATTTCTACATGATTCTGCAGTCATGATCACATCTGCACCAAATCCTCGACAGCATTCTGCAATCTTTTCATCATTCGTTGCCACAACCACAACATGAATAACGTTAGATTTAGCTACCGAAATCAAATATCATTCGCATTATCGCATGCAAAGCTCAAGAACAACATCTATACCTAAGTATTGAAGGATTTATCAACACATAGTTTCCTCCATTTATGTTAATTTCATGAAAAAAATAAAGATGGTTTCTTAAGTGAAAATAAGACTCTCCATTTATGTTAAAGAAAGAGGTAAATAATTGATTTTGTTTTACCCTTTAAAATTCCTCTTTCTTGCAGCTGATATGTAGCTGATTATCCAAAACCCACTATTTGACTGTGAATAAAACTAAAACAGGATCTGTTAAGCATTTATGGCTGATTATCCTGACACAATCAATTCCAAAATGCATTTCCAAATACCACCATAAAAGAGATTTACCTTTCCAGCATCCTGCAAACATTGGGATCCAGATGAGTTTTTATCATTGACCGTACCAGCAAGACTTGCAAGGTTTCTCAAAAGATGAGAGAGCAGATCTTGATCTTTGTTCTGCTCGGAACCTGAGGTGCTATTAGCTGCAATTCACAGAAAGAACGTTCAGTTATATATAATAAAAAAACTCATCTTTAATGTGCAACCATTTAAAAACTCATGATTGGTTCATTTATTTTAAATTTAATAAATTAAATGCTTACATTGTACATTGGAGAGTATCCTCAAAAGGCTTACAAGCAAATAATTACAGTTGCGTTCATCATTTAATGACACCCCATTTGTTGGGTTTTCTGGATGTGTCTTTCTTCTCCTTCTATTATGTCCTGCTAAACGCCTTCGACAACTTCTTTTTCCTTCATCAAAGTCTTCAAGACAATGAAACCTGCCCAAATATAATACGACCACCAATTTAAATCATAGATGATACCACATAAGCATTTAATCTAAATTATAATTAACAGTTTCCACAACTCACCTGCTGCACTGTTGACAAAACCTTTGCATCACATTCACGATCAATGCTTTGGTAGCCTTTGAATGCAAATTACAAACCTTTTCGCGGCGGGGTTGAATCGATACTTAGAAAACTCGATAACAGGCTCGGAAATTCTAGTTTGTTATGGCTGCAAACTAACCGTTTACCACGCCAAAACAAAAATATCAAAGGGTATTCGTTTATCGTCATCGCCTATCATTCATATTTATACAAAAACTCAATCCTAACAGTTATGAAACAACAAATAATTTCAAACGAAATGTAAGAAATCGGATCTGGGTAAGATGGCCTTAGATGAATTTGTGTTCATCGTCATCGACACATCTAGACCACCGTTAAGCAATACACAAGTGTCACCATCATCGTTAGAACAATCAACCCCAAAAAAGATGGCCAACACACCATCAAAAATAGATAACTGTCACCATCATCCGAAGAGCAGAATAGAATAAATCAGAGCTAAAATCTCTTAGATGAGAAAACCCTAACCGTCATAGATCAAACGCCGTGACCATACAACGTCTTAGATGAGGAACACATCATCATCATCGACTAATAATTCAACTTTGTGTCTAGAAACAGGCTAGGGTTTCTAATCAGAAACTTCTCAAGTAAACATCTCAAGATAAAACCCATAAACATCAAATCCATGTCTCAAGTAATCAGATACAGGCGGAGACCACAGAGGCTTTGGCCTTGCCGGAAACAGGGGGCAAACACAAAACGTGGCTCAGATCTCATTAACAGACCGATGTGGCTGCAACACAGGTTGCAAGAGAAAAACATCTCACTTGCCATCCTTGTTTATGCCACGCCAAGCAACGAACCATATCACAGTCATCATAGCCAAAGAAACATAAGCAACATTAACCAGATCTCGAGCGATGTAGGGTTTCGGAGCAAACCTACACATTCATCAAGCCAAAAACTTAGGGCTCATATTAGAAGCCCTAATCACAGAAAACAAAAACACTGTCGGCAAACCATTGTCACCTAGGGTTTGCAAAACAGAGCAGGGAAAACCACTCTGTACACAAATCCAGTAGCAACGGCCGAGCGGGTTGACTGGAGAGTACAGAGGTCCATATATAAGATAGAGCAACATACACGACAACTCCAGCTGACGATGGCAACGGTAGGTCATACCCATCGGCCATGCAAAGAGCCCCAATCAAGAACACTAACAGCCAATAGGCAAAACACCATAATATAGAGAAATCTATAAACCCTAAAAGGGTATCGGAGAGACATAGAGATGAGGGAGCAACATAGGCGGTGGAACCCTAAAAGGGTATCGGCGAGACATAGAGATGAGGGAGCAATAGAGGCGGTGGCACGACCACCATAGCACCGTCAATGGCTAGAAGACCGACACCTGCTCCACCTCAACCACATAGGGGAGGCAGAGCGGCAACAACCTCCATGGCCACCGCAACAGTCAAAATCCCTGCGATGGCCGACGGCACACCGGCAATCCCTGCGATGGCCGACGGCGGTGGTGGCGGCAGCGACTCCCCTCTCCCTCCTCAACAACCCAAAAACCTTCTCGCATAGGCGGTAGGAGTGGCCGGATTATCAGCCTAGCTTGGAAAACCCCATATAATCTCTTTCTTCATGAGAAATGAGAACCTACCTGGAAATCATACACCAAAGGCTCATCAGACGCCCTTGGTTTGTCGATGGTACATGTGGAAATTAGGTGTTAATGGCGATAGTCGGTGAGAGTGAAGAAGAAGGAAGAATCATCGGTGTTAATGGCGGTAGTGGTAGTCGGTGAGAGTGAAGAAGAAGGGAGAATCAAGAAGGAACAAATAGTAATCTAAAGTGCGCATCACCGATTTGTACTTTCTTGCATTAGTGGCTTGTAAACCACTATTCATACTGTTCATTTCCTTTTGTTATAAACATATATGTTAACTAGCAACTACACTTGTCATAAACTATTTCATTTGGAACTAAATTCGGCTGAAATTATCCTAGGCAAAAACCACCCTTGGTAGTAGCTATTTTCAGTCAAGAACTATTTATCAAACTTCACTTACCGCCAAACATATGTTTCTACCAAACTTTCTACAAGTTCCTACCAAAGGCGTTTTGGCTCGTGAAATATTCCTTTCCGTTCGTATCTCTTTCTCCAATTTCAGTCTCGATTAGTTCACAAGATTGAATGGCCAATTATCCTCCGGACCCTCGATTCGATTGTTTTCTAAGAAGGTTGAGCCGAGTATGTAAGCCAACCAACCAACCGACGACTATATATATATAACGAGAAAAAAATAGATGGTCATGGTTTAAACTAGATTGTTCTAATTAGAGTTTTTACTATAGCTGCAGCCTATCTCATATTAGGGAGAAGTGTACCGCTCTCGATCAAACTAGAAATAGAATAAGAGAATAAAGGCAGTGCAGTAAAATTCTTGTTGGTTCACTTTCTTTCGGATAATGAGTAAGAGAGAGCCAATTGCGACGACTTTTACAGTTGTTGGAATAAGAAGGAATTAGATTTGGAATTTAATATTTTCTAAATGATTTGAAATTCAAGGGAATTAGAATTTATCAAAGAATTTTAAATTCCAAATGCATTTTAGTGATAGAAATCTTTATAAAGGAATTATAATTTATCACTCAAACCGCCACCAACTCCGACTACCAATCACCGTTGTTACATACCATTGTGTGTCGCCCTTGTCGTCGACACTTACCCGGAGCCAATGACCATGCCCGCCGACGACAATCAATTGTACCCTGCCTCTACCAACTGACCGCTCTCGCCACCGACTAAAACCTATTCCATCGTCGACAGTTGGTGGTCGGCCACAACGGTCGGATGTTGACAACGGGTGCAGGTTAGCAGCGATCGTTAATTGTCGACAATGGCAGGGGCCTTAATCGGTTATTGGCGGGTTTTGGGTGTCAGTGGCGGTTGAAGCTCGATGGTCGGAGGCGGAGATATTGACAGTGACCGTTGGCGATGGGTGGGGGTGGTAGTTGGTGGTCGGTGGAATTTGAAAGTCTTTAAAATCTGGAAAAAAATTGAAGATTTGAAGGATTCATCTGGAAAAAATTTGAAAATCTTCAATTTGAAGGATTCATTTGAAGGATTCATTTGAAGGAATTTAAAAGAATTTATTCCAATTCTAATTTTAATTTATTTCTCAAATGAAGGATTCATTTGAAGGATTCAAATGAAGGATTCGTTTGAAAGAATTTAAGAGAATTTATTTCAATTCTAATTTTAATTTCTTTCTCAAATGAAGGATTCATTTAAAGGATTCAAATGAAGGATTCATTTGAAGGAATTTAAGAGAATTTATTCCAATTTTAATTTTAATTTATTTCTCAATAAAACACGTGAAGAATGTAATTCAAATTACAATTCTAATGAATTCTTGCCAACTAAACACATTAACCAATAAAATTCAGATTCCATTTTCCTTCATTTTTTTTTAATTTCTGCATACCAAATGCACTCTTAAAGTTTATACCGGAATTCAACTACGTACTACTTTGTTTTAGTTACTATCGAGGTTCATAATGAAGTAACTATCCATCAGTTTTCGTTTTCAAAATGATTTCAAACTTAAAATTCGACCCTATCTAGGAGCTTTGCCCTTGGACCCGCCAAGGGCTCTCTTTGCTTGGACCCAACTACTAGGGGCATTTCTTCCGAAACTCTCCGGTCTTGTAGTTCCTTGACAACAGAAACAATAATATTTTCAAAATAAACATGCATTTCTTACTTTTCAACTTGTTTGTTGTCTAATAATGATTTTACATGTTGTCATTAAGTAAATTAATTATCTCAAATAGCTTAATTACACTAAATTAATCAATAACCTGTGTAGAGATATTCTTTAACTTTTAGATAAAAAAACAAAAATTATCTAATAGGGATGAACATTTGGTACCAACCGATAGTGTACCAAATGGTTACCAACTTAACAAAAAATGATACCGGTACCGATACTCGATTTTACCTAATATCGATATTGGTACTGAGCGTTACCATGTACTTGTAAATACCAAAAAAAGTGCTGATTCAATATCGGGTATGGAAAATTAGTCTTTTTTATTTATCATTCTGATACAACTTTTGAGACTTTTCATGTTTTATAATCTAAGTTCAAATTGTATATCTATACTTGTATTATATGATAAATAAACATTTCCAGTGACACGTGAAACGTGACATGTTTTAGGACCGCAAAAGTGTGTTTTCCGTCCCCCCTCACTTATTAAATATAAAAATTCACATATATAACTAATTTCACTTTCTTTTTACTAAAACAGTCAAATTTCTAAGTTAAGTAATTTTAGTTTACATATTTTAAAACCAAATTTTCATAATTCTAAGTTTTAGAGTAATTTTAAAAATATTTGAGCAGTAGGAAAAGAGGATTTGTCAAAGGAGAAAGTAATCTATAAGTACTAGATGAGTTAATAATTCTTAATTACTACAAATATAAAATATTTTTTATTCAATACGAGTAACATGGGAGTTACTATCCTAGTGCTGTTTATATAATTTTAAGACATTTTTTAATGTTTTTGGTATTATATTCTTATATTAGTATTCAAAATTCAAGAAACAAATGATTTTTAGCACAAAATATTTTAAAGCAGTAGCAAATTGGTAAAGTATCAAAAAAACGATATTAATAAAAAACGATATTAATACCCGTACCGTATCTCTATAGAACCAATACATTCAAACAAAACATTTGCTATCCACTTTTCACATGTTCAATATTGATATTTTTGATACCGGTATATCAATATGATATCAATCTCATCCGTATTATCTAATTGTTTAGATGTTTAAAATTGTGCAAAGTAGATATTTAATTGTTTTAAAAGCAACATTCTCTTGTTTTATTCACGGATCTCGACTCTGCCGTTGGAGCCTCGGAAACAAGAATCATGGCAGCAGATCCAAAGCACGATCAAAGTTAACAACACACTCCACCCCACCGTGCACGTGCCTTTGCTTCTTTTTTTTTTTCTTCTTTTTAATTAGCCAATTGCATAAACAGTAAACTCTCTTTCGCACAAAACAATTAATTTCCCCATGATCAACTGTAAGCATACAATTACATGGATGAGGTATTATTGACATAATTTTCATAGTAAATTTTGGGTTATTAAAATATTTAAGAATAACTTTTCTTATTCAATTATTCATGAATTTTTAAAATTTTTTAATTAAGTTTATTTGCTTTTGTCCTACATGATTTTCATTAATTAACAACTTTTAATTCCATCTACCACAAACTGATGTAGCATGAAAAATTAAGGAATTTTACATCCATTATATAAAGGGGTATAAATGAGTTTGAGCCATAATCCAAAGAATCTCAAAAAGCTAGAGATTTGATGTCTAATTTAAGATGTTGGTTTTTGGAATTGATTGGTAAAGTTAACATGTAGGTGATAATGCCATAATCCGCAGAATCTCAAAAAGATGAAATGCTAGAAATGGAAAAGCAACTAATGTAGGCGAATAAGTGCACATGAGTCATGACAAGATAAAAACACACACAAAAGACTCGATACAAAGGACCCTTCACTAAAAAGGGAATTTTATAACCATCTTTACACCGTACCAAGATACCTTCAAATCAAAAGTATCATCATATCATGATTCCCATAATCACACTCCACTAATTTCTTGCTAAATAACAAGATCATACCAAAAGTATCAAAAAACAACTTTTGCTCGTTAGGTATTACATAACAACGTTAAAGATAAAAAAAACCATAAGAACCAATTATCAAAATACTCTAATTTCTTGTTAATTGCTAAGATAAAGTAAAATGTAGCTTTTGTTGGATACATAAAGCTCAATAGCATTGAAGACAAGGTAAAAAAAACAACCGGTGGAAGATTGATTCGAATATTAGACCTCCGCTAAAGGACTTAATCGCGTACCATTTCGTCAAAGGTATTTTAAAACAATTTGGTAGTCACCTTCTGAATCAAAATAATGGGATTTCTAGTTTGTGAGATAAAATATAAAATATAAAACACCAAATTATAAAAAATGTTGGATGCTATGGATTTGTGGCAGTCTATATATACTACTGCTACTGCTGCAAGGGATTATCCTTAATAAAAAAGCTTGATTACATGGCCCACAATATTACAGTCACTGTGCAGTAACAGTGGTGATGGCAGAGAAGAGAGAGAAGTGTAAAATGTGTGATAGTTATGTTGCAGAATAAGAAACTTCTAACGGTTAAGTACACATAGTAAAAGGATTAATTCGATGAAGGCATATAGACCTAATTTGATGCAAATTGCAGAACCATAAAAGGGAATTTAGTTACTTACATACAGGTTATCAACTTATGATTGGAAATTAGTGATTTGAAGAAGAAACTAACGTGTATCGATCATCTTTTTGGTTTGATTGGAGAATTAGGGCTTTAATTGAAGCCATTGGTACCTTCCTTCCATTGGAACAGCTTTCACGATATCGAAGTTGTACCTGTTGGATGTGAATATCATGTGATGATGAACACAAAGCAAAAATTAGTTGAAATTCTGTTTGTTTGTTTGTACTATAGTGCGCATGAGGTTCACGTTAAGAGTGGTGGTGTTTATCTATCATGCACACAAAGGTTACTTACTTTTCGGTGAATCGTTTCTGCTCGTACTTTTCAGCTTTCGAGAAGAATTCTTCTAGCTCCGCCGCGGAAGGCGTCGTCTCCGGCGGTGGTTTCCGGCGAGATGTAGCTTCGGTCGTCGTCGTTGTCGCCGTCGTCGGCGACGGTGACGGCTTCTTCTTCTTCGTAAGCGTAGACGTTGATAGCGACTCCATTTCTTCCGATTCCAAACAAACAACACTCGATGAAGATGTCTCTCTACTGTAGATTAACAAACACGTACGAACGCAAAACTTCAATAATGAGGAATTCGTAAACATATACGAGCAAATATGGATCATAATTTGATTAATTTCACCTGAAACCGTTGTTACTGGACATGACGATATCGGTTTCGGAGAGACACTCAGCCTGTAATAAATCAAACATTCATCAAATTGAATGCTAACAATTAAGATCAAAGAGAAGAAACGGAAACAAATTCATTACTCCAGCTAAATAAACGAATAAACACTCAAATTCGAATTTCAAACCTTCAGATCTGAGATCGAATCGTCGTTTGTACACACAACCGACGAATTAACATGATCAGACGCACCAGATACCGCCATCGAAGCAACATTCCGAGGGAAATTCACGTCAACATCACGTCGGGACCGATACTGAACCTGAAAAACATCCTCATCATCTTCATCACCAAATCTTCTTCTCTTACCGGCGCCGGAGATCCTAACAACCGCATCTTCACTCCGACGAACGCCACCGTGAGTAATTGAAGCCTCCATCACCGGAGATTCTTCAGTACATTCGTATCTAACAGTATCTTCTTCAATCATAGATCACACATACAAATTGCTGTTAAAGCTTTGAGAAATCAAACTACAAGTGTAGAAGAAGAAGAAGATACTTGAAGAAGAACAAATGGAAGAAAGAGTGGTGATAAAGGTAAGCGGTGGATTTGATCGGACGGTGGAGAATTAATGATGGGGTTTATTTAGAAATAATATTATTGAGGGAATGTGATTGGAATTTTCAGGTGTAATAACAATGAAGAGTAATTATTATGGTGAAAAGTAGATAAAGTTTTATTTTATACAACCAACATATTTACACAATGGGTTTAATACTTTAATGAGACCAACGGTCCAATGTGTTATATTTATGAACTTTGTTGTTTTTTATAAAAGTAATAAATATTTTCATGGTAGTTTAAAAATAAATCAAAACACTATTGCTAAAGTTGTACTCATAGACAATATATGCTTAAGAAGTATACATGATTAATAACGAAAATCAATTGAGGATTATATATAAATTTAAAATTGTGCATGGATTATTGGTTTTTAGTTTTGAGTTCATTTAAAGTTGAGTAAATCAATACAAAATAGACGATTTCTCTAACGGACAGTTGGTGAGGAAGGTTCTACAGCTGAAATGGGCATTGGATGTATAGCCAAGGTTAATGTGTTTTTCAATGATTAACCGACGTGTGTTACTAACTGATCATTGACGGATTAATAACGGACTATTTAAGCTCTGATTTTTTTATTTTTTAAAGTTTGTGGGGTTCCTCATTGACTCACCATTGAATGGTAGCCGGTGATAGTCATTATTCGAGTAGTGTAAACGTGTTCTAGATTTTATAGCGTTTGATAATGCGCATATAGGAAGTGACTACTTTTATATAACGTGAAATTAAAGTAAACTAACGTGAAATTAAAGTAAACAAGAGTAAAAATGAGAATTTATGTTGTTTATTACATGTTATAATGATGAAATTAATCGAAAAGTACGAAAAATGAATTTGAATAAAAGACAAATGTATATATTATTTATTATAATTATAATCTGTATATAACTGATATATAATGATATTTGTTTAACGAAGCCAATGGTCCAGTATATTATATATAGCGATGTGGATATTATTTACTTAATTAAATAAGAATATAAAATTTTAATTTTGTGATTTTGTAGCTTTATTTTGATATGTCTTCATTTTGTAGATTGCCGATAGGAAATGACTATTTTAAATTTATTAATTAGAAAAATATGAGTACACATAAGGATTTCAGTAACATGATATCATCGTAAATATAAAGGAATATAATATTAATAATGGGCGTCTAATCTACGTAGTGATGAGCCAGTGTTTGGTTCATGGTGGACCCTCACCTCAACATTACTTTCAAACAAGTGAAATAATATGGTAATATGGTAAGTATGTAATATTGTGGTTGTGAATATCACATTAAGAGCATAGTATATATTTATTTGTTTTCTACCTTATGTAAAGTTAAGTTATTAACATTTAATTTATAGAATGTATCAACTTATGTTCTTAAAATCATTATTAATAATTGTTACTTCTTGGTTGTTCTCTTTTCTAAAAACGTCAATTGTTATTATTAAAAGAAGCAGCCTAAGGAGACGCTAATGCAACTCAAACATCAAAGGGATTGAAATGGGGATTAAAATGGAAGTTTAGGGGCTGTTTGACAGTCTTTTAATCAGGCTCTTAATGATTCAGATGTCTGAATGGTTCAGCACTTAATGGTTCAGACTGTTTGTTTCGCGAGCAAATGTCTTAATGGTTAAGACATTTGCCTCTGAATGGTTAAGCATTATTCTAATACTTAATGGTTAAGAGGTCTAATGTTGAATGGTTAATACCTCTTATCTGAATTGGTTAGACATTTGCCATTGAATAGTTAACCGATATACTACCTCTTAATGATTCAGACCTCTTAATGGTTCAACACTTAATGGTTCAGATCTCTTATTGGTTCAGCATTTAATCATTCAGATATTATCAAACAACCCTTTAACCAATCTTCCCAAGAAATAGAAACATTTTTCTTGGTCTATTTCTAATAGAAAGAAAAACAATATTTTTTAAATTCTTTTTGTCTAAATAATACACCCTTCAAAAACACTAACTCAGACGACCAAAATTATAGTTTGAACCGTCTTCCTCCTGATCGATCATATCGCATTTGTTTATGAAAATCAAATAAATCACAAATCGTGAATGCATAGATAGGAGGAATACCAATATAACGCACCATTGACGTTTTGGTTTAGTTAAATATCATTTAGTTCAGGTTTTTGAGTTTACTTCTAATTGGACATAAGTTCTTCAAGATCCGATGGTATAGTTAAGTAAGTGATACACAGTGAAGAAAAAATGATATATGCATATTTATTTGATAACCAAAGTGTCACATGTCTTTAGTTTAAGTTACTAGAACAACTATTAAGGTCACATTCTTTTGAGTTACCTTAATACAAAAGATTAACGTAGTCTCCTATATATCTATTTGGAAAATATAGACATGATTTTATTTTATACTTAGACATAAATAGAAGGATTTATCTAATGAAATGCAAGTCTTTTTGCCTAATAGATATTAAAGTTTTCACAAGACATCTAAATGGCGCAGTTACTTTTTTTTAAATAAATGGCATTTTTTAAGTTTAATATTTAGAGTTAAACTAGTTGGTGCGATATGTAAAATAAAACTAAAAATAACTAATATGAAGCAAACGAATTTTCGTCTAATAAGAAAATAAAAGACATGTGCACGAAGAAACAGATACGAAATTTAAATGAACATTGCATCATCTAATGGTCCCCTTGTAATTTAATAATAGGATGTAATGTCACTTTTTGCAATTGAGTTGTAGAAATTTTATATTCTATCATAAAGTTTGTTTTACCGTTTAAAATTATAAAGAGACTCACTTCTGTAATTGTTGTGGTCTGCGGTTACGTCATGTAGTGTTAATTCTCCAAGTTGTCTATATCTTAGTTATGGTATTGCTTTCTGTTGTTTCGTTCTGATTTGTTACTTGTTAGTCGGGTTTTATATATAAAATTTAATTATTAAAAAATATATATTGATTTTGTCGAATCAAATTATTTGATGATAGTTTATCTTGTTTGATGTTATTACTTCTAGTTTCATATATATACTCTCATCAAACCTATGCAACCATTGTAAGGAGTGCACACAGATTGTGTCATTTACTTATTGGAACAAAAGAAAGGACATGTTCATATGTTATACTACAAAATTTTTACTTTTAAAAGTGTGCTTTTAAATTTGAAAAATAACTATAAAGTTCTTGCATGGAAAGTAAAAAAAATTCAAGAGTATATAGTAGCTAGCTAGTTAATTAACTATATTTATTTTTTTAACTTTTAATCTTCAAAGATAGTTTGGACGTACGTAATAGTCTAGTGGTGTTATGTTGGACCACTCACATTTATCATTTATTATTTATTTATGGTGTTGAAATTGTAGTTGATACACTAAAAGTTGTTACCTATCAGGCTATAACGCTAGCTCTAGAACCACAAGGCCACCACCCCATGCAATTAATATCAATGCCAAATTTAAGTAAAAACAATCAAAACTGTTATGAATGATGGTTTTTTTTTAGTATTCAATTGTCTCATTCGATTTTGAAACATGCATATTACAATTATCATCTTCTACTTGAGAAGATCAAAGAATTTAGTGTATAATAGGAAAAAGAATCACAAATGTAGTGTGTTTTTTTTTCTATTTTTTTGTGTGTGATACACGTAGGTAGGTTTTTTAGAAAAAGATCATCCTTATAGTGTAATATTTCACCACATATGTGTTATGTATGTTATTTTTCTCCCGTATCACCCGTTTATACCCATTGTAGCACTCATAGTGCACTTCTAAACGATTTAATGTCGCATATCATCTTTCAGTTGCAGATCTTTTGAATTTCATCGTTCTACTAATGAGTAAATATGATACATGACATACTCTCGTATAATAAACTTAGTTATGTATCATTTCTTATTTGTTTATTATGGATTTTGTTGCATATATTTGTTAATTCCCACCTTCTACCTATGCTCAAACACTGAGAAATTACTTAAGAACATATATGTTGATTAATAGTAAACATGATTGAAAGTTGATTAGCGATAAGAGAACGTGTACAAAATGCATTGAAGAGCATTTTGAGGGATAAACGGATATACTTGATGAAAAGAACACATGTTCCTCGTGACATCTGACCATATATATTGATTATTATTATTTGAAAAAAAATAATCAATATCATGATTTTAACTAGGATTGTATTACAAAATTAAATAATTTAACTACGATAACAAAATAATTAATATTCTAATCTAATAGCGTACAATAATATATCACTAATCTAATAATACCCAAATAGTATATAAAATTATATGTCATAAGCACGTGTTAACTAATTAACAAATATTTATTAAAATTAAACTTTTTTTTATTGAAGCAAACCATTTACACACATTGTACTACCGAATAGGATATATACTAGTGACATGAAACTAATTGAAATTAGTATTAACCACGCAACTATATTTGATATAAAGACAATATGGACTTAAGACTAGAATAATCTAATCCATGCTTGAATAATACTTTCAGGAAAAAAAACCACTTGTTTTCAGAAGACAATATAATTTACAAGTTGACCAAACGGAAAAGAAATATGACACCAAGTCAAAGGTACTCATACTTTTGAATGGGCCAAAGTCAACTACATTAAAAAACTAGAGGTTGTTTCTTTTTATGAATCATGATTTAATATTAAGGGTTTGAAACTACCAAAAAGTGAAAAAACAATACTCAAGATTAGAATTAAAACTCATTTTGTTGGTTGGAATTTTGATTTTGAACAAGTATTAACTATTTGGATTATATACTACTGAACTGGTAATACTATCGATTCATTGTCCGGTTCAGTTTTGAAACATTACCTAATATATGGCTCATTGGTTGACTAATCATAATAATAATCAATGTAAATATTGACTATGCATATGGTACAATACACACATACCAATCCCATTACATTCATAAAAAAGAAAGATAAATAAAATGAAAAATAAAATGAAGAGTGAGCCAAAAGAAAAGTTTGAAGAAAGGAATCAATCTTGCATGTGAGTATGCATGGAATCCACATATATTTTAGTTGCATTGGATTCCTCAAGAATGTGATTGATTATGACTTGAGAGCGGTTGGTTTTAACTTACGTTACTTTCTTTGTGCTATCATCTCCCTAACATTTAGGATACCTCTTTACCTTTTTTATTTAACTTCCGTAAAATTTGTGTTTAACACATAACTAATTGAAAAAAAGAATATTAGCATCATGTATAGTACTTAGGGGCTGTTTGGCAACATCTGATTGAATAAGTGCTGAACCAGTAAGAGGTCTGAACCATTAAGATGTCTGAACCAATAAGTGGTCTGAACCAATAATTGTATTGGTTGTGAAAATGAAAGTTTTTAAAATAAAAACCCTCAAACTCACGCACTCAACTCACTTCCCCCATTCCCCTCTCGCCGCCCTCACCACCACCCACGTCGGAGTTCCTCATCTCCGGCGACATCACCACCGAGTCAGAGAGCGACGATGACGAGAACACAGATCTGAACCATCGCACGTCGCCGATCACCACTGCAAGCCGGTTCGGTCACAGACCACCACTCGTCGCCGACCACCATGCCTCACCGACCACCATCGCAATCCGTTCGGTCACAGACCACCACCCATCGCCGACCACCATGCCTCGTCGACCACCACCGCAAGCCGGTTCGACACTATCACCCGCGACGTTGATAACGATGACGATGATATGGATGATGTCGATGGGGATGAGGATCGGTCACAGACCATAGATCGGAGAGCACCGCCCGTCGCCGACCACCACCCGTCACAGACCACAGATCTGACTCGGGTCAGATGCAAGCTCACGTCTGATCGAATAAGAGGTTCGGTTAGACCTTTTTCTCCTTAAGAGGTAACTAACCAAACGCACTGATCTGACCCATGTCTGACCGAGTCAGATATTAAAGTCTGACCAGCCTCATTAGAGGGCAAACAAACAGCCCCTTATACTAGTGTTTGATAGATTTAATAGTGTTAAAAAACAAAACGTCTGGGTATTTATATGATTTTTATATTTTTATACTTAAAGTTGCGTCTATAATGAACGTTCTCATGTATAAATGTGAATTTGAATGATTTAGTATTGTAGAAATTAAACATAATTGTCTACATATTAATAAATCTCAAATTCTCAAAAAGTATTTTATGTGTACGTTAGGCTTATAATTTAGATTATTATGTTTTTTCTAGTTTCTAATTAAAGGATATTAATGTCATGTTCGCGTAACATATATGTAATGACTAATCCAAGCATAAGTTCTTTCTCATGTTCTAAAGATGATTTTTCGATCATAGATGCTTCCAAAACCATAAGCATGCTAGCTTTGTGCACTAAATATATACACGACACGATGGACGTGCATGCATTTTATTCGAAACAATTTATGTTTTGACTATTAATTTGCATTTTCAAGAGATGCATCTAATACGATTTATGAACAACACATGACCACAATCAAGATGAAATTCTGATTGTAATTAAGATTATGAGTACAATTTCTCATGATTTGCTTTGTAATATGCAAAGTACATGATGGCTTCACCTTTCATCAACATAATAATTAAGAAGTACTCGTACATGTGTGAGATAAATCTTCCTATAAACTGAGTTAATTTCGGTTAGGTTTAAATTATACTTAAACATGATACGAAAACACAAGGCAAACATAACACAACGCAAACATAACACAACTTGTAAACATGATACAAACATTACGAAAACGTCACTCATTTAGAGCGATGAAATATATAATTTGATGATATACACTATTAATATCGTTATCATTTAAAATACAAACATAATACAAACATAATACAAACATATGTTATAATTCGTATTAAGACAAACGATTATTGTTTTTATACATTTATATGTATGGATACAAAATTTGACCCAACGTAAAGTCCAACTCTACTGCACATGGGTGTATTTTATCTTCTTCGTTGTTCTCAAATTCCTCATCCATGAGATGTGATGAGCAAAATTTATACACTTGGGTTCAACAAATGGGTTGCTGACACGTGTCTACTCTTAAAATACCAGCACCAAAATGTTGTTGGCGGGCCGGGTCTTACCACAATCGACCTTCGAGTGACGAGTTTTCCCTAGAATTGATGGTTGGTGGGCTTGGATTACACAGCGTTGTCTGTGCTCGCGTGTGTATGGGGTGCATTTTCGCCATTAGAGTACACCGGGTAACCGAGTTTTACTAATTGGCCTTCGAAAAAAGTTTTGAAAGTCGATTTAAGTACAATGATCAAGCTGTAATTACCATCAAATGTTATATAAAATGGCTTTTAGAACCACATTTGTGACATGTGGATGTGTTAGACTCCTTTTATTATAATAGCATTTAGGTCATGTTTGGGATTGCTTATTTTGATTGAAATAAACTTTTGACAACAAAAAACTTATTAACTTATGACTTTTCAAAATGAAAAAAAAATGTTTGTATTATCTTAAAAACTAAAATGTTATAAAATAATCAAAAAATAATTTTAAAAACGATTGGAGTTAATATGAGGTATTAGATAAGTATAATAGAAAATTGAATCAAAATGAGTTTTCAAAAGTCAATAAGGAGTTTGAATTTTTTTTGAGTTTATCAAATATTTTTTTACTTATTAATTTCTCAAAAGTTAATAAATTAAAAGTTGAAGGAAAATAAACAATTCCAAAAATGCACTAAGTTGTTTGGCATTTAACTTTTAGTGTGTACTTGTTGTAACATCTTTCAAATCTAATAAAATATTAACTATGGATTACGCGTGTCAACAACATATCTATTCTCATTAAATTCCCGCTTCTTTCTTCTATTAAATAATAACCTTAATTACTAATAATACTTTTAACTCGTTTTTAGATAAAAAAATAGTTTTTAATAAATTAAAAAAGAGATCTTTTTATTAATATTATTTTTAAAGAAGTAAACTTTTATAATTATAAAATAAAAAAATTTTCTAAAACATCAAACTTTTTAAAAAGTATGAAATATTATAAAATAAGTATTTTTAAAAAGTAATTCTTTTATAAACCCGAAACAAATAAAATTAAAAGTTATAACAAGAAATTTTTTTAAAATAACATTTTTATACGATTTGTTTCCAAACAAAATATTGAACTTTTTTTCTTGAAAAATAAAGTTTAAAAAGTTGTATCTTTGTTTTAGTAATTATAGTTTTTACTAATACGTAATTTCAGTCATATATAATCTTAGAATATCGTTTTATAATTAATAAAATTTTATTATGTTTTATATTTTATTTATTGAACACGTATAATACACACTAAATCTAGTTGTATATATAAGATGAATAGTCAATCTAGTGTTTCTTTTTAACTTTCATAACTATTCAGTTTTAATTATACAAATTTTGGTTTTTCCAGTTATTAAGGAAAATGGTTTAGACAACTGGTTAATCACTGGTTCTATTTTGGCTCAGCTCAAACTAATTCAATTGAAAATCTTATGTTTAGTGAATTTGAGTTTGATTATTTGTGAACATATAATCATAATTCATAATTGTATGACAAAAGTTGGCCTCCAAACCACAACTTTCTCATTGATTCGATGATATCCGTTAAGTTATTTTAAACTTTTCTGTTAAAATTAAGTTGTTTTGGAGTAAAGCACAAGTACAGCTTATTTATTACTTTATTTACACTAGATAGTTATTTTTATGCGATGCGTGCTTATTATTATAACTACATATATAGTTAGGTTTTTTATCATAATTATACATGAATATTTTAGTCGTGTGATTTATATTATATGAGATAAAATTTATTATATTCATAAAAAGAATTAGCTTGTTTAAACTCACAAAACTAGACGAGCTCAGTATGAAGTCCGGGCTGGTTTACTAAAGATATCAGTTTTATGCTCGAGATCGTTAAACTCGACTCAATTCAAGCTTTTAACAATCTAGTCTCGAGTAGCTTATAAGTATGTTTACACATTGTGTAATAAAAATCAACCATCAAGCATTTTTCTATCACTATCTAATTAAGAATCAGTTAATTAAAAATTATAAAAATAAAAGAAACACAAACAAATCAGAATTTGATTTCTAAAAATAAGCATTAGTCCAATATTTAAGGTCCACTTACAATTAGCAAGCAGCCCAACCACATGCACAACCCAATTTGTAGCAATATTAGTGATCATCTTGGTATAGTGGCCGTGTGTGTGAGTGCTTCAGGCCCATATACTTATATATCATCAGTCATCTTTACTTTTAAGGGTTAAAGATCATCAATTTAGACCCAACACGTATCGTGTGTATCGCTAAGACATTATATACTTATACTAGGTTATTACCCATACATTATACGGGTTGATAAATATAAATATTAAATAATTACTAGTAAAAATTAATAAATTATAAAATATTTTTTAATATAAGATATGATTGAGATTACGTATGAGTGAAAAAAGAATTATATCATTTTTTAAACTTTTTTTATTTTTTTTGTTTTTTTAAAAAAAGTTAGTTTATAAATAAAATATTTCAAAACAAACTATTTTAATAAAAAGTGTCATTTTAATAATTTATTTATTATAACTTTGAATTTTAATTACTTTTATTTCATAAGAATTTTATTTTTAAAAGCCACAAGCTTTAAAATATATTGTATTTTTTAAAAGTGATATTTTTTTAAAGTTTCTTATTTTATAAATTTTTTTTTTACCAATTACATTTGTAGAAAGATCTATTTTTAGAATAGTTTATATTTATAACATGAAAAGAATTAAATAATATCATTTGTATTTAATGTAATATTTATTAAGAGAGAAAAGCGAAAAAAAAATAAAAATTAGTAGCTCTAGAATTGTGACAAAAGGCATACAAAACACTTCTTTTATTAATATTGATAGATGATAGATGTGCCTTTTAAATTAAGTGAAATGTTTATACTCAAGTGCTAGCTAATGACACAAAACTAAATCTTCAAAGTGTTTAACATAAAATCTTAAACACGAAAATATGTTTACATATTTCCTTTTTTTTTCTTTCCTTTATCTACTAAATTTCATTTCCCTTTCGTTAGTTTATTCATCAAACTCATAAACATAACGTAATAGTTTTATTCTTTTATTCATTAAACTCGAAAACATAGCGTAATAGGGTGAAAGGGGTGCAGGTGCAACGCGTCTAACACTTACGGTACAAGTAATCTTTTTTTATAATATAGGATGACTTTATTTATTATACGATTATGATCTGTACTATACTAATTTCAAAGTATAAAAGCTAAGATAAGAGATCCTACTTTGATATGATAACGACACAAACAATTTGTAAAAGGAATTTATTAAACATAAAATCACTTCTACAATCTACAAACACATGAATAATAAAACATAACATGATTCATGAACATCTCTAGCATAGTTGTTAGGGTCGGATAGGACCGGCCGGTCCGACCGGTCGGACCGCGATTCGGCACCCTGGCCGATCCGATCCTATATGACTCGTTTTCTTTGCTTTGAACCGGGCGAGTGAACCCGAACCGCCGGTTGGACCGACGAACCGGGCCGGTTCGGGCCGGTTTTCAATTTGTTTTTTGTTTTTTGTTTCTTTGATTTTAGTGGGTAAAAACGGGGTGTTAAATCGTAAATTAGTACATCGGATATACAAATATAGTTAAGTTTTATATATAAGTATAAAATATATGTATAAATCATATATAAATTACTTATATTTAATTACACATATAAATATAATTAAAATATAGTTAAATCCGATCCAACCGGTCCGACCGGTCCGACCACCAAACCAGTAAGGCGTCCGGTTCGACGTTCGATCCGGCTCTGAAAACATTGAATTCTCTAGTCTTCCTAGAAACAATTCTACTCAGTTGTTAATAAAAGTACAAATCCTACTGCGCATGGTACAAGCACTCTAAGCAGAAGGGTAAAACAGGAAATACACATGCCCTTCCCCTTTATCCTCAACCACCTCTACATCCCCCCTCCACCCACTTTTGACCAAAATGCCCTTATAAGTTATAATTCAAACCCCTATCTTTCAACAATCTTTCTCAGCAACATACACAAGTACTCTGGAGCACCCAAGATCCGACACTTTCGGATCCTTCTCCGGGTTAATCCACAGGTCATCCAACCCGATTGTCCCCGGGTATACAAACATCCATATATCATCAACCGAGGCAACCCACGGGTGGTCGTTAGACTCCGACCCGACCCGATTCTCCCCAAAAAAACGGGTGGAGCAGGATCACACCCTCAAGATTCAAACCCCGGTTCGGGTTTTCCGACCCGACCCGGATGGCCATGTGGTGGGCGATATTAGCTCCGGCGCTATCGCCGGCGTAGTACACGTGTCGGAAATCTGGGTGGTCGTTAAGCCACGGCTCCGGTCCATCTCCGGCGACGTGTTGACCGACCCAATTGATCGCTTCCCATGAGTCGTTGAAACACGCGGGAAGAGGGTGCTCCGGCGCCGTACGGTAGTCGACGAAGACGACGACAGCAGAGGATTCCGACGAGATTAGGTTTGAGAAGCGGTGGTAGATCGGCGATGCGGCGGTGTCGATGATGAACGCGCCGCCGTGGAAGAAGATGAGAAGGGGGAGTTTTTTGTGATTAAATTGGGGGTTTTGGGGATGTAGATCCGAACGGAGAGGGGGGTGTTGGGTGAAATGATGACGTCTTTGGAGTCAACGCCGGAGATAGGGTCAACGCCGGCGGCGACGGTGGTGGTTCCGGCGAGTTTTTGGTGGTGGCCGTTTTTGTATGGTCGGATTAAGCCGGGGATTTCTTTGACTATTTGATCGGATGATGAGTCCATCGGCGACGGTGGTGGTGGTGAGTGGTGGTGGGTGGGGGGGGGGGGGGGGGGGGGGGGGGATTTACTATTACTATAAGTAGAATGATAGTGAGTTGGGGATTTGGTTAATTCAGTGTTTTCACGGCCGGATCGGACCGGCCGGTCGACCGGTCGAACCGGGGATCGGCTAGGTGGCCGGTCCGGTCGTGTGCGATTCGTTTTGTGGGGGTCGAACCGGCCGGTTCTACCCGAGTCGGTGGTCGGACCGGGGAACCGGACCGGTTCGGACCGGTTTTGCAATTTTTTTTATTTTTTTTTTTAATTTTTTTGAGTAAAAACGGGGTGTTGAACTACAAATTAGTGTGCTAGATCAAAAAGTAAAACCGAATTCAAAAAACGGGCTCGCACGGGCCTGGGTTTTTGAAGTTGCATTCGTGTCCGCGACACGTGCGGGCACACACGAGTTCGCTGGAAATCCAACCTTTTTCCCCATTTTTGCACCCCCCCTGCGCGCGGGTAGTACTTGTGGCAAAATATGTCATAAGGATACACTAGAGTGATAAAAAAATTACTTATAAACCAAACATCACTTTGTCCCCACACCAATGTGGGACAAAGTGTTCAATATGATCTTAAACATACATTTACACACACCCAAATATACTTAAATTTTATATATAACTATAAAATACATATATAAAGTATATATAAATTACTTATATTTAATTACATATATAAATATAATTAAAATATAGTTAAATCCGGTCCAACCGGTCCGACCGGTCCGTCCGGTCCGACCACCAAACCAGTAGGGCGTCCGGTTCGACGTCCGATCCGGTTCTGAAAACATTGGTTAATTTAGGTAAGATAGATGTATGTTTTAGTAAATTGGTCAACTTATTAAAGTATAGTATTTTTTTATTTATAAAATCCCTTATACCAAGAATAATAATTGCACATGCCTTAGCCAGGATGGGATGATGGAAATTGGATTACAAACGATTAAAACTGGATGAGTAGTAACATAACAAATTGGATTTCATTACCTCTATCATAACTTATGTAATATTCTTGGCATGAAATAGAAAATGAAACTATACATGTCTATGGGTCAATAATCTTTTGTTGTAGCGGTTAAAAATGAGGTAGGAGACTTTTCTCTTTTGAAAGTCTAATAGTCAAACTTTGATATTGACGAATATTACTAACTTGATAAAATTACTAATAACCACGAACCAATCGTTAAAAGTTAAATTACATGTCTATGGTTTGGAATTTGGATGCAATGATGGAAATTAGATGACTGACAATTAAAATCGAGTGAATGGTACCCTGGCTAATATGATTTCATCATGCTATATGTAATATTTGTGGCATAAAAATTAACAATGGAGCCTCAAACGCCTCCTATATGGATGCGATAAATTGGACACCAAGTGAAACGTACACGACTAATAAGATTTCACCATGCTCATCAGACTTTATGAAATATTCGTCGTATAAAAATAACAAACAGAGCTGCACATGACTCTGGTCTGGATGCGATGATAGAAATTAGATTAGATTACTAACAATTAAAACCAAGTGAACAATACAATAACCAATAAAACATCACCATGCCTATCAGACCGTATGTAATACTAGTCACATAAAAATAACAAACGGTATACAATGATAGATAATTAGATTACAAATACTTGAAACGAGTGAAATAGTACCCTAACAACAAGATTTCACCTTTCCTATAAGATCTTATATAATATTTCTAGCATAAAATAACAAATGCATATGCCTCTTATTTGAATATAAAATTCGATTACAAAATATTAAAATCGAATTAATAGTACACCATCCAATAAGATTTCACCGTACATATCGAACCGAATGTAAGCAAAAACATAACAAACGACACCCGTTTTCTCCAAACATGAGATTTAAATACATGTTCCTATTTTAATCAAAGAGTAAATTTCGGTTTTGGTCCCTGTGGTTTAATCATTTTAACCATTTCAGTCCAAAAAGGAATCTTTGATCATATCATGCCCTGTGGTTTCATTTTTGTAACGGTTTTGGTCCCTGACACTAACTCTGTTAGTTTTTACAGTTAAATGTGAGGGTACTTTGGTCATTTTACATTTGAAGGACTAGTTATGTAAATAATATTAGATTAAGATAATTATTGTAACTTTAAAACAATAAAAAATAAAAAAACAAAACTTAAATCTAATTCAACCCAACCCACCCAACCCCCCAACCCCCAACCCTTCCTCCCCTTGCACCACCGCCTGCACCACCTCCACCGCTACCGCCACCTCCACTGCCACCGCCACCTCCACCGCCATCGCCACCTCCACCGCCACCTCCACCTCCACCACCACCACCACCACCTCCGCCACCTGCACCACCTTCACCGCCAGCGTCAGCGCTAGCACCATCGCAACGTTCCTGTTGTAAGGCTATGAAATTGCCAACAAAACACCCTACAACTAAACTTCATCTCCATCACTCTCCCATCATACTGAATCTTCAACACCAAAATGCCATTGTTATCCTTTGCTCAAATCTACAGGTACAAACCCTAATCTTTCATCTATCTTTGATACCACCAAAACCCTTGATTCATACCTTTTTTTGTAAACCATGATCTCCACCTCAATCCCTATAATTTCATCTACAAATCTGTGAAAACGATGCAATCTCTGAGTGTATCGCCATCAAAAACTTCTTGTTTGTTTGGGGGTTCATCTTCAAATATTCAAATCTTCAGATCTTCTAGGGTTCATCTTTACGCGTTTTGGGGGTTTAAACAGAAGTCATTTGGTTCATCTGTTGTCCCTTTAGATGAATCAAAAAAAGAAGATGAATCAAAAAAAGAAGATGATAGTGAGATTCTTGATGATATTCATCAAGATAGACTAGAATTAGATGATAACCAGCCTCCTGAATCGTCAAAAGTTAATGGTGAAAACAGGGGCGAAAACAGGGGCGGAAACAGAGGCGAGAAGCGATGGCGGTGGCGATGGAGGTGGTGCAGGAGGTGGTGCAGGAGGTGGTGCAGGCGGGGTGGCGATGGAGGTGGTGTAGGAGGTGGTGGAGGAGGTGGTGAGGCGGTAGTACAAGGGGAGGAAGGGATGGTGGGGGTTTGGGTTGGATTAGAGATTTAAGTTTTGATTTTTTTATTTTTTATTGTTTTAAAAAATTACAACATTTATCCTAATCTAATATAATTTACATAACTAGTCCTCCAAATGTAAAATGACCAAAGTACCCTCACATTTAACTGTAAAAACTAACAGAGTTAGTGTCAGGGACCAAAACTGTTATAAAAATAAAATCACAGGGCGTGATATGATCAAAGATTCCTTTTTGGACTGAAATGGTTAAAATGGTTAAACCACAGGGACCAAAACCGAAATTTACTCTTAATCAAATTTATATCTTACACCCTTGTAGATTTGATAATTAACTAATCAGCCATGTTATTAGGAATGTTATCTTTTAGTTGATGTGACTAGCAATATATGATAGTGTTCAAGTATCCACAACCAGACAGAAACATATATGTCTTGAAGAATAATAGTATCGAACTTGTTGAGTTTTAATTTGTGATGGTCCAACTATATACCCTAAAAAAGTTTTTATATTTCACTAAATTTAGTCACATTGTTTATTCTATAATAAAATATAATTAAATACGGGTATAAAGCTATTGTATATAATCCATAGACTTTGTGTACAGGGCCGTCTTTGAGTTCATGGTGGCGATTGTACATGGTCTGTTTTAGTGTGGGGCTAATTCTTTTTTTTCTTTTAGGTACCATTGGTCGATCAACAAATAAAAGAAATACGTATTATTTTAATTGATATGTTCTAAAAGGAGCCCAATAAATTAAAAAAAAAACAATTCTAGAATGCCTAGCAATCAAACTTTTAGTAATTACATGTTGTAGAGGTTTTTTTAGTACTCGCATAGGAAATTTGAAATCTCAAAGACGGCCCCAAACATATATATCAAATACGAGGGTATAACCATCAAAACTTTAATCAAGTGAACGTAGAGACATCCGGGCTGTAATTTGTATACTCCTCGTTCAAAAGGTTATAAGTTATAGTCATTGCAGGACAACAACGTTGTCAAACGGCTCAAAATGAAACAAAAATCAGGTTTTAAAATGTTTTTTTGACGAAACAAATCTTATCTTATCTTATTTTATCTTATCTTATCTTATCTTATTTTATCATACTTCTTATATTATATTATCTTATCATACTAATCTAATAAAAAAGTAACTTAGAATGACACGTGGCAGCATCACAATCATTCTCATCAAAATTTTCTCGCCTCTCTCTCTCCTATTAAATAATTATCTTAATTGCTAATAATATTATTTAATATTTTTCAAATTAAAAATAGTTTTTTTATAAATTAAGAAAAAGATCTTTTATTAATGTTATTTCTAAATAAATAAATATTTATAAATAATATTTTATTCTAAAACATCAAACTTTTCTAAAATACGATATATTATAAAAATTGATGTTTTTAAAAGTAAATTATTTAAAAACCAAAATAATTAAATTTAGTAGTTATGATAAGGAAATTTTAAAAAATGATATTTTTATACGGTTTGTTTTAAAACAAAATGTTTATATTTTTGAAATTAAAAATAAAATTTTAAAAAATTGATGTCACTGTTTTATTCCTTATAATACTTGGAATATCAATGCAGTTGAGGTGCTATTGCGGTTGTCATTTCAGTCATATAATATCTTTGAATATCATTTATATTTCATAAATTTTATTATATTAACTTTTTATTTATCAAATTCGTGTAATACACCGGTTTAATAAAAGTAATTACATATAGACGAGTACAAACTAGTGGAAGCTAAAAGATACAGGAAATAATACTAACAAAATGACACCCTTTGAACACCCGAGAGACGGACACTAACCAATACAAATATAACTTCAAACACGTGACTGATTATTATTTGTGGTTGATAAAGGTACAAATTTCATTGTACAAAGCACAAGCATTTTCAGATATATAATCAAACAGAAAGAACACATGATCTCATCTTTTGACTCTATTGTCTCAAATTTCCGGACCATCCACTCTGATCCATCAATTCTTTATAATAAAAACCCCTGTCTCTAAACGAGTCTTTCTCACCAACAGCTAAAAGGATCCTGGAGCAGCCCAAACCCGAAAGATTCGGGTCCTTTTCCGGGTTAAACAGCGGGTCATCCAACCCGCTCCCGGACCGGTTCGCCAGATTCCAGAACTGGTCCGTAAACGTTTTCATCTTCTTATGTTTCCCGAGCTCGGATCCAATCGGGTCATTCCCTCCAAAATACGGGTGAAGGAGAATAAGACCGTCTAGGTTTATTCCAACAACCGGGTCTAACCCGACCCGGATTGCCATATTGTGGGCGATATTCGCCCCAGCACTATCTCCGGCGAAAAAACACTTGACTAAAATCACCAAATTTGTTTAACCATGGTTCAGGGCCAGTGCCTCTGCTATGGGAAGCGATCCACCTGATCGCTGCCCACGAGTCATTATATCCAGTTGGGATCGGATACTCAGGTCCCAACCGGTAGTCAACGGAGACAGTTATTACATCTGTCTTCGCTGTGAGATAGTTAAGTGTAGGGTGGTAGATGGGGCTGTGGTGGATTCAATCACGAATCCACCACCATGAAAGTAAACCAGAACTGGCAGTTTCCGGCCAGTTCTGGCAGTTTTGGGAATGTAAAGCCTGGCTGACACCGCGGTATCCGGTGAGACGACAACATCTTTCGATTCAACTCCGGTGGGAGAATCGACTCCCGCTGGCAACTTCGTGTTTCCGATTAATCTTTCACAGCGACCATCTTTGTACTCTTATGAAACCGATGATTTCGTAGACGTACTCATCGGATGTTGACATATCTCCGGCACCGAAAACGGAAGACATTTTTCGGATTATTGTGGTGAAGATGATAGCTCCGTTGAGACGTTGAGTATTTAAAGACATATAAAGTCTCTTTTTTTTTCTCACGTGAAAATGATTGCTTGAGAATATTTCAGGCATAACCCTTTTAGTTATGCACTTTGTTTACTAAAGCCCGAAAACTATAGAAATTTAGGAGAAACATGTATCGTTAAATTTTTGAATATCAGTTACTAGATTTTTTTAGAATAAACACATTACAAGGTGTATCATGTATGATATGAAATCTAACATTTTGGTTGGGAGACATATCAGTTAACTATCAAATTTCTTTTCGAACTCTTATAAGCTAATTAGTAAAGTTAGAACATTTAGTGTTAATGTTAGAAATTTCCTTTAACTAAGTTAAAGATTTGTATATGTTGACTTTAGAAAAACTTAGCACGGTAGAGAAAGAGAATATTGTATTTGAAATTAAATTTCTTGACTATGGTTAATAATTGATGGAAATGATTTTTTTTATTAGCGAATATACTCTACTTATAATCATTCATATAATTTACACCATTAAAACGAATTTTTTTTCTTTTTAGACAAAAGTTCAATTCATATACTTTTATTGATATTTATTATCTTTTGAGTAATTAATGACTAGTTTCACATGTAAGACTAAATAACTTTTGATTTGGACAAAGAAAAAAAAGATGTGACCTTAGGTTTCCAAGTTGAGTTAAAATGAATTTTCTCACCAATGAGATTGGCTATGCTATTGAAGTGTGTTGAAAAGACATCTCACTTGAGCACTTTTATGGGCTTGTATAAGGTAAAAGTTCTAAAAGAAGAACGTGAATATTTACAAAGTGTTGGATTATTTCTATGATGAATTATTAAAAAGGCAGCTCACTTAATTAAGCACTATTATGGGCTCGTGAATATTTTTTTTCATGAATATCTATATTAGAGATGTTTCATATATGAAAATGAGTTTTGTCATATTGATTGTTTACTTATATGCAAAACAAAAACCTCAAAATAGTAATTGCATTTTTTCATTAACTCTAACGCAATTTTCCGGTAGTATGAAATAATATGAAAAACTATTTATAATTTATAAACACATAAGTTTCTATATTATAGCCACAAATGATTCGTACTTGCAAACACTAGAACATGACAAATAGTTTGACCCCACTTCTATGTTACAAAACCATTCATAAACACAAAAGTTTAGGCATATCATATCGCCCATGTGGCTCATTTGTTTTCTACCAAATAAATAATAAATAAATCAATAAAATATTAAAAATTAAATCCACGATACAACAACATTGTTTTCAAAAACTACATCCAAAATCTATAACCCAAAAACAAAATAGATGTCACTTGGGTTGACAGTATAATAATAAAAGTCAAGTCCTTTAAAAAACATTTAGGTTTAAACTTGATTAAAAGTTGTTTAAGGAGTCTTAAAATGAAGAATCGTTAAATGAAAATAAACAAAAAAAACAGAGAAAATAAGCTTTAAAGGTAGTGAGAGCGTATAAACATAAGTTGACATATACTTAAAATTGAATTCAATTTTTATTCCTGGCTTCATCATAGTTTAAAAACCTTCAAACTAGTGAGCAAATGCTTTTCTTATGATGGTTGTTAATGTCCATTTTGTCAGCACACTAATGTATATCAGTATATGAAACTGTAAGAAATTATTAATCACTATAAACAAATGACTTATGCAAAGGGAAAATTTGTCGATGAAAGAGAGTTCTGTTAGCAACGCTCTGTTGGGAAACATATCAATTAGGTTGTGTATGTATAAAATGTAGGAGTTGATTGATAAAATAATAATCACATTATTGATGTGAAATACATAATTGTAATATCATATACAAACCAAATGTAAGTAATAACAAAGTTTACAAGAACTGAATTCAATTCACATCGTAGTATTCAGAGAGAACTTCTTTCACTTGATCTTTAAATTAACTATAGTTAATTTTTGAATTAACATTCATATTAATACACAAACTAATTTCTATTTAATTATGAATAATATTCCAGGATTTAAACAGTCTATTCATTTTTTTTCATAGCGTAATCACTTGCCAGTCATTTGCAACTTTGCGCATACCGCAACCTCTAATGATATCATAGTAGAGGATCCATCATGACTCGTTATCTATTTTCTTCAATCACACACAGTAGATCATTGATAACTTATTCATCTTAGCTATATTTTGAACATGATCATATACAAGAATGCAAACTCACTAATTAATAATTATTTTATTAACAAATATATATAATTATTGATGTCCAAAAAACATAGTACCATATTTTCACTTAAATATCCAACATAAAAGGCACTCCAACAATTAAGTTAATACTTCATTTGTCTCTCAGGGATCGCTTTACGGTTTAATGTACGTAGTCTTAACCGACACTTTGTGCAGGTGAGTGTTCTCCCACAACATGAACTCATGACCTTAGTATCACAAATGAATAATCTTATCAGTTGTTTTAAGACACTAATATGCTTGCTATTGCTTGCTGTTGTTATTGCTATTGGTATCGAGTCGGTGGTCTCTTTGGAAGCGGTCTTTCTATCTCCCAAGAAAGAGGAAAGCCTTGTCACCACATACCCCTCCCAGACCCTACTCTTGAGTGGGATATAGTGGTTATGTTTGTTTGTTTGTTTGTTTAGTTGTTTTGCGACACTATTTAAAAATACTTTTAATAATCACGCTTACTTTTGTAAATCTGTAAATTTCAATTTTGGTCCCTTTGGTTTAACCATTTTAACTATTTCAGTTTAAAAAGTAATCTTTGATCATATCATGCCCCGTGATTTTATTTTGTAGCGGTTTTGATCCCTGACACTAACTCTGTTAGTTTTTTAGTTATATCTAAGGGTATTTTGGTCCTTTTACACCTAAAATCAAATTAATAAAATAAAATAAAAACTCTAAACTCTACCATCCTTCACTCATCATTCCTCTCATCTCCCCTCCCCCTCAACTCCCACCGCACCACCACCACCACCACCACCACCACCAAACTCCACCGGAAACCCATCTCTACCGCCATCATCCCCTTATCAGTTTATGATTGACAATGAGGCGAAACAGTTGCCGTGTAAGCATATGTACCATCCTGATTGTATCCTTTCATGGCTCTCGAAGCACAACTCGTGTCCCGTGTGTCGGTTCGAGATGCCTGTCACACCCCAACCTAGACGGCGGAAACGTCGAGATGTGGGAGTTACGATTGTTCACAGCCACATAACGCTATTATTAATTTCAAATATATTAATTAAGTTTCAATTGTCACATTACAAGTAACAGTTCAAACAAAGATACATCCAGAATAAAAGTAACAAGATCATCCGTTTATTTCTCTAAGTCCAATCCTAAGTGTGATAAGCTTCAAAGAGTAGAACGCATACTTGGGTTATTCTGAAACATGTTAAAAATAAATGGTCAACATAAAAATGTTGGTGAACATTCCATAGTTTACATTACATAGAATATATAAAAGATGGCAATTCAAGTTGTAAGTTAGTGAATAAAGTGATTAGGGATGTTATGAACAATGTAACAATCAAACCTCAACAAAGTTTTACAAGTCTCAAACGTTAAAAGTATATACGATCAGCTAAGTGTATTTGGTTCCCTAGTGCACAAGCATACGGCTCCTAGGAGTCGGCAATACCTCGACTTTAGCACCAAATAGGCTTGTCTGGCCCATAGATTTATGACTTCGCTGGGCTAGCAATATTTAATGATTGTACATATAACGCCATAATATGGTAACCACAAAAGTTCAACTAACCACAACACACAAGTAAATTGCCATAAAGTTTACAAGTCTCGAATAAGTTTATAAGTGCAATGATATAAGTTAACATGTTTCACCCCAAAGTGTGAAAATAAGAAAAGGGGTATGGAAATACTCACATTGATATAGGCATTACAAGTTGATGATAAAGATTAAAGTAAGATCCAAAAGATAATCCAAAGTATTCATTTCAAGGCACCTAAAAATGTATTACAAGTTAAATTAAAGAAAAATTAACGTTCAAATACGAATTGGGGTTTCAATGGGATTATGGGGTTTTTGATAAATAATACTTTACAAAGTAATTATTTACGTTCTTAATCCATTAGAAGGATTATATATGTAAATATTTTAGAAATACCTTTAAGTATAAATATTGCTATGATTAATATATTAATAAACCTTTATAATTATTTACAAATAATTAGAATAATATATAGACTAATATCAATAATATTAATCTAAACCATTTGTTATGATATATTGTTATAAGAAATAATATTTATAAATAACTTTGTGAGATTATAAATTATATTTCTACAATTATTATGACTAATCCTCAATTAAAGATAATATAATGTCCACTAATAATTTAATGGTTTAAATTATTATTTAATGTCCATTTTTATAAAAATAACTATTTATAACATTTGTAAATAATACTATAATAAATAAATAATAAGGTTTTTAAAGGAATAAATTTTAAGAAAATAAATAGATAATTTTTAGAATAAATTTTCAGAAAATAAATAAATTGAGAATAAACAAAGTTTGTAAATTGATTTTTATAATTTTTAGAAATTTTAAAAATTTTTTGAAGGCTAAAAGGCCCTAAAAAATGTTTGAGGGAGCCCGGGTTCGAACCCGGGACCTCAAGTTGTGAATGCGTGCATTTAACCAGTAGACCAGGCTTACAGCCACGAGAACTCTTTGGTTTAATTGTTAAAAACCAAATTAACAGCCCCCCAAATTGCCATGAACCCTAAATTCGATTTCAATCCAATTGACCATCCAAACGACAACGATTACAGAAACGATCATGGGGCTTTGATTCCCCATGTTTTTTCGAGCATGTACATAGGTTTGATTACCCGATTTGCCATGTGTTGATGATAAGAACAACCGAAGCTCAGCGCCTGACTGAAGAGGGTCCCGATTGATGAGCAATTGATGGTGTTAATCAATTTCAATGTGCAGAAAGCTTCTAATGAACTCAGGGATGGAAAGCCCTCTGTTAATTTCGTGTTTGGAAGCTTTGAAGATGGTGTTCGTGTTGTAACAAGTCCGCGAGGATGAAGATGGTAAGTCTTCGTATTTGGGTTCGTTTCAGGTGCAATTCGAAGTGCTATTAGTTTAGGAATCATATAAACGATCGTTTTGATTAGTTTAATTGCATTATTGCAGGTTGTTGCGCGATTGTGGCTGTAAAGTGGCCGAAAAAGGGGAGGAAGCTGGCCGAAAACGTGGGTGGAGAAGAAGGTGTTTTTTGAGAATTTACGCAATGGTCCCTGAACAATCCACTCTTTATTATTTCATGTAACAACTTTTAAATTAAGTTTCAGAATTACAAAAGAAACCTAGGCTTATAATACTAATTTGTATAATAAATCAAAATACTATTTATTAATCTTTATAACTTTTATAAAGCTTGTAAACTTAAAATTTGATTATTTATTTTCACTTAATAATTAAAATTCATAATTACTAATAATGCTTTATAAGTTTATTAAAATTTATTTATAACTTAATAAATTTTAATAAGACTTTTCCATTTAGTTATTATCATAAAATGATTAGTAAATCTTTATAACTTTATATAAAGAAGTATTTATAAATTATACAAGTTATTTAGAGGTTTAATAAATAAATAATTCATAATATAACTTGCACATTAATGCATTTGATCCATTACATTATTATATAAAGAAAATGGGTTCGGGTTTTAACTTGGGGAAAAAAATGGCGGATGTTACAGTCTCCCAAACTTTCAAGAATTTCGTCCCGAAATTAAGAATGAAACTTAAACGAACAAGAGGGTTTAAATGAAAGATAAGTGTATAACGGACAGTGTTGATGTTCGACTACAAATGAGACGTTCACTTTATGGAATCCTACAAGTCTCTTGACGTAATGCATGTCAATTTGACTCTTCCAGTGAAATACGAAAGTTATCATTGAGAGTTGGCATATGAACGTTGAAGAGTTACTGTGGTATGTTAGACTTATAAGACACAACTTCTAGAATGTAGTTTTGTGATAAAGTGATGTCTTGAAATCAATAAAGACCGACAATGATAAGAAAGGTTAAACGTCAGGATTTAAGGATCCCAAACGTCACTATATATTGAAACGATCTTAATGCATATATTGTGAATATGTACTTCTCTTTTGATCAACCATTGGTCCAAGAATCATACGGTATGCGAAGATTTTGGAATGAATTTACGACGATGATTAGGAACATTATTAAAAGCAAAATGAATCGGTTATTCAAAATAACGATCGATGTTTTAACGTCATACCACGGTATACGAATATTTGAAACAGATACAAGTAATTTTCTCAATCCATTATCTCACATGAGTCAATATGAGATTTAGTCAATTGGTCTATAATGCACCAATTGTCATCATGACAGCTAAGATAAGAGGCACTTAGTGAATGAAAAGTTAAACAGGAGATTCACGGGAATACGGTTTTGTCATATGTAAAGGTAAGGCACTTAGGCATATACCAAGTTACGTCTCTTCCTTTATGCCAAACCCATGACTACAGATTACGAAATTTTATGAATCATTATATCCACATCGCAATGAGGATAATAACGAGTCTTGTTGTTTGAAATCAAGATAGAGTTTTAAATATTTCTAAGGTTAAAGATTCAAAAGCGATTCAAGAAGTGATCCAAACAATAAGAAAGGTATTTGTAACCATGTTTTGCAAGGTAACAAATTTCCAAAGGTAGATTGTATACGTAATTCATCAATCCCATAAGTATAGTCGAGAACATTCGTATGACTAGAAAGACATAATCACAAGTTGATAATATCTTTATTTGACAAAATATTGTTTAGGAAGTCTACCATCACGTAATCAGGTGTTGATGATATCTCAAATGAAAGTTGATAAGTAAGGAATAAATGGTTCGATGTAGCTAGATCGAGTCAAAACATGAAGGTAAAGGGAAAGAAATCGATTTAAGAATTTACATGCTCCAAGCTCGGAATCAAAATCAACCTAAAGCGATCGAGTCTCCTTTCCAGTTCAGAGATCATGCTTTGGCTTGATAGGTCGAATCACCAACATTGATTCACCCTTCAAGTTACTACATGCTTCCCGTCACTTGATTACAACCATGGTAAGTTGAAGATCAAGAAATGAGAACAGTCATCAAGGTGTGGTTTTCACTCCTAACTTGATGGTGTATTCCCAAGGTATGACCACTAACTTACCAATCAAAAAGTTTGATTCCAACTCATTGTTGAGGATCCACAGAAATAAGACGAGGTAACTCACTATTAAGTAAGAGAAATCACTCCTATCTTAACGGTGAGGTTTTACAAAAACAAAATATAACAAGATGAATTTCTTCATCAAAATCCAGAATTCACTCCTACTTTGACGAGGTCGTCTCATTTGAGAAAATACAATTCATAAAAATGAAATTATCATCAAGTTATGAAATTTACGTCTATCTTGATGATTGAGCTTCATGATAACAAGAAAACAATCAAAGATTAACATTTGTCACCAAAGTATGGGTTTCAATCCATTTTGGTGAGATCATGTCATTCGTTCGAAGTGCAAGTTCCAATGAAAATAATTGAAGTCAATCCTCAGGATGAGTAATTTGCCCTAATCCAGAGGATGAAATTTCATAAAACACATAATTGGAAACCATTTATCAAAACAAATAGAGAATCATCAAAGTAAGGGAATCACCCTTGTTTTGATTAGTTAGAATGTTTAGGAGGTACAAGTGTTCTTAGTCATAGATTGACTTACAAACTCCTGCATCTCCCGGTCCAAACGGTTCAAGGTTCGACTTAACAACGAAAGAAAGAATATCACTTATAAATTCAGAAAATTTCAAGTTACATCAATGTAACCAAAGAAAAATCATGCTTACAAAATTTAAGGTCAAAATTTGAGGTAACAGGATTGTTTATGATGGTGTTCAAATTTTGGATAGTTTAAATCGGGAGACGAAATCAAGGACAAAAATGATTCGCCATCACAATGGAGATGTGAACATTCGATTCACAATCGAAGGAAATACATGGACTTCTTAAGATATGAGGTCAGCCATAACCTTATTGAAGACGCGCGTACCTATAAGCGATCACTCATCTCAAGGGTTCAAGTCAAATAACTGATTCAATAATCGAATTAAATCACTGTTTACACTTTGCCTAGACAAAGTACCCCCCGATGTAAGAATTTCACCTTACGCATTGAATGTCTTTAGTTATGGGACACACCCTTAAGAAGATTTGAAACCATAAGTAACGGTTTAAAGTTTTGAAGACCATTCGGTTTATATTCCCAATATCTTTGGGTATATAAGATCCATGTTCACGTTGGTCAAGGTATAGAAATAGTTACATGAAATGCTGAGTTCAATACCGTTACACGTTACACGTTGAGCGTTTAAACGTAAGAGTTGAAATGTAGGATGATTCATATTACAGGAACATTATTAGGTTAAGAATGAGAAGATATTAAAACTTGGTGATAAACCAGTTCAAGGATTCAAGGATTTTTAAGACACAGAAAAGATGGTTCCATTTGGTAACGCATTATCATTTGGAATCGTTGACACGTCAAGGTAATTTGACCCATTTGCCTTAGAGACTTGTGTATTGACCATAGTTTATCACTCATCCCAGAAATCCCCAGGTAAGCATAACTGGTCTCGCAATGAGATTTATACGATATGCTTGCCTTAGCCCGAAGGCCTTTTGCCAGGAATCCAAACCAGGTGTCTATTTGTCACACAAATTTTTTGGTTCATAAATCAAAACCTTGATGAGATGTTCATAGATTAGACATAGAGTCTAGGAATTGAACCCACGATGATAAGTGTAGATTCCACATGTCGTTGAGAATAGGTTA
Organism: Flaveria linearis; assembly: GCA_024085815.1. Classification (NCBI taxonomy): domain Eukaryota; kingdom Viridiplantae; phylum Streptophyta; class Magnoliopsida; order Asterales; family Asteraceae; genus Flaveria; species Flaveria linearis. The sequence goes on from CM044001.1 coordinate 1,434,586, forward strand.
GCAAGTTCATTTGTCGGGGAGAGTCAAAAGTCAAAGTTAGGTTTAAGGAGACAAGTAACTAGGTTTAAGCATACATAAGGCAATCCTATGCTAAGGCATCAAGTTGCACAAAAGGCATAGCATTATGTAGCATGCGAACAATGTATATATCTACAAGAATATATACATTATTTATAAGGTTCATGCATAACCTATAGTCTAGGTCACCATTTCTAATAACCTAAATTCCTATAGTTATGGGCTCTGATACCCAATCTGTCACACCCCAACCTAGACGGCGGAAACGTCGAGGTGTGAGAGTTACGATTGTTCACAGCCACATAACGCTATTATTAATTCCAAATATATTAATCAATTTCAATTGTAACAATACAAGTAAAAGGCTCAAACAATGACATCCAGAATAAAGTAACAAGATCATTCGTTTATTTCTCTAAGTCCAATCCTAAGTGTGATAAGCTTCAGGAGTAGAACGTATACTTGGGTTTTTCCTGAAACATGTTAAAAAATAAAAGGTCAACATAAAATGTTGGTGAGCATTCCATAGTTTTCAATACATAGAATATATAAAGATGGCAATTCAAGTCATATTAGTGAATAAAGTGATTAGGGATGTTACGAACAATGCAACAATCAAACCTCGACAAAGTTTTACAAGTATCAAACGTTAAAAGTATATACGATCAGCTAAGCGTACTTGGATCAACCAAGCAGGCTTGTCTTACCTATAGATCTATGACTTTGTTGGGCTAGCAATAGTTAATGATTGTACATATAACGCCATAACATGGTAACCACAAAAGTTCAACTAACCACAACTTTACATGATGAATTGCCATAAAGTTTACAAGTCTCAAATAAGTTTACAAGTGCAATGATATAAGTTAACATGTTTCACCCGAAAGTGTGAAAATAAGAAAAAAAAAGGTATGGAAATACTCATGATCAAATACGTATGTATTGGATGATTAATAAGAAGTAATAATAAGCGTCCTTTCAATGTAGCCATTCACAATGCACCTAAAATATATACTTTTACAAGGTTTAAGTTTAATAATAAAATTAACGTTTTAGCGTGAACTAGGGTTTTAGGATTTTGGGGTTTTGTATATTACATTTAACAAATGGATATCAATTATATTTTCTTGGTAACAATATATTGTATTATATATAAAGATGCGAAATAAAAATAACATTTATAATTATAAAGTCTCATAGCTAAATAAAATAAACACGTTTTAACAATAATTTATACTTGTTATTTGAACAAATAATGATTTGGTGAGTTATAACGATTTCAATGTCTATTTTATAAAAATAATTTTAAGAGCAAATAACTATTTAGTAAATTAAAACAATATTTTAAGTTTATCTTATAGGAAATAATCTAAATATATTATTTGAACAAATAATGATTTAATAAGTTAAACAATATTTAAAATCTATTTTATAAGAAAATGAACTAATTATATATTTGTCTTAAAAGATAATAATAAAATAAATAAATAAATAAATAAATAAATAATGTTAAGATAAATTCCAGAAAAATAATTAGATGATTTTAAAAATATTGGAGTTTTATAAAAGGTCTTTTATATTTAATCTGATTTTTTACAATTTATTTAAAGGCTAAAAAGCCTTAAAAAATAGGTGAGGGAGCCCGGGTTCGAACCCGGGACCTCAAGGTGTGCAATGGGACGGGAAACCAGTAGACCATGCATACAGCCGCGGTAATAATCCGGTTCCAATTCCTTTTAAGCTTCTTTAACCCAGTTCCCCCAAATCACATAAACCCTAGATTCGATCAAAGCCAAATTGAACAACAAATCGATTATGTTTATGAAAACATTCATGGGGCTTTTGATCCCCATCTAAAATCGAGCAAGGATATGTGTTTATGATGATCAAGATAGGTTGGACTCACCTAGTTTAGTTTAGCTTCTTTTGTCTTCTATGTAATAGGACTAATGTTAGATAACTTTCATTTATGTAAGTAATGTATTAGTTTCGCACTGACCCAGCGAAACTACGAGCGAATCTATAGATTCGCTCGTAGTCAGCTGATAAAGGTCACCCGGCGAAACTGTTGTTCGCTGCCGGGTGAACTTACTTGTTGGTCAGGGTAGTTTCGCCCGAGCGAATCTACTAGCAAATTTAGCACTGTTATATATTTTCATCTCTTGTAACTTTGTGGGCAAGTTTTGCTAAACCTAATCGAGATACACTTTTGCATAACTGTTTTTCATAGCTTGTTTGAGGATGGAATTGTGTTTGTTTCATATCTTTGAGCCTTGTTTCTTAATATTGATTGAGTTTGGGTCATATGGATAAATATTGAAACTCTTTTCTTTGTTTTACTCTGTTTGATTCTATATCAGTGAGATATTTCTGTGATTATCATTTCAATAGCACTGAAATCGATCATCAATGGACCAACAATATGGTATCAGAGCCTTTGTGCTCTTGATTTGTTGAGTTTTTGGGGTTTTGAGGTGTTTTGAAGAAAAGTTACTGTTCCATTCGATTGGTATCATCAAAGTGTGTTTTGCTTACAGAAATTCATAGAAAAACCATTGCTCAAGTAGTAAGGAGATATCCCAATCATCCAATCACTATTATAGTGATTTGGATGAGTTTAGAGTGATTTTCAGACCGAACAGTGCTGTTTGTTCATCGAGCGAATTTATTGTTTTCCCAGCGAATTTGTGACCTTTTGAGCGAATCTATTTTTCTCTGTGCTTTTAGCGAATCTGCATTCATTGAACGAAAGTTCACCTTTGTTGCCTAATTCTCAAGCGAAGATACCGTCGAATTTACCACTAGAACGAAAGTTCTACTAGTTCTGCGAACTTGTTGAGCAAACTAGAGCTTCAATAGCACTGATTCGAGCGAATATGCTGTTGGTTTGCCAAGCGAATTTACAGGCGAACTTACCGGCGAATTTACATCTTTCTCAGTGAAGTTATCAGCGAATTTACATCTTTTTAGCGAATCTAATTTCTGATTCTATCATGTCTACTTCAATCATGAATTTGACTGATATGGAGTGTGTTCAACCAAACAGGCCACCGAGGCTTGTCAATAGAGAGAATTTTAAGGATTGGAAACGGTGCTTGAAAGCTTTCTTCTTCTACACTGATCATGGTCATTGGGAATCTATCACTAATGGACCTCACTTACCAACAACAACTGTCGGATCTGTTACTTCACCAAATCAGGATCCTAGCACTTATACTGAGATTGACATCAAGTTGCTTGATCATGACAAGAAAGCTCTTGGAGTTTTGATTCTGTGTCTGCATCAGGATATTTATAACAGGTTTGCTGAACATACTACCGCTAAGGCGTTGTATGATGCGTTATGTGAATTTTATGATGGGAACGAAGATCTGAAGAAAGACAAGAAAGCTCAAGCTCAGAAGGAGTTTAACTCATTCTGGGATATAAGCATGAGACACTTACTGATATACCAATCGCTTTCTGTCAGTTTCAAGCAACCTGAAGAAGTATGATGAATAACTTGGCAATCATGAGCAAGTGAGTAAACTGTTAGACTCTCTTCCTACTCAATGGAGTCTGCAAATCAAATTGCTCAAGCAAGAAAGGAATTTTGTTGATTACAAGTTGATGGATGTTATCAACAAGTTAAAATCATTTGATCTTGATGTGAAGAGAAGAGAGTATAATCAGACCATGATGTCTCCCAATGTCCCTCCTCAAAATGCTGCATTGATTTCATCCGCTGCAAACTCTTGCTATTATGGTGCAGCTTGTGGGAGTTCATCTGGTAATGGTGGCTTTGCTAACTCTGGGTATGGTAAGAATGTCAACTGTGGTAGTGGTTCTAAAGATGCTGGGTCTAGTTCAAATGCCTTAGCTTCTACTCAAATTCCACATGATACTATGGCACTGTTTGGGTTATTTGTGCACAGTTATGATGCTTTGATTGCTGGAGAATTGAAAGGACGTTGTATAACCGTGGAAGACATGTATCAGGTTGATCCTGATGATCTTGAAGAAACCGACATTCAGTGGCAAATGGCCATGCTTACTCTTCGTGCTAGGAGGTTTATGGTGAGAACCAGCAGGAAAAACTTTGGAAACCAAAATCAGAACAACGCTCTAGGATATGACAAATATAAGCTCAAGTGTTTCAACTGTAAGCAGCTCGGTCATTTCAAAAGAGAGTGTCCTTCTCCCATTGTCACTGAACCTGTTAATTCTGGAAACTCCAAAATCATTCCAGTCATGGATAAAGTTAAAGAAGCTAAGCCCAAGAAAGAAACTGCTCTGTTGACCAACTTTGATTGGAGTGCAGAAATTGAAGAATCAAAGGAGGAAATCAACCATGCATTGATCGCTGAGATAGTGGAGGAACAAACTCTTGATGATGAGTACATTGACTGTTTTGATCCTTTCAAAGAGTTCTATGGTGAAGCTGACGTTGAAATTGATGACAAGGGTGAACCTATTGGGTCTGAGGTAATTCAAGATCAACAGGTTAAGGAAAGTACTGGTGTGGTTCAGAAGGCTGTGGGTCATGAAGCTATTGTTCAAACTGGTTTGGTGTGTGAAGCTGTTAAAGATGATGTTAAACTGGTTTGTGAATCCGCTACAAAGAAGGCTAGTGAAAAAGAGGAGCTGAACATGGATTCAATAATTGAAGATGCCAAGAAATCTGCTGTGGAGGAATACAAGAGGAACACTCCCTACTGCCAATGTGATCGCGCTCTTGCAGTAGAAAAACTGGTAATGGATCTCCCTTATGAAATTGTTGAAGACATGTGTTCCTCTGCATGCAAAATTCGTTTGGTTGGTATATATAAAGCTAACAGGTTGCTCATAATGAATGAAAATGAATTAAAGAAAACCAATAAAGAGCTTAAACAAAATGAGTCAAAATATTTGTCAAATTAAGAGAAGTTTTGAAAGAAAATGAACACTTAAAAAGGACTCTTTTGGAAAAGAACTGTGAAGTTAACTATTTAACTGAACAAGTTACACTTGCCGAATTTGAAGTTAGAAAACATAAAAATAATTAGAACAGTGGTCACTTTCGAGCATGAAAAGGGAGGATTATGCAAAAAATAACGGGGGGCAAGGATCAAGACCGGTTTGGGTAATGAAAATGATGCATTGGTATATCCTCCACCTAGTACTTTCTGTTATTCTCCTATGCCCACTCCTTATCCTTCAAATGAATTGATATAAGAGATTATACAGAATGATACTAACAGCTCTATTGCAGGTTTAGAAGGACATAATTCTAAGGAGTTGCGAGAAGGATATGATTATGGTGGCAGTAGTGGTCTTGGCAGCTCTAGTAGTCATGATTTTAATTCCAAGAAGTCTTTTGTAGGCATTAGCTTAAGTAATCATTTTGTGTCTGGTGGAACTATTGTAGATTCAAACTCTGGGGCATGTAATAGTAACTTAGGATGTTCTGTTTCAAACTCTCGTGATGACTTGAATGTTTTAAATTCCGCATTTGATGCTAATGTGTGTATGAATGATGAAGCTCAACTTTCAGGTCATGTCTCTGAAAGTCAAACAAAAAGTAACCGCTTTAACAAATTCTTCTCTCATCCAATCCTATCTTTTACACCAATAAAGATTTCAAAACCAAAAAAATAAAGAAATGTCTTCTTCAACTGAAAACAACAAGGTTACAATTGATCAAAAATCAGTTAAAGTGGAAGTCGTTACTGGGAAGTCAAAATAGCCATATGACACATCCAGTGATTCAGATTCAAAATTGTCTGAATGTAATGAAGAAATATCTATTGATAGAATTCCTTCATCATATTGTTCCAAAACAGGTTTGAGATCTCATTGTTTTAGATGTGGAAAGGATGATCACTTAATAAAGCATTGTCATAAATCAGGTGGTAGTAATATACAGACTAAATTCTTTAGAGCTAGATTGACCGATTTTATGAATGGTTTCTTTTGCAGAAAATATGTTACTCCAAGACCTAAGTACACTAAGACTTGGGTCCTAATTTCCAAAGTCTAACCAATTTTTTAAATGTCAGGAACATTCAGAGGCCGCTGTAAATAGTTATTGGCATGTAGATAGCGGATGTTCCAGACATATGACTGGGTTGAAGGACCTGCTGACAAATTTTAGAATAATTGATGGTGGCTATGTCGCTTTTGCTGGAGACAAGAAGGGTGGAAAGATGATTGGCCAAGGAGATGTCTCGAATGGTTCCTTCACTTTGGAGAAAGTCAACTATGTTCTAGAATTGGCGTTCAATCTTCTCAGTGTATCACAAATCTGTGATAAAAATATTCCGTGATGTTCCTTGCCAATGAATGTCTATTCTTGAAATCAGAGTTTTCTATCCCTGAAGAGATGGTGATCATGCGAGCTCCAAGGAGAAATGATACCTATTTGTTAAATATGGGATCAAAAGAATCTTCGTCCACCGTGACCTGTCTTTTATCAAAAGCTTCTTCTCATGAATCCTTTCAGTGGCATAAAAGATTAGGGCATATCAATTTTAAATTAGTGAATAAGTTAGTTAAGAACAATTTAGTCAGGGGACTACCACTGAAAGATGATTCTGTGGTAGAAAAATGTATGGCTTGTGCAAAAGGAAAACAGCACAAAAAGCCACATAAACTTAAACTTCAAAACTCGATTTCACATCCCCTTGAATTGTTACATACTGACTTATTTGGCCCTATCAGTGTTAAATCAATTGCTAAGAAATCTTACTGTCTTGTTGTCACAGATGATTACTCTAGGTACTCTTGGGTGAGATTTCTGTCTAACAAAAGTGAGACTGCTGAGGAGTTGATAAAGCTGATTCCGCTGATTGAGGTTCTTGGGAAAAGAAAGATTCAAGCCATTAGGAGAGACAATGGAACAGAATTCAGAAACCACATCTTTAATTCATTCTGTGAGCAAAGGGGTATTCTCAGACAGTTCAGTGCTGCCAGAACACCTCAACAATATGGTGTTGCTGAACGTAAGAACAGAACACTAATTGAAGCAGCTAGAGCGATGTTGATAGAGTCAAAGCTTCCAACTATCTTTTGGGCCGAAGCAGTTAATTGTGCAGCTTATGTTCTGAATCGGGTATTGATCGTCAAGAGCAAGATGAAGACATCATATCAGTTGTTCCGAGGAATTAAGCCTCTCATTGATTTTCTGCGCCCTTTTGGTTGCTCTTGTACTCTATTGAATACTCAAGATCAGAATACGAAGTTTGGTGCCGTCTCTGATGAGTGTTTCTTTGTTGGGTACTCAGAAACACAAAAGGCGTTTCGTGTGTACAATAAACGATCGTTGATTGTGCAAGAGTCCTACTATGTCGACTGGCAAGAATCTAACTCAACAAGCATTGGAAGTGAGCCTGCATGGTTTTATGATACTACCATTGTCTTCAACTCATTCAATTTGTGATATGATTATAATTAGTTGGATTCCCCGTGTATATTTTGTATAATAATTGCATTATTTATGTTCGTTTTTATCTCGGAATTCGTTTCTATTGATCATTTGTGGGTTTTGTAGGATCCCGAGCATAAAGATAGCATTTTGGAGCTTAAACGAGTATTAACGAGATGCCGGGATCGAGCCGAGGAGTTTGGAATTAAAAGAATAAAAAAATTCTGAGTTTTGCTTCTCTCGCGCTACGCGCCAGCCTGAGGGAAACTCCTCGCGCTACGCGAGGGGTGGAAAAAGCTGCGAAATTACCCTTTTATCCCTCATTAACCCATGGATCTACCCGAGATGCCACCCGACTATTTTGTCGGGTTGCGAGGTACGTCGCGCTACGCGACAACATGTGGGGAACTCCTCGCGCTACGCGACGGGTGCTAAAATCGGCAAAGTTGTTTAAAACTCAAACCAAAACCCTAATTCGAGAGGCTGGACATTATTGGACGATTGGGAGCGGCTGAGGACGATCATAGGCGATTTCCAGGAGCTTGGGAGCAAAGGATTGGAGATTTGGAGCTAGGAAGTGAAGAATCGAAGACTTAATCGTCCCGGTTTTTACGTTTCTCTTCTTAGTTTTCATTCCTTTGTAATCAATGACTTCTTCCATGACTTATACTTCTGTTTTGATCATGTTTAGAGGCTAAACTTCTGTAGCTACCTAGGTTTTGATGATTATGCATGTTTAACTTAGTATTCTTTCGGTTTTTGGATTGTACTTGTGTTTAAAGTTAATGATAATGATTTGGTTTGCATGATCAGTTGTGTACGTGTATTTAGATCTGTTCTTGTGATTGGTTTATTGCTTCACATGTGTCTTGATGAATGTCTTTCATATAATGGATGCATGCTAGATCGTTTGCCTAGGGTTTGCGGTTTCTAGATGATTTGGTAGACGTATTGAATCATTGAAGTGATCTATCTTGAATTGAACTAACTAAATATGCAACTAATCTTAATACTGTGAGGTTAATAGATTATCAGGTTGTCTTGTGTGATTGATTGCTAGGTTAGAGTCTCTGTGAGGAGTTCGGTCTAGTTTCCCTTTCATATCATAGTTTCCTGAGTCTGATTAGGCATTCCAGATCTATTCCCTTACCTATAGGTATTGTGACACTCGCGCCGTGAGGTAGAGTGTCTATCGGGTGTGTCGTTAGCTTAGTTGGAGAACCTGTGAGGGTAATCCACAAACCGGTGTTTTATCGGCTTATTAGGTCTATCTAGTTGCTTTCCTTGAAAGTGTCGAGGTTTCTCTAGGTCCCTTTTAAGTTAGTATCTTCAGATCCCGGTTACACAAGTCTTTCCAAAACCGTTAGGAGAAAAGCCAAAAACATGTATAGGATTCTTACCTAGGTAGTGATTTCTTCTCCTGATTTAAATCTAGTCAATTCCTTGTTTTCTGTCTAGTCTTAGTTCTTTCTAAAACAATTTAAAAACAAATCCCCCCCATTTACTTTCATTTAGTATTTTTAGTCGAGTCTTAGGTAAGTTTAGTTTACGTTTTCCATACAGAAGTCTTTGGGTTCGATAACTCGGATTTAATAGCTATTCTGCAGTCGACCGGTACACTGCCGGTTGTGTTGCTTAGGATCGAGTCTTAGTTTTATAAATTTAAAGCTTTTTAGTGTCTAGTTAGAGTTTTATTTGTTAGTCTAATTTAGTATAGTCTGGCACACATCAATTTGCCAATTCCCGATGATGATGATGTTATTCCTCACCCGCCTGTGAATCTTATTCCACCACAACCGCAACCGTCTGCCACATCATTACCACCCACTTCATTTGATATCCTATCTCCACCACCTCCACCATCTCAACCATCTTCATCTAATCCTACAATCTCATCTACTATTCCACCCACATCTTCATCCATTTCAAATCCTCCTATCGATCCAATCCTTACAAATTCATCTTCTACTGTACAATCATCCTCTTCCACATCCACATCTCCACATAACCCTTCATTACTTAACACTAATTTTAAAACCTTAAAAGATCACCCTCATAACTACATCATTGGATCCATCACAGACGGAGTAAGGACTCGGAGTCAGAGTGGATTGATAAATGAGTGTCTTTATGCAGCTTTTCTATCTCAGATTGTTCCAAAGAATTACAAACAGTCACTTGAAGACCCAAGCTGGGTGGACTCTATGCAGTCTGAGTTGCAACAATTCAGAAAGTTAAAAGTTTGGGAGTTAGTTGATCTTCCTCCAAACAAATGCCCCATTGGTACCAAGTGGGTATTCCGGAATAAGCCAGATGATCGTGGTGTTGTTGTCAGAAACAAAGCCAGATTGGTTGTTCAAGGATTTGCTCAGGAGGAGGGGATTGACTACACTGAAATGTTTGCTCCAGTTGCTCGGATCGAAGCCATCAGAATTTTTCTTGCACATGCAGCTACTCTGATCCGGTCGAGGTGGTTTTCACTTTAAAGTTTTTCAGATGGATGTGAAGTGTGCATTTCTATATGGAAACATTGATGAGGAGATCTATGTTTGTCAGCCACCAGGTTTCGAGGATCCAGATTTTCCAGACAAAGTATACAAGCTAGACAAATCACTGTATGGGTTGCATCAAGCTCCCTGAATCTGGTATGAGACCTTGACACAGTATCTCCTCAGCAAGGGTTTCTCTCGTGGGACTATAGATATGACACTATTCAAGAAGGAGGTGGATGGTGAGATGCTGATTGTTCAAGTGTATGTCGATGATATTATCTTTGGATCAATAAATGAAAAGCTGTGTAAAGAATTTGAAGAAGTAATGAAGGATCGCTTTAAAATGAGCATGATGGGGGAGATATGCTTCTTCTTAGGTCTGCAAGTGGAACAGAAACCTGAAGGTATTCTTATTCACCAAGAGAAGTACATCAAGGAAATCATCACAAAGTTCGGCATGGATGATTCAAAGCCAGAACTTACTCCCTTCACTGCTCAGACATGCTTGTCTCCTGATGATAATGGGAAGTCCGTAAATGCTCATCGATATCGCTCGATGATCGGATCTCTCATGTATCTAACTGCAAGCCGTCCAGATATCACATTTGCCGTGTGCTACTGTGCTCGTTATCAAGCCAATCCCAAAGAATCACATGAGCTAGCTGTTAAACGCATTTTTCGTTACCTTAAGGGTTCCTCTCGTTTGGGACTTTGGTACCCAAAAGGTGGGAACTTTGATTTACATGCTTTTTCTGATAGTGATCATGGTGGTTGCAGGATTAACAGAAAGTCAGTCACCGGTGGATGCCAATATCTGGGTGACTGTCTTGTTTCGTGGCAAAGCAAAAAAACAAACAACAGTGTCCTTATCCACGGGAGAAGCTGAATATATCACTGCATCAAGCTGTTGTTGCCAAGTGCTCTGGATTTAACACCAGATGATGGATTATGGCATCAATTTCCTTCACACTCTGATTTTTTTACAATGAAGCCGCTGTTGGAATTGCTAAGAATCCAATTCATCATACTCGAACCAAGCACATCGAAACAAGAATTCATGCCATCCGTGATGCTCAGGAAAAGGGGTTCATTGATATTATTCCTATTAAAACAAGGAAGCAGAAAGCAGATCTTTTCACTAAAACATTTGATAAACCACGTTTTATGAACTGATCTCTATGCTAGGATTAATATCCTTCTGAAAACCTTTTCTGAGCAAAACTACCGTTTAAGATGTATATATGTACATATTTTCCTTATGGTCTTGCTTGTTGTCTGCTTAGAGAATCCTTGTGTCCCATATATCTTTCCTTTTTATTCTTAATTTTTTTTTACTTTCGTTGTTAAGAAATTTTCTATTAAGTAAGCTATCAAATGAAAATTTCAGGGGAGATTAATGCTAATAATAAGTTTTAACTTTTATTCTCTCAGGAATTCAAGAAAATAAAGTAAGAAAGAGGGGAACATCTTACGCTGGGATATGCATGATAGACTCATCCCAAAAACGAAGTAAACAAGTGATCTTGCAGTCAAATTAAAGATCATAACTCAGTAATAAGGATTATCCTCATGATATTTTGGTCTGCACAAAGATACAAGTATTGTCTAAAACTTGGTTGAGAGTTGCCAATTGATGTCTTGCTCCTGTACTGTGTTTACTTTTAGGATTAGATTATTGATGTAAAACTTATGGTGTTTCCCACTGGGATGGTGACTCGGTGATAACGCCCTCTAAGTCAAACATTAAATAATCTGAAATAGCCCATTACTGTATATACTTTCATACTTTTAGGATTAGATTATTGATGTGAAGCTTATGGTGTTTCCCACTGGGATGGTGACTCGGTGATAACGTCCTCTAAGTCAAACATTAAATAATCTCAAATAGCCCATTACTGTATATAATTTCATACTTTACATAAGAAAAGATGTGTGTTTATCTCCTCTGCTATGCGAAAGCATTAACCTGGAGTGATGATCTTCTCTGCTATGCGAAAGCATTGACCTGAAGTTCTCATCAACACTCCTAGATGATCTTCTTTGCTATGCGAAAGCATTGACCTGAAGCTCTCGTCAATTAGTTAAAGGTTGAGTCTGCATCTCATGTGTATATCTTGCATATATGTGTGTCTGCATCTGTACATTATAGTGTCCCATATGTATATATGCCAGTCATTGTGTTTGCATTAAGTAGATTCAGTATAGTGAGCAGGCAAAATCAATGATTATGCTCAATAAACCTTGATGACGAGACTAATTCTTTATCAAATATTAATGGGGACCAAGTTGCTGAATTTCTAAGACAATTCAGAACATGATAAACAGTTGCAGATCATAAGTTGAAAAGAACAGGGAACGGGTTTAAGCGGACAAACATATCAGCAATCTCGCTAAGTCATGCCCCTCTGAAAAATGATATTATATCCTTCTACCATTTAATTTTAATTTTATTCTGATTTTATTTCTAATTTATAATTTTAGTCTTATTTAATTTTATCATGGGGCAATAAGGTATTCATAGGCAAATTTTATTATTATTATTATTATTTTTATCTTATTTTATTTCATTTTTATTTTATTTTACTTTATTTTATTTTATTTTACTTTATTTTATTTTAATTTTTAATTTTATCTTATTTTAAAACTTGTTTTTGAGTCGGGCGAAATTAAGATTCGCCTTAGCGAAGCTATAGTTTCGCCAGTAAGCTCGACCAGTTGCATGTCAAACCAACATGTTGAGTTTACCGGGCGAATCTATAGATTCGCTACAGCGAATCTATGTCTTATAAGAGGTACAGTGAACGCGAAATTGTTCACAGTAACCTCAAACCCTAACTGCCTGTTCATATTGCGAAATTTCAGAGTTTTCTTTCAGTTTTGATTTGCGTTGGAATAGTGTGTTATAAAGGATTTAGGTTGGTGTTGCGAACCTCATTTAAAGCTTTAATCGGTGTATATTGCTTCGCATTGTGAGATTTGGCATGTTCGCCTGGGTTAGGATTCGGGAACCCTCGTCCAGCGAACTTGCTGATCTTCAGGCGAATCTGAACGAAAGTTCACTTGAACTCGAGCGAATTTGTAAATTCACCCAACAACTTCGCCTGTTCACTTGAACCGAGCGAAACTATAAATTCACCACAGCGAACTTAATCTTTTCCAATCAAATTAAACTAAAAGTCACTTAAGTTTAAGCGAATCTATGTAATCGCCTCTGTAAATTGACTAAAGTCGAGAGAATTTGAACAAAAGTTCACATGATCCGAGCGAATCTATATATTCACCCAAGCGAAATTATTGTTTTTCTGGCGAATCTATAGATTCACCTTAGCGAATTTATAGATTCACCTTAGCGAATTTATAGATTCAATTGAGCGAATTTAATTTATTTCTTTTGTTTTTGCTTTTACATATTCTCACACATTTATCATGTTGTATACTTACACTTTTCTAATTTGTTTTCAGCGATTATGGCTATCCTCAAGTTTGATGAGAAAAACAACACCGTAGCCCTTTTGGATGAAGACAGTCCTAAAGCTGCAGGATTTAGAGATTGTATAAAGTGGCTGAAACAGTCTCCAATTCATTATGTTATCACTCATTCACCATCTATCTATATTTTTCATATCCAAGACTTCTGGAGATCAGCCAAGTTGGATGTTAAAGCTAATCCACACTGTATTCGAGCAAGGATAAAAGGAAATGACATTGCCATCACTGAAGAAATCATAGCAAGAGTACTTCGTCTAGAAGGTGATTAGGGAGAAGAAGTAGAATTGTCTGAAAATCAAGTCATGGAGGGATTCCGAAGCATGGGGTATGAGGGACCATCCTTTGGCTCAAAGAAAGAGATAAAGAAGTCTATGCTGTCTAAAGAGTGGAGATACATTGCTCATATATTCATCATGTGCTTAGACGACAGGAAAGGAGGATCCGATGGTCTCAACTTGAGATGGGCCAAAGCAATGGTGATATTTTGCAGAGGCCAAAAGGCAAATATAGCAAGACTGATTTTTGAGTGCATGTGTGATAACATAATGGCAGTGAAGAAGGAGAAGTGGCTTTTGTATCCAAGATTTGTTCCGATGATAATTGATGACTTGATTCCAAACATCCCTAAGCATGGAGAAATCAAGAGACTAGCCCAGATGAGCTCAAGGATATTTGCAGACTGTTCTTCTGCAAGACATGACTTCAGTGGGAAGATCACCCACTTGTGGGAAAATATGTATTCTGCTGAGAGATGGGCATACATAAAGAAGGTAATAGAAGCAGAGGAAAAGAGATATGTTGAGAACAGGGAGAAACAAGAGGAAATAGTTAAAAGAGAAAAGGTATGCCAAGGAGAAAGAGTATGACTTTGAGGATGAAATTGATAAGGTAATGCATGAAATGCGAGTTGAGAAGGAGAGGAGAACTAAGAAGAGGCCTGAAGAAAGTAGTCACACTGAAGCATTGGAGAGGAGAACGAAACACAAACATCTGGCCTTCACAGAAAATCCTCCAAGAAAAGATGCAAGATCCGAACTTGACCAAGACGTGATTAGAAATGTCAGTGCTTCTGTGGCCAATGAGCTAAGCATGATGAAAACAAAACTGATAAACCAAGAGTTGAGGGAGAAAAAGAAGGATGATATTGTGACATCCGGTGATTTTCCGTTACCAAACTCCGTTAGCTCCGTTAAGTTTTACATACACGCGTCGTAAGCACACACTAGTTGTCGTTTGACGTTGGTGACCTAAATAATAATTAATAATGTTAATTTAATAATAATCTACTTGATTAGATGATTATTGTGTTATGCTTATGTGTTTACGCGATTTAAAGACTATTCGGGAATTTTATCGCGTAATGCAGAAACGCGCGTGTTATTTCGTATGTCTTGTGTTTTTATAAAATAAAATATCTAAGAGTTACCATTAGTTTATATGTTAATATTATTAAGTTAAAAACACATTACAAATAGTTAAAAACTTAATTTTTATAAAAATAACAAAATGCAAGTTTAGAGGGGGTATAAATGTAAATTTGTTAAAATAAAACACCCCAAACCCCACCCTTTTCCCCATTCCATCGACCTGCAGCCCTCTCCCTCCCTTCTCTGCGTTTTTCAATCTAAAACCCTCAAATCTTCATGATTTTGATCGATTTCAAGTGCTAGAACGCGATTTGGATCTTCATTAACAAGTATACACGCGAATTGAAGGTTAGTTTTGATGTTTTTGTGGGTTTCTTGACTTGGCTGAACCCTGCTGCGAAATTAGTGTTCAATAAGCTGAAATCTTGATGTTTTGATGTTGTTCACATGTTAGTTAGGTTGTATGTATGTTGTTTAAAGTTGATTATGCAAGAAAACAACACTTTTGATTGATTGATTATGAAACTTGATGAACATGAACCCTAATTTGAAAATTTTGGGGATTTTATGGAATTGATTGTTGTTTGATGTTGTTAGGATGTAATTAGTTAGTATGAATGCTAGGAAACATGAAACATGCGTATGTATATGCTTTCATGTGAAATGTGTACACGTTCTGATTTCTGGCAGATTGCATACCCTGTTTTCATCATGACATAACCAAATGAAGACGAATCCAAAAGCTGGTTTTCTTGAGTCTAACATGTTCCTCATGGAGTCTAGTCTTCAAAACCTTCAACCTTGTCCAATTTGGATGTGTAAAACGTGAGTTATGATCATTTTAGTGAAGGGTGGTCAGAAACAAACTTTCTGACAGATTCTGAGTCTCATTTTGTATGTGCCACAAACAGGTCATAACAGGTCCAAATGATGTGTTTCTAGTGCCCGAATTGTTTTTTACTGAGTCTAGTTTCCAGAAAGTGTAACCACACTCCAATTGGAGGTGGTTAAATTGGTGTTTTACCTGTTTTGGCTAGAAGGGGTCAATTCTGTCCTCTTGGACAGAATGTATGTGTTGACTTGTTTGATATGTCATTTTCATTTCATAAAACCTGAGACCAAACCCTATGGTCAAACATTTTTCCTTGGAATCCTCTGAAATCCAGAAAAAGAATTAACCCAATATCTATTTTCAAATGGGAGTTATGCACAATTTGGCAAGCTAACTCCAGCAGCCCTCCGGTTGAGAGCTGCTGTAACATTTTGAGTTTTTCTATTAACTCCAGGCCCTTAAAACCTAAAACAACTTTTCACATACTTAATTGACTCATAGGAGAGCCTACCGGAGTTTGGCTTTGGCCTAAATCCTTGGTTGGTTATGTGTTTGACCGTATCGTCCGAACACCTAGAATCTGCCCGAAAACACAGATTCTGGAAAACGAATACCTACAACCTGTAACATATTTACTTGGATTTTGCGTGTAATGTTAGTACTACTAGAACTTATTTTGATGGTAAAGTTGTGAATTGGACATGTTGAATGTGTTGTGATTAGTATGGATGATTATTTGGTAGATTATCTGTTTTGACCCGTATATGCTAATTCATGGTTATAGGTCATATAAGTAGGTTATGCATGATCTAACCTGTTATATGATACACTAGTTGTGTTATGAACACACTGAGTATGCTAGATACTAAGAACTTACATGACTTGTATGTTATATGCTCATGTCTGTTTAAATGGTTTACAACACATAATATCACCAACGGGTCAAACGGGTCAACTGGGTCAAACATGTCTATTCCTCTAAAACCTTGAGTCCTTGGTTATGGTGCACTTAGGGTTTCTCATATTCACTGTTTACATAAACTCATGTACTTGCGTAATCTAGGTAACCTTTGAAGGTTGAGTGTTCACTTTCTTTCAAGTAAACTCTAGTACACAATACGCGTATCAAGTGAGTATTTCTATACCCCTTTTTCTTATTTTCACACTTTGGGGTGAAACATGTTACTTATTAATCATTGCACTTGTAAACGTTTCGATTCTTGTAAACTTATGGCAATTTACTTGTGAGTTGTAGTTAGTTGAACTTTTGTGGTTACCATGTTATGGCATTATATGTACAATCATTAACTATTGCTAGCCCAGCGAAGTCATAGATCTATGGGTAAGACAAGCCTACTTGGTTGATTCAAGTACACTTAGCTGATCGTATATACTTTTAACGTTAATAGAATATTAACGTCGTTTGATACTTGTAAAACATTGTCGAGGTTTGATTGTTGCATTGTTCATAACATCCCTAATCACTTTATTCACTAATTACAACTTGAATTGCCATCTTTTATATACTTATGTATTTAAAACTATAGAATGCTCACCAACAATATGTTGACCTTTTATTTTTAACATGTTTCAGGCAATAGCGTTATGTGGCTGTGAACAATCATAACTCTCACGCCTCGACGATTCCGCCGTCAAGGTTGGGGTGTGACAGATTGGTATCAGAGCCCATAACTATAGGGATCTAGGTTATTAGAAATGGTGACCTAGACTATAGCTTATGCATGCACCTTATAGTATTTTTGTCTTGTAAATACATGGTTTGCATGTTACATAATGCTATGCCTTCTTATGTGCAATTTGATGCCTTAGCATAGGATTGCCTAAACTTAGTTACTTGTCTCCCTAAACTTATCTTTGACTCTCCTCGAACATAAAACCTCTCAATCTTATTCTCGACGACACGTGGAATCGTATACTATTACTTATGATTGGATCCTTAGACTCTATGTCTATACTATATCAATCTCATCAAGGTCTTGATTTCATGAACCAAAGAAATTTGTGTGATACATAGACACCTGTATTCTGGATTTCCTGGCAAAAGGCCTTCGGGCTAAGGCAAGCATATCGTATAAATCTCATTGTGAGACCTGTTATGCTTACCTGGGGATTTCTGGGATGAGTGATAAACTATGGTCAAAATACACAAATCTCTAAGGCAAATGAGTCAATTTACCTTGACGTGTCAACGATTCCAAATGGTAATGCGTTACCAAATGGAACCATCCTTTTGTATCTTAAAAATCCTTGAATCCTTGAACTGGTTTATCACCAAAGTTTAAATACCTTCTCATTCTTAACCTAAATAATATTCCTGTTAATATTGAACCCATCCTACATTTCAACTCTTACGTTTAAACGCTCAACATGTAACGTGTAACGATATTGAACTCAAGCGTTTCATGTAACTATTTCTATACCTTGATCAACGTGAACATGACTCTTAATATACCCAAAGATATTGGGAATCTAAACCGTATGGCCTTTAAAACTTTAAACCGTTACTTATGGTTCTTAAGTCCTTTTAAGGAGGTGACCTATAACTAAGAACATGCAATGCTATAGATGAAATTCCTACATCTCGGGATACTTTGTCTAGGCAAAGTGTAAATGGTGATCTGATTCGATCATTGAATCCGTTACTTGACTCGAAACCCTTGTGATAATTGATCACTTAAAAGTACGCGTGTCTTCAAATAAGTTATGGCTGACCTCATATCTTGAGAAGTCCATGTATTCTCTTCGATTGTGAATCGAATGTTCACATCTCATTATGATATCGAAACATTTTATCCTTGATTTTGTCTTTCCGATTTAAATTATCCAAGATTTGAACACCATCATAACAAATCCTGTTACCTCGAACTTTGATCTTAAATTTTGTAAGTATGATTTTCCTTTTGGTTATATTGATGTAATTTAAAATTTTCTAAATTTCTAAGTGATATTCTTTTCCTTTCGTTGTTAAGTCGAACCTTGAACCGTCTGCACCATGGGAGACAAGGGTTTGTAAGTCAATCTTGACTAAGAACGCTCGTATCTCCTAAACAATCCTAACTCATCAAAGCATGGGTGATTCCCTTACTTTGATGATTCTCTATTCGTTTCGATAAATGGTTTCCAATTGTGTATTTTATGAAATTTCATCCTCTGAATTGGAGTGATTACCTTATGAGGATTGACTCCAAGTATTCTCTTTGGAATGGCTTTTCACAAATGACATGATCTCACCAAAATAGGATTGAAACCCGTACTTTGGTGACAAATGTTAATCTTTGATGTTTCCTTGTTATTATGAAGCTCAATCATCAAGATAGGCGTGAATTCCATACCTTGATGATAATTTCATTTTTAGGGATTGTATTCTCTTAAATGAAACGATCTCATCAAAGTAGGAGTGAATTCTGGATTTTGATGAAGAAGTTCATCCTGTTATATTTTGTTTTTGTAAAACTTCATCGTTAAGATAGGAGTGATTTCCCTTACCTTAATGGTGAGTTACCTCGTCTTATTTCTGTAGATCCTCAATAATGAGTTGGGATCGAACTTTTTGATTGGTAAGTTAATGGTCATATCTTGGGAATACACCATCAAGTTAGGAGTGAAAACCACACCTTGATGACTATTCTTATTTCTTGATCTTCAACTTACCATGGTTGTAATCAAGTGACGAGAAGCATGTAGTAACTGACTGGTAAAACAATGTTAGTGTTTTGACCTATCAAGCCAAAGCATGATCTCTGAACTTGAAATGAGACCCGATCGTTTTAGGTTGATTTTGATTCCCAGTTTAGAGCATTTAAATTCTTAAATCGATTTCTTTCCCTCTATCTTCATGTTTTGACTCGATCTAGCTACATCGAACCGTTTATTCCTTACTTATCAACTTTAATTTTGATGAATTACGTATGCAAATCTGCATTTGGAAATTTGTTACCTTGCAAAACATGGTTACAAATACCTTTCTTATTGTTTGTATCACTTCTTGAATCGATTTTGAATCCGTAACCTTGGAAATCCTTAAAACTCTATCTTGATTTCGATCAACAAGACTCGTTATTATCCTCATTGCGACGTGGATATAATGGTTCATAAACCTTCATAATCTGTAGTCATGGGTTTGGCATAAAAGAAAAGACATAACTTGGCATGTGTCCAAGTGTTTCACCTTCATTTATAACAAAACCTAACCTCCGTGTTCCCGTAAATCTTCTGTTTAACTTTCCTCATCCCTGAATGCCTCTTATCTTAGCTGTCATAATGACAATGGGTGCATTATAGACCGATTGGCTAAAAACTTCAATTCGACCCATTATCTCACAACGTCGAGAAATTGACCTGTATCTGTGTCAACTATTCGTATACCGTGGTATGACGTTAAAACATCGATCGATATCTTGAATGATTGATTCATTCTTTGTTCTTTCTTAACCATAGTTGTGAAGTTATTCCAAGATCTTCGCATAGCGTGTTATTCTTAGACCAATGTTTGGTCAAAGGAGAAATACATAGTCACAAGATATGCGTTAAGATCATTTCATATGGTGACATTTGGGATTCTTAAAATTCCGACGGTTAACATTTCTTACCATTGTTGGTCTTTTATTGATATCTAAACATCACCTTACCATGAAATTATATTTTGGAAGTTGTGATTTATAAGTATAATATACGATGGTAACTTAGCATCGCTTTCCAATATTTCATCTCAAAACGTCTCACATTTCACTGATAGCGTTCAAATTGGCATGCATTATGCCAAGAATCTTGTAAGATTCCATCAAGTGAAGCGTTTCATCTGTAATTAAACGTCAATCACTGTTAGTTTGAACACTTATCTTTCATTTTAACTCTTTTGCTCATTTAAGTTCATTCTAAATTTCGAAATGAAATTCTTTAAAGTAGGGGAGACGGTAACATCTTGTATTAACGTTCATTGTTAATCAACGTAAAAGCTTATAATGATAACTAGGAGCCACACACTTTAGACACTCTTTTTACCTCTAATGGCTCTGTCATTGCACATAAAGTAAACACTAAAGCGGTCAGCTTAATAGAGGATGAATTTTCTTCTTTTGATACCTTATCGAAACCTGAAAGTTCTTCAGAATGTATCTCAGGAAATGAAAACACAAACTGTATCAAGAAAGAAAAAGAGAATCACTATGATCTATCTGTGGCTTCATGCTCACCTTCTGATTCACTTGAGAATGTGAGGATCAAATGTAGTCCAAGCGTCCTCATCTTGTCATCTCAGCCTCCTCGTAAACAAATTTCGGGACGAAATTTCTTAAAGTAGGGGAGAATGTGACATCCGGTGATTTTCCGTTACCAAACTCCGTTAGCTCCGTTAAGTTTTACATACACGCGTCGTAAGCACACACTAGTTGTCGTTTGACGTTGGTGACCTAAATAATAATTAATAATGTTAATTTAATAATAATCTACTTGATTAGATGATTATTGTGTTATGCTTATGTGTTTACGCGATTTAAAGACTATTCGGGAATTTTATCGCGTAATGCAGAAACGCGCGTGTTATTTCGTATGTCTTGTGTTTTTATAAAATAAAATATCTAAGAGTTACCATTAGTTTATATGTTAATATTATTAAGTTAAAAACACATTACAAATAGTTAAAAACTTAATTTTTATAAAAATAACAAAATGCAAGTTTAGAGGGGGTATAAATGTAAATTTGTTAAAATAAAACACCCCAAACCCCACCCTTTTCCCCATTCCATCGACCTGCAGCCCTCTCCCTCCCTTCTCTGCGTTTTTCAATCTAAAACCCTCAAATCTTCATGATTTTGATCGATTTCAAGTGCTAGAACGCGATTTGGATCTTCATTAACAAGTATACACGCGAATTGAAGGTTAGTTTTGATGTTTTTGTGGGTTTCTTGACTTGGCTGAACCCTGCTGCGAAATTAGTGTTCAATAAGCTGAAATCTTGATGTTTTGATGTTGTTCACATGTTAGTTAGGTTGTATGTATGTTGTTTAAAGTTGATTATGCAAGAAAACAACACTTTTGATTGATTGATTATGAAACTTGATGAACATAAACCCTAATTTGAAAATTTTGGGGATTTTATGGAATTCATTGTTGTTTGATGTTGTTAGGATGTTAATTAGTTAGTATGAATGCTAGGAAACATGAAACATGCGTATGTATATGCTTTCATGTGAAATGTGTACACGTTCTGATTTCTGGCAGATTGCATACCCTGTTTTCATCATGACATAACCAAATGAAGACGAATCCAAAAGCTGGTTTTCTTGAGTCTAACATGTTCCTCATGGAGTCTAGTCTTCAAAACCTTCAACCTTGTCCAATTTGGATGTGTAAAACGTGAGTTATGATCATTTTAGTGAAGGGTGGTCAGAAACAAACTTTCTGACAGATTCTGAGTCTCATTTTGTATGTGCCACAAACAGATCATAACAGGTCCAAATGATGTGTTTCTAGTGCCCGAATTGTTTGTTACTGAGTCTAGTTTCCAGAAAGTGTAACCACACTCCAATTGGAGGTGGTTAAATTGGTGTTTTACCTGTTTTGGCTAGAAGGGGTCAATTCTGTCCTCTTGGACAGAATGTATGTGTTGACTTGTTTGATATGTCATTTTCATTTCATAAAACCTGAGACCAAACCCTATGGTCAAACATTTGTCCTTGGAATCCTCTGAAATCCAGAAAAAGAATTAACCCAATATCTATTTTCAAATGGGAGTTATGCACAATTTGGCAAGCTAACTCCAGCAGCCCTCCGGTTGAGAGCTGCTGTAACATTTTGAGTTTTTCTAGTAACTCCAGGCCCTTAAAACCTAAAACAACTTTTCACATACTTAATTGACTCATAGGAGAGCCTACCGGAGTTTGTCTTTGGCCTAAATCCTTGGTTGGTTATGTGTTTGACCGTATCGTCCGAACACCTAGAATCTGCCCGCAAACACAGATTCTGGAAAACGAATACCTACAACCTGTAACATATTTACTTGGATTTTGCGTGTAATGTTAGTACTACTAGAACTTATTTTGATGGTATAAGTTGTGAATTGGACATGTTGAATGTGTTGTGATTAGTATGGATGATTATTTGGTAGATTATCTGTTTTGACCCGTATATGCTAATTCATGGTTATAGGTCATATAAGTAGGTTATGCATGATCTAACCTGTTATATGATACACTAGTTGTGTTATGAACACACTGAGTATGCTAGATACTAAGAACTTACATGACTTGTATGTTATATGCTCATGTCTGTTTAAATGGTTTACAACACATAATGTCACCAACGGGTCAAACGGGTCAACTGGGTCAAACATGTCTATTCCTCTAAAACCTTGAGTCCTTGGTTATGGTGCACTTAGGGTTTCTCATATTCACTGTTTACATAAACTCATGTACTTGCGTAATCTAGGTAACCTTTGAAGGTTGAGTGTTCACTTTCTTTCAAGTAAACTCTAGTACACAATACACGTATCAAGTGAGTATTTCTATACCCCTTTTTCTTATTTTCACACTTTGGGGTGAAACATGTTACTTATTAATCATTGCACTTGTAAACGTTTCGATTCTTGTAAACTTATGGCAATTTACTTGTGAGTTGTGGTTAGTTGAACTTTTGTGGTTACCATGTTATGGCATTATATGTACAATCATTAACTATTGCTAGCCCAGCGAAGTCATAGATCTATGGGTAAGACAAGCCTACTTGGTTGATTCAAGTACACTTAGCTGATCGTATATACTTTTAACGTTAATAGAATATTAACGTCGTTTGATACTTGTAAAACATTGTCGAGGTTTGATTGTTGCATTGTTCATAACATCCCTAATCACTTTATTCACTAATTACAACTTGAATTGCCATCTTTTATATACTTATGTATTTAAAACTATAGAATGCTCACCAACAATATGTTGACCTTTTATTTTTAACATGTTTCAGGCAATAGCGTTATGTGGCTGTGAACAATCATAACTCTCAAGCCTCGACGATTCCGCCGTCAAGGTTGGGGTGTGACAGATATGATTGAAGGCTTGACAAAGATGGTGCTTGATCAATAAGAGCTGATCAAGACACTGTTCAAGGAGGTAAACTCTCTGAAGGAAATGGCTGGCCTGCCAGATGTTAGATCTGAAGAGGAAATCAATGACCTCACCGATACCTCCAAATACACATTTCTGAAGGTGGGGAGATTTTCTGCGGCAGGAGAGGGCCCAAGCTCAGCAGCTGGTACTAGTAACGCTGCAGGATCAAGTCGAGGGAAGAACAAAAATGATAAACCTGTTGATGATGAAGGAGCACAGGGTGAGGATGATGATGTGGAGGTTGTGAATGAAGATTTGATGATTTGGGACTTGATATTGAGAAGGACTTAACAGGTGAGGAGGTTGTGGGGGAGAAACAACGATTGGAGAAAGAAAAACAAGCTGAGATGAAGTTAGTAGATGAAGAGGAGGAAGTTGAGGAGCAGTTGGTGGATTACAGCTCAGAACCGGAATTCTATGAGGTGGATGAACGTCCAGTGACCTATGTGACTGATACTGGGTCAGCTGAAACTGGAACGGTGGAGTTAGATCAATCTGAGTGGTTTGTTAAAGAAAAGGAGGCTGAAGAGATAACTCCACTGTTCCAGAACATCAAAAATCCTACAAGAAAAGAGAGCGATAAGAAGATATTCAGTTAGAAATATAACTCTGAGCTCAAATTGTTTATGATCAAGAGAAGGGGAGGGAGAATATCTTATGTTCACAAAAGAAAGCTTTTAAAACCCTCCCAAGATGGGATTTAAGGAGATTGGCTGAGATTCCTTTGATTGGAGCTGAACAGAGTGAACGGGCCAAGCTGCTGGAGATAGAGACTAAAAAGAGCTTGACTGATAACTTCAAGGCTTTTGGTTTCATGAAAATGGAAAGAAAGAGGTCGAAGAAAGATGTTGATTAGGTGACCGAGAAAGGCAAGATTGTGCTTAAACTGAAACCAGCAAAGACTGTGGATCGCATCAGGATACCTGATCCTCTTCCCCCGAGACTGCAAGCATTTGAAAAATGGTTTTATGATAACAACACCGGGGAAGCAGTGATCAGAGTAAAAGGGGCTCCAGAAATACGATTATTTGATCCGATGGATGTTTTTTCTTTCTGTAATGAGGACTTAGTGATTCTGTGCGAGAATCACATAAAAGTTGGGATGGAGCTGAAACGTTGGAAGAAGCGAGCCTCTTCATGAGAGTAGCTAACTAGGCTAGGGGACTCAGAGCTGAAGTCCGAGAGCTGTCAAGAAAAATAATTCAAGCGGACGAAACAAGGATGGATGTGGATGATTTGAGTAAAAAACTGGATCAATCAATTTCAAGAAGGTTTGAAAAGCAGGTGATAGATGAGGCAAGTGGGTCTGGAGCTAATACTGAGGATCAAATCATGCAAGATCAGGAGGAGGTTGTAGTTGTAGACTCACCAGATCAAGAAGTCAATGAAGCTGGGTTTGCTAAGAACTTTATTGTTGATATTGAATCTTCTAAGGCAGGATCTGAAGATGTTACTAATCCATTGGCTTGAGGGCAGGAGCTTTCATGGAGAACTTTGAAGCCGAAGTTGATGATATAGCTGGAGCTGATTGAGAAGACCCCTCTAGGTGAGGTCCAACCTAGGGGGAGTATTGATGATCTAGATAGGTTAGACTCACCTAGTTTAGTTTAGCTTCTTTTGTCTTCTATGTAATAGGACTAATGTTAGATAACTTTCATTTATGTAAGTAATGTATTAGTTTCACACTGACTCAGCAAAACTACGAGCGAATCTATAGATTCGCTCGTAGTCAGCTGATAAAGGTCACCCGGCGAAACTGTTGTTCGCTGCCGGGTGAACTTACTTGTTGGTCAGGGTAGTTTCGCCCGAGCGAATCTACTAGTGAATTTAGGACTATTATATATTTTCATCTCTTGTAACTTTGTGGGCAAGTTTTGCCAAACCTAATCGAGATACACTTTTGCATTACTGTTTTTCATAGCTTGTTTGAGGCTGGAATTGTGTTTGTTTCATATCTTTGAGCCTTGTTTCTTAATATTGATTGAGTTTGGGTCATATGAATAAATATTGAAACTCTGTTCTTTGTTTTACTCTGTTTGATTCTATATCAGTGAGATATTTCTGTGATTATCATTTCAATAGCACTGAAATCGATCACCAATGGACCAACAGTTTATTTACCCATTTTAAAGTCGATTTGAAGGTGGACACGATGAAGAACAGTCGCGACAGGGGTGAGTGTTGATTCATGGTGCAAATGTTGTTAGTAATCAAATTAAACGTACAGTAAGCTTTAGAGAACCACCACGAATCAAAGCCCTCATTTAATTTCAGGTTTCGAAGTCCCGAAGGTAAGGTTTGAGTGAGTTGCAGGTCCACGACAGTGGAAGGATTGGTTCGGTTTGTTTGTGTGTTTTCAGGTGAAATTGAGAGTTGCATATGATTATAGATAGTTATACGATCGTGTATGTGCGATTAATTTGATTATTATACAGCGTAGTGCGCGATAATGGTGGGTGGTCGGCCGAAGATGTGGAGGAAAATCGGGGGAGAAGGTCGGGAAGAATGGGGGGTGGGGTTGGGTTTTTAAATTTACACTTTTGGTCCCTGTGGTTTATATATCTTGACATTTTATGTAAAAACTTTTCTTTTGAAGTTTCAAAATTAACAAAACAACCCCCTTGAGTTAAATAACTTTAAGTTTTAATCATTTTTCTTTCTTTTGAGTTTGATAACTTTTATAAATCATTTTTTTATTATTATTATTATTATTATTATTTATTATTATTATTATTATTATTATTATTATTATTATTATTATTGTTATTATTATTATTATTATTATTATTATTATTGTTATGATTATGATCATCATTATTATTATTAATTATCAAAAGCTTTATAACTGAAATCCCCGTGATTGTATTATTAACAAACATTAATAGAAGTTAATATGAAAAATACGGATGGTTACAATGCCTAGAAAGGCGGTTGGCGGTGGCGTGAAGGTGCGGAGGCGGTCGAGGTCTAGGGTTTTGAGATTTGGGGATTTGACGGAGGATGTTGATGATGAGGCTATGTTAGGGATTGGGTTTAGGAACCTTCATCATCACTACCTGCAATCGGAGATTAGTCGTGAGAGTGTGATTCCCTTTAGTCATATTGGACAGACCGTAGAGGTCGATGTGTTGCCTGATTCGGGTCAGGTTAATGGTCTAGTGGATGTGTCTGATTGGCCGAATTAGCAGGTGAATGAGGGCATTGGTGGTGGTGGAGAGGATGTGTCTGGTTGGGGAAACTGGCCTGTGAATCGTTGAGGTGTTGATGGCAGTAAGAATGGTGTAAATGCTAATGTCTGATGCCATGAACCCTGCGGAAACCCATCTCCATCGTCACTAACTCTGTTAGTTTGTAACGGTTTTGGGGGTTTGATGAGGGGATGATGGCGGTGGAGATGGGTTTTCGGTGGAGTTTGGTGGTGGTGGTGGTGGTGGTGCGGTGGGAGTTGATGGGGAGGGGGGATGAGAGGAACAATGAGTGGAGGATGACAGAGTTTAGGGTTTTTATTTTATTATAATTTATTTTATTTTATTAATTTGATTTTAGGTGTAAAAGGATTAAAATACCCTTTGATTTAACCAAGAAAACTAACAAAGTTAGTGTCAGGGACCAAAATCGTTATAAAAATGAAACCACGGGGCATGATATGATCAAAAAATTCTTTTTGGACTGAAATGGTTAAAATGGTTAAACCACATGAACCAAAACCGAAATTTACTCTTTGTAAATTATATGATTATAAATTTCCAATCACGCTTGTTTCCATAACAATGACGTGTCATTGGGATAATTATTGTTATTTAAAATTATTAACATATTTTATATTGGAAGAACTTTATTGCATTCGTTTGCTAATATTGACCAAGTTTGATATTAAATCTATCCTTGTGTTGCTTTTTTGTATATTTTTTACTTGTTTTTAATCCAAACTAGTTAAATTTCAAGACACGCGATGCGCGTGTGATAAACAAACCATCAACCAAGATAACCGATTCAAAACAATTTGAAACTCTAGGCTCGGGCTCAGAAAGAGCGTTCGGTTACGGCTGCTAGCCAAATTCGACAGCCAAGCCTAAGCAACCGATAAAACTACGGTTTCTCATCACCGCCCGAAAGATACCAAAATAAGATGTACATGATCATAACAAAACAGCTTCAGTAAATATGAAGACATCTTCATGTTTGGTGGTAAACAACAAACAAACAAATCCGATGGGTCTCAAGCCAACATCCATCCCCGTCACCGACATCGGTTTCAAAACATAACGATCTCAGACGAATCATTCATCATCATCGACCTAAAAGAGACCAACCTTGTGTGGCCTCCACCTCGGCGAATCCATCCAAAAAACACAAATCTTAGATATAACCAACATTAAAACCAAAGATAAACATCAACCCAACAGTCTCAGGCGAGGTAATCCTATCATCATCGACGTAACGACCTGGCAAACAACGAAGTTCCATTAAAATCATCACCATCAACGTCACCAAACCACAAAATCTCAGTTGCACCAAACCACAAAATCTCAGTTTGCATCAGTTAACAATATGCATTCAGAAAAACCCTCAGATCTAAAAAACCCAACATTTCAAACGGAAAAAAAGGAATCAGAGAGAAACAAGGGCAGAGGGTTCGTGAAGGTTGTCCAACCATCACTGTCGACATCTAGTTGGCGAGAATGTGACCGCCAGCCCTCCTCAACCGGAAAAGGGAGGCCGAACTGCGACTATCTCCAACGCCGCTACCACTATCACAAGCACTAACGACCATCGGCCATCGGCACAGTGGACCCTAGGTCGACCGAAAATGGAGGAATCCAACACAGGAGGCATAAAAACGTGACCTGTCGGAGCACAACCGCCTCAATCGCGCCAATCTAACGGGAAACGGAAGGGCCACCGCCCACATCCCCACCGCCATCGCCATCGTCACTGTGTCAACACCAAATCAACCGCAAATAGTTGTTCCTTCCTCGGTAGAGAGGATAGGCGGCAGACACGATAGGCTGTAGAGACAGTCGGCGGTAGGCGGGGATAACGCAGGCGGAAACAACGGTGGGCAGTTACCCTTTTCTGTCTCTACAAATGAACCACAGGAGAAAACTATTAGTCTCTTTCTCCTTTATTCTCTTTATAAAACAATATTAGGGAGGGGCCAAAATGCAAATTAAGAAAACAGTCGTGGTCAAAATATAAACAAAAGTAAGTTCCTTGCTTCTTTCATTCTGTTATTAATATATAGGGTAATTTGTACAACCAAGTACATCAAAATCAAAAGTAATCTCAAATGACACTTTTTTCTAGTGGATGCTAGATTTGAAAGGCTAAAAATGAAGTTATATTTAAAACCAATGACTTGAAGACGGAATTAATCTTTGATTTTATCTCTTACATTTTGATTTCTTTGAATTGTTACTAGAAACAAAAAAGTAAAGCTATTGTGGAACAAGCGGCTTCAATACCCATTTTTTAATGTGATTTTGTTTTTTGTTTTTTTTTTTTGATATTTGATTAGCCTTTTCTAACCATCATCCATTTATAATATTTATTTTGTCGTTAAAAAAAAGTAATCTTAAATCAATCAAACCTAAAACTTAAAAGTTTTAATCCTCTATCTTAATCAAACCTAATAACGATAAGTTTATTGCCTTTTAAAAAATAAAAAAATAACTATAATTCTATAACTGTTAAGACTTAAGAGGCTTCCCCACATGTGTCCCTATCATGATTTTAGATGTATTTGTCTTACATTCAAACTTTGAACACCCATGTCAAAAGGAATTAACAAATAGAAATTTGCACATTTAACCCTTATCAACAACATTTTCACCGTAAATGTATTAAGCAATGTAGAATGAACATTAAGAAATACGCATGAATTATGTCACACCCCGACCGACGGCGGAATCATCGGAGCGGACAAGGGAATGATTGATTGTTCATAACACATGATCGTCTAATAGTGGAAATAATATTAAAATCAGATTACAAGATAACATGTGTTTAACATAAGCAAATACAACAGTTGAAATCACAAATAGTAATTGTCTTTTGTTTTGACTAAGTCCGGGTCTTATATGAGCATGTAGAAGTCCACTAACTTGCTTAACCTGAAATCATGTGAAAAGTAACGAGTCAGCTAAAATTAGCCGGTGAGTAATCACAGTTTTGAGTATACATATAGATTGATTGTTTGATTGAGAATAATCCAATTCACAAGGTAACGTTAAGACTTATATTGCAATAGCGAAGCATATAGATAAACCGACACAATATAAACCCCTTGACTTGACACTTGCAAATAATAGACTCGCACACAGACACCATAGATTGACTAATTGCCTCTGGCACAATCACCACTCGTAAGCCATGTGGGGTGGGTTATCCAAACCAGTAGATCTACCATTGATACCAGGATTGATTGATTGAATTAGGGTTCTACTATCGTCCAGTTTATCATAGTATGTTCACATAGTTGCAAGTAATAACATAACTAGTCTTGAATTGAATTTAGAATGAAATAACAATAGAATATCATGATTGAATATATTGTATCACATGATTTCCCCCAAATAGGAAATGATATAAAAAGGGGATATGAATACTCACTTGATTGATGAGATTAGAATTTGGACGTGATAGATTAGACACTAACGATTTCCTTACGAGTAATCTACGGAACGGTGTCTCGAGTTAGAATAATAATGATTTGAGAATTGGAAATGTATTAGGGTTTCCATTGGGTTTTGAATGGTAGTTTAAATAAAATAATTTATTTAGTTTGAATGTCTTGAAATAGATAAAATGAATTTATTGAAAGTGATTTTAGAATTTATTAGAAATAAATGTATTATTACGCGTAACTGTTTGGTTTATTGTTAATGTGTGGAAAAAAAATAATTAATTTTATTAATTAATTATATGATATAATTAATTAAAATATTTAATTATTTAAGTAACACAAAACAACTTTTTGTAAATAATCTGTGAATCTATAAAACACATATAATTGTAATTATCTTGAATAATTAAAAGTAATATAGTGTCCAATAATAATTTAATAATTTAAATTATTTAAAAGTTCACTTTTATAGAAAAAATTTTGTAACATTTGTAATATTATTTATTTAAAACATTTAATAAAATAAATAAAATATTGAAATAAATTTCAGAAAATAATTGGGTGGTTTTAAAAATTTTTAATGTTTGTATAAACATTTTTATAATTTTTTAGAATTTTTCTGTATTTTTTCTAAAGCTAGAAAGGCTTAAAAAAATGTGTGAGGTGGCCCGTGGTCGAACCCGGGACCTCACGGATTACAAAGGGACACGGGACCGGTGAACCAAAGGCCTAAGCCGCGATAGGAAATGGTTTCCACTTCTTTTAAATACAAACAGCAAACCATCCCCCAAATCAATATGAGCCCTAGTTCGATTTGAGCCAAATCGAAGGTTGATTCGATTTTGAAAGCTTCTGAAATCATAGGGCTTTTGATCCTTATGTAAAAACGAGTGTGTGGGTGTGTTCAATTACCCGTATGATGACGATTTGGTGATGAACTCAACAAGAACAGGTCACGGTCAAGGTTGATGATCGATGGGTGAGCAAACCTTGATGGAATTCAAATTAATTTCATAGGAAGCTTTGAATTATGATCGAGACTAAAAGCCCCTTATCAGTTTCTGTTAAAATCGATCGGAGATGGGGTTTTGATTGGAGTTGCAGGTCGCGATTATGAGGTGTTCGAATGGGATATTTTTGATGATTTCCGATGCAATTGACCTCGAGGATAGATTATATACGATTATAAGTTTGTTAGTGCGGGATTACTTTGAATATTAAAAGCCGTAGTGCGCGTTAATGGCCGAAAATTCAGCCGACCGCGGGGAGAGGGAACACCGGGGAAGATGGAGGTGGGGTTGTGTGTTTTTGAAAATTACACAATGGGTCCCCGAGGTTTCTAACAGTTTGCAAAAGATGTTTAAAGTTCTGTTTCAGTTTTAAATATGTTACAACTTAACCCCTGAAGTTTTAGAGGGTTATTATTTCATGTAAATTTTATTAATTACAAGCTTTAATATAATTAAACTTATATTTTCATTATTATTATTATTATTATTATTATTATTATTATTATGATTATTGTAATTATTGCAATTTATATCAACATATAAATTGTTTACAAAATTAACTTTTTTTTTCAAAGTATGAGATGTTACAAATTAAGCTATGGAACTGCTGTGGTATTTGTAAAAAAGGATTCACTTTTTTGTTTGTAAGACGATATGATATGTGATGTTGATATCTAATTTAGACAATTGTTATCCATCGATCATAAATGTGTTCCTTAAGATGTTCTTTTACTGAAAAAGTTTATTAAAATGTCCCATAGATACAGACGACGATGACCTAATAGGGTCGTCTGAAGTTGCTGCTTTATGAGGCCAAATAATGTCATGTGCCAAAATAGGGACGTCCCACCCATAGTATAGGGGTGTTCACCCACACTAAAAAGTCGGCCGAACTTTGAATAATTTGTTAAATTTTTATTTTGATTATTATAATAATTTAATTCATTTATTCATATTTTTTCCTTACATATTATAAATATGATATAGGATACTTTTGTTTTATTGTTTATCTTTATTGAACTAGCTCTCCATGATGGTATCAGAGCAGGTTTCACAAACCTAGCTCTAGCCGATCTCATTCAAGAAGGATGGCAGGAGACGACAACCAAAACAAAACCAAGGATGGAGAAGGATCTAGCGGTGGGATAACATACGACTCACCCTATTACCTTCATCCATCCGACTACCCCAAACAACTACACGTCAATAAAGTTCTTACCGACAATAACTTTGCTGATTGGGTTCAGGAGATGACAAACTTTCTATTTGCAAAAAACAAAATAGAGTTTATCGATGGGACGATCAAGAAACCGGAGAAAGCGTCCAGAGACTACATGCCATGGATGCGCATTGATGCCATGCTGAAAGGTTGGTTAACAACAGCCATGGAGAAAAGCATACGAAATAGCGTTAAGTATGCCGGAACAGCAGCGGAGATTTGGGCAGACCTGAATGAACGCTTTGGAAAGGAAAGTGCGCCCAGGGCATATGAGCTGAAACAAAAGATTGCTTCTACTCGACAAAACGGAGCCTCCGTGTCAACATATTTCACTCAGCTACGGTCCATATGGGATGAGGGCCAATCTATAAGTCCATTCCCTGTGTGCTCTTGTAGCAAGTGCGAGTGCAATATTGGCAAGAAGATCAATGAACATCAAGAAAAGGAACGTCTTTATGAATTCTTGATGGGCCTGGATACAGAGTTTACGGTTATTAGGACCCAAATTCTGGCCACCAAACCGGTTCCATCACTCGGTGCGGCGTACCATCTGGTGGTGGAGGACGAGAGACAAAGGAACATATCGAATGATGGCAGGACGTAACCAGAACACGTCGCGTTCAAGGCTGGACAGAAACGAGAATTCTTCGCCCGCAACAAAGAGAAGGGAGGCTCGAAGGCTGCAAAGGATGGCAATGAACACTGCACCTTTTGTGACAAAGATGGTCATAAACGTGAAGGCTGTTTCAAGTTAGTCGGGTATCCAGAATGGTGGCCTGGTAAAAGGGGAGAAAAGGCGAAAGTAAAGGCAGCATGTGTCGAGTCAGAATCAAGTCCAATTCCAGGTTTGACGAACGAAGATTATCAGTTATTCTTCTAGCAATTCTCTGGAACAGGCAAGGACGAAGGTACTAAATCTGTAGCAAACATGGCTTATAAGGGAGATGAACAAGGTAAGTGGATCCTTGATTCGGGTTGCACTGAATACATCACTCACTTATCAAACATTCTTGTGAACAAAAGGAATACCCCATTCGAAGCTCCTGTTATTATTCCCAATGGAGACTCTATTCCGGTTAAAGGAAAAGGGGACTGTGTTCTTCCAGGAGGAGCACAAGTGAACGAAGTTCTTTATGTTCCAGATTTTAAATGCAATCTTCTTTCAGTTAGTCGTCTTTGTCGTGACCTTCAATGTTCCATATCATTTTTTCCTGATTTTTGCATTATGCAGGGGCTACAGAGGAGGAACTTGATTGGTGTGGGTAAATGCCAAGGGGGACTGTACTGGATGAAGATGATTCAAGAACGAAAGGCTATGGCTGCTACAATTGAAACATGGCACTGAAGACTTGGACACGCTTCAAAGGGAAAACTAGCCAAGATGGATTTTCTTAAAACTAGCATTATTGGATTGAGTAATTTTTGTGATTCTTGCGCTCGAGCAAAACATACTCGGTTATCTTTTTCTTCCAGTTTTATCAAAACTAGTAGTCCTTTTGATTTAATTCATTGTGATATTTGGGGTGGGTATCGGGTGCCATCATACACGAAGGCTAACTATTTCCTTACAATAGTTGATGATTTTAGTAGAGCGGTATGGACGTTCCTTCTCAAACATAAAAGTGAGGCTAGTCAATGCCTTAACAATTTTCACAAAATGGTTGAAGTACAATTTGAGAAACAAATTAAAAGGATTAGGTATGATAATGGTGGAGAATTTACATCAAACAACATGCTCGAATTTTACAATAAAAAAGGGATTTTGTTAGAGACCTCATGTCCTCACACCCCTCAACAAAACGGCGTTGTTGAGAGAAAGCGTAGACACCTACTTGAAACGGCTCGTGCCTTAAGATTTGGTTCAAATCTTCCAAAATGATTTTGGGGCGAGTGTGTTTTAACCGCAGCCTATGTGATCAATCGACTTCCATCAAAGGTGATCAACAATAAAACTCCTTTTGAATTGATTTGGAACGAAAAACCCGATTATGATTGTCTCAGGGTCTTTGGGTGTCTAGTCTACTTTAGAAACACTAACACAAAGGGAGATAAGTTCGAAGAAAGGGGGAAACCAGGGGTCTTTCTCGGTTATCCCCTTGGAACAAAGGGGTACAAAATTCTTGATCTCAAAACTAAGAAAATAGTCATTAGTAGAGATGTTAATTTTCATGAGGGAAACTTCCCTTTTAAGCATGTTCAAAAAGATGATGATAATGGAATAGAAGAGCCAACCATTTACCATGATTGTCATTGTCATGATAAGCTAATTTTGAATTCAAACGATGAACCAAACCCAATGACACCGGAACCGTAAACAGATTATGCCGAGCCCAATAATGGTGAACCGAACAATGACCTTGGCAGCCCACATGAAGATGTTGAAGTTGGCCAAACCGATGATGAGGAACAGCCCGATGCAAACGAGGACACCGAACCACAAACCACGGCCAGACCTACTCGAACGAGGACTCAACCGTCTAAGTTCAAGGACTTTGTCGTGCAAGTTCCCCCTTCGGTCAAACACCCAACATCAACATCCGATCAAGTTGCCTCCACGGTATGTCACCCTATCTCTAATTTCGTTTCTTACGATAAATTTTCCGCTAAACACAAAGCCTTTCTAGCGGCCATCACTAACAATGATGAGCCGAAATCTTTCAAGCAAGCTTCACAGGATATTCGTTGGTGTGAAGCTATGCAACGGGAAATTAAGGCTTTAGAAACAAACAGAACTTGGACCTTGGAAGACTTACCTCAAGAAAAAGGAGCTATAGACTCAAAATGGGTTTATAAGATCAAATACAAACCCAATGGTGAAGTAGAAAGATATAAGGCCCGTCTGGTTGCAAAGGGATTCACTCAAATGGAAGGAGTCGATTATCATGATACGTTTGCACCGGTGGCCAAGCTCGTTACAGTTCGCACCCTACTAGCAATGGTCGTAAAAAGGGATTGGATCATTCATCAACTTGATGTGAACAATGCTTTTTTACACGGGGACTTAGATGAGGAAGTCTACATGAAGATCCCTCAAGGCTTCTCTAATGAAAAGGAGACTCGAGTTTGTCGCTTGAGAAAGTCCTTCTACGGATTAAAACAAGCTTCTCGCAACTGGTATCACAAGTTCACTACCTCCCTCTTGGCCTTAAGTTTCAGACAATCTAAGGCTGACCATTCCCTATTTATTTATGAGGCCAATGGGATCACCGTAATGGTTCTCATTTACGTGGATGATGTCATCATCACCGGAGACTGCCTTAACACAATTCAAGATATTAAAACACAACTTGACAATGAATTCAGTGTCAAAGACCTTGGTTCATTAAAATACTTTCTTGGCATAGAAGTGGCTAAAACAAAGGAGGGTCTTGTTCTAAGTCAACGGAAATACACCTTGGACATTTTAAAGGATAGCGGGAAATTGGGTTGTAAACCAAGTTCATTTCCTATTGAACAAGGTTTAAAAATGGATAAAGGAGAAGACGAGCCAAAGGTGGATGCAAACCAATATCGCCGCTTGGTTGGGCGACTTTTGTATCTTCAAGCCACAAGACCGGACATTACTTATTCCGTCAATGTCTTGAGCCAGTTCGTGGCCGACCCACGAAACAATCATTTGGAGGCTGCAAATCGCGTTCTTAGGTACTTGAAGGCCACACCGGGCCAAGGTATCCTACTCTCTTGAAAAGGGGATCCAATCTTAACAGCTTATTATGATTCTGACTGGTTAAGGTGTCCATACACGAGGCGATCACGCACTGGCTACTTCCTCCTCTTAGGTGGAAGTCCTATCTCTTGGAAGACCAAAAAGCAGTCGGTGGTCTCACGTTCTTCAGCCGAAGCCGAATACAGGGCCATGGCCTCCACAGTTAGTGAAGTCATCTGGGTTCGTTGGCTTCTCAGCGAACTCCGAGTGCATATTGCGTTACCTACACCTTTGTTCTGTGACAATCAAGCAGCACGTCACATAGCAAATAACCCGGTCTTCCATGAAAGAACCAAACATGTCGAGATGGACTGTTATTTTGTCCGAGAGCGGGTTGAATCCCAGGAGATAATTCCCATGAACATTAGTAGCAAGATGCAGGTTGCAGATTTACTAACCAAAGGACTCACTGCGCAACAACTTCAATTCCTTCTTGGCAAGATTAGCATTGTAAATTTACATGCTTCATCTTGAGGGGGAATATAGGATACTTTTGTTTTATTGTTTATCTTTATTGAACTAAGCTAGTTCAATAAAGATAAACAATAAAACAAAAGTATCCTATATATGATGTTTATAAAATTTCAAATATACCATTACAACATATTTATTTTTATTGACATGCTGGCATAAATTTTGTTTTCGTATTTATATTTCATTTTTTGATATAAATTTAAAGATATAAAAAACAAAAGCTTTGATTTAAGAATAAAATCCAAATCAAAAACCATTTTACCATGTAGGCAACCCGTCTAGTTTTCACAATAACACCAAGCATTCGGTTGAGTGGCCGGTAGGCTCGTGATTTTCTCTAGTAAATGTTGTGAGTTCGAGTTTTACCGGCAGTAAAATGTTGGTGGTAGCCCAGGTTTTAATGTAATGGGTATTCGGGCGACAGGTTTTTCCTGAAATTAATGGTTGGTGGCCTTTTCGCCATTAGAGTACCCGAATAGCTGGGTATATTAATTACCGTTCAAAAAAAATTTTCATAATCCAAACTTAATGCTTATAAAAGTTTATTTTATCGAAAGAAACTATGAAATGACAGTAGCCTCGTAATAACTAATAACCACAGCTAGCTACCAAATTAAAAATGTGTTTAATTGGGATTATTACACTTATATAACGGGTTTTACTTTTGGTTTATATTTAAAATGTGTTTTCGTTCAGAGTGTTTCGTAAATGTCATTTACGTAAATGAAAAGTTTGTTTGGGTTGATAACACTTGGTATTATTGCTTTGGTGCGCAATAATGGATTTTATAAAACTGAGAGATCATTTAAAATGATTTTTGTGAAAAAATTGTTTAAACTATTTGACAATATATAGTGGTCTTGTGTATTTTGTTTGAGTTTTAAATGTCCGTGAAAAATTCTTAATAGAAGATGTATCTGTTTAGTAAATGACATTTAGTCGTCTACAAAAGTTTTTAATTTGTTGTTACGTATCCACTTTCGTAAACAACAATATATGTAAAAGTCAAGCATTATATTATACAAGTGAAATAATCTCTAATTCAAGAAAACATCCTTTGCCACAACTCGTTTCCTTTGATTTACAGCGAATTAGTGAAGTGGATGCCACTTAAAATGACATTTTACGTGTTAGAAAACCAATATAATTATGCAAATTAAGCTAGCAACATGAATTAACAATCCGAAACAATAAACCTCACTTTTTATACCTATTTTTCACATTCAAGGAAAAAGAAAAAAAATTAAGAAATAGACTTGACGTGTTACACTTGTTGACATGCAACCGAATAATATAATACTATTAATGCATGTAGAAACAAAAAATAAATATAAAATAGTGCAATGAAAACAAAATAAGTATAAATGCTTACTGCAAACATTTCAGATTTGCAGCCCTCCTCCACCTCCTTAATTTCCTACCTCTTTCTTTCAGATTAATTCTATCGAATTTTGATCAAAATGAGAATCGGTGTGTGGGCTATGACCATATTATTTGAGCTGTTTATCGCGATTTGCGACGCGCAATTGAGAGTAGGATTTTACAGTCAGGCGTGTCCCGACGCGGAATTAATCGTCGCTGATACCGTGAGAAATGAAACCATGTCCAACCCTCAGCTTCCTGCCATCTTGCTCAGGCTTCACTTTCATGACTGCTTTGTTGAGGTTTTCTCTCACAAACACATTAATTATATCGGTTTTATATCATATAATATATTTAAAGACTCTGAGATTATCTTTTCACATTAATTTTTAAGAGTTTAAATGGTAAATTGTCTTTTATTAGTTTAACTATTTTAATTGTCTTTTATACAAATATTAATTGTATTATTACAATTAACTTTTAAACCAACTTACTTCATGATTTTTTAATGACCATAACTTTTTCATACGTTAATCTTTTTCTGAAAAAACTTGACCATAATAACGAGCATTTTATGCTCTTTAATTAATTGAGTATGTTTTGTTAAAGTTTTTATTTATAATTTTTAAAAAACTACATGTGTTCCATGTCGCGTTACGTGAATACACCTCTAGTATGTTTAAATACGAATGAGCACTTTGCAGGGGTGTGATGGGTCGATTCTGATCGAGAATGGTGAAATTTCGGAGAAACGTGCATTCGGGCATCAAGGAGTACAAGGATATGACACAATAGAGAATGCAAAAGCCAAGCTGGAAACTGTGTGTCCTGGTGTAGTTTCATGTGCTGATATTGTTGCCATAGCTGCAAGAGATGGTGTTGCTTTGGTAAGTTAAATAATAATAATAATAATAATCGTTCATCATGCAACTTGAACCCTCTAACGTACATGCATAGAGAAATTGAATTGAATGACGTCGTATGTCATTCACCTTGGTCCTGCAAGGAATTGAATGACATATATCTCTCTTACACACATACTACTCACATTGTATGCTGTGCAAGAGAGATACAGTAAATATTACATCTTTTTAACATGAAAATTTGACAATAATTGTTTTACGACAGAGCCATGGACCATTTTATCAAGTTGAAACCGGAAGGAAGGACGGTTTAGTGTCGGATATCAAACTGGCTAATAGAATGCCTGATGTCAAAGATTCAATTCAGCTTCTAAAGCAAAAGTTCATTGAAAAAGGCCTCAATGACAAAGATCTTGTGGTTCTAAGTGGTATACCAATAAATCAGTTTCTTAAAACTTAACTAAGTGATTTTGTACGGCTTATATTTTTTTATATATGTATATTTTTCAACGTAGGAATATATTCAAAATATTGACTATCATAATTTTTAGAATTGCTAAAATGAAAGAAACACATATTGATCATAGTATTTACTATTTTTGTAACTGCACCAACCACCTACTGCATGTTCTTCCCTGCCTGAAATGCTCTATTGTTTCTGCAATAAATGAAAATAAATTATTTGTTAGCGGAACGAACTCGTTTATGTGGCAGATGCTTGCAAGGGTGGCAAGAAAGAGCGTCGAGTTGGCACTGTTTACATCTGCCACATAAACGAGTTTCGATTGTCTGACTAGGAGAATACCTATAAACCAAAGTTTTTTAAATTCACACCAAAAACCATGACGTTTTTCATTAATTTAGAAAAAAATATTTACATAATTATCAATCTTTATATCCTTCGGGATCTTCACCTAGTTGGGAAGGTGAAATTTAATTGCATGATGATGTACTACCACAACCATGCATGTGCACTAATGTTTGTAATAAATATTGTAGTTCTGTTAAAAAACAATTTTTTTAATATTTTCGTACAAAAAATAAGATATAGCAGACCGAATTTCTAAATTATTTATTCCTTCAAAGTAACACTCTTAATATAATAATAATAACAAATAAAAAAAATTGATTCCAAATATATATGTGCATTACTTGATACTCATTTTATATCTATTAATTTCAGCTGCACATACCATTGGTACAACCGCATGTTTCTTCATGGAAGACAGGCTCTACAACTTTGCTAACGGTGGAGGACCCGACCCGAGCATAAACCCTCGGTTTATGCCCGAGCTATCGTCCGTTTGCCCGAAAAACGGGGACATCAACGTGAGGTTACCAATGGATCATGGGAGCGGCGATAAGTTTGACATTCAAATCCTACAAAACATTAGGGCTGGTTTCGCGGTGCTACAATCGGATGCGAAGCTGATGGAGGACCCGACAACGAGGGGAATAGTGGACTCGTATTTCGGGTTGCTGAGCCCGTTAACCGGACCATCGTTTGAGGCGGATTTTGTGAGTTCCATTGTGAGAATGGGTAGAATTGGGGTCAAAACGGGTTCTAACGGGACTATTAGACGTGTATGTAGATCGTTTAATTAACGTGGTATATAGAATATTACAAGTTGTGTTGCTTTGCTATATACACTTCTGAGTTTTGATCAAGTGATACTAGCTAGTTTTTATAATTGTTCTATATACATGCATGCACTTTTCTTTTTTCTTTGATTTCTATTTTTCAAGTACCATTTGTTTGATTCTATTATTGCATTAATAAATTAACGGACACGAACTGACGCCGCGTTCCCTCTTTACATTCGTGAACATTCGGTTATATGTCCTTTAGTATTCGTTCATGTAAGTTTGTTTATGTTCGTTTATGATTATGTATACAATTATTATGTTAAGTGTGTAACTTTATATTTATTTAAAATGATTATGTCTAAGTTTGTAATTAAGAATATTTATTTTCATTTTCTAAAATATAGTATTTATTTGTTTGTATCTATGAACTGTTTGTAAACAAGTTCAGTTACTCTTCCGTATAAAACCATGATTAACAGCATTCACACTAGCATCCCCAACCTCATCCTTATATTTATACTAAAAGCACTATTTTTTACTATATATTTTAATTAAATAATATTTTAATATCTTTATCATCTTTTTTTTTCTCCTCCACTCATAACAACTTTTTAAAATATTAAAAAATTTATGAGGGTTGTATCATGTTTCCCCAAATATGGGAATCATGGTACAATCCTCATAAATATTTTCCGTTCTTCACTCACAACCACTAACAACCATCCCCCAAAATATAGAACACATACTCACATAAAAAACAGGAAACCTACCGTCAATCGTGACGAAACAATCAATCTCTCCACTAGTTATTACGATAAATGGGCTTACAAAAGAAGCTGATGATTATAAATGGGCTTGTGAAGTATTAGTGAATGAATAGAACTAGTTTTCTCCCCGTTGCAATTTGTTTTAGTTTAGATTAAGGGTGTAAACAAGCAAAGCCCGGCTCATATCTCATAAACAAACGTTGTCTAGATCTTGCTCCTTTTCAATCTTACGGTGTTAATTTGATTTGTCTGGATTCGCATTTCTAGAAATATTTGTTATGTTCATCGAGTTATTACTTTGTTTAAACCGTGTAAACTGTAAAGGCCTCATCTTTTGAATTATAAGATCTGATTATCGTTTAAGTTTATTTTTAGGGAAAATGTCACAGAATAGTAACCAAGTTTCAAAAGTGTTCTAATTTAGTCACTCATGCATATTTTTCTCGAATTAGACCATCAAATGATCAAATCGAGTCATCATTAAATTTTCTTATGTCAAGTAAGTAACGTTGGAGAAGACGTGGTGGTCAGAATTTGCAATATATAAAATTATATTAAAAAATAAAAAACATGTTAATTATGAAAAAAATAAAAAAAAGTACCTAAAATTTACGTCAGCGTTCCATATCAGTATCAAAAGATAGAAAAAAATATTTTCTAATTGAAACCAAAAGTATAACATGTTAAAAAACATGTTAAGGCTTTTAATTTATATAAAATATAAAATCTGAGTGACCTAATTAGAACACTTTTAAAACTTGAGTTACCTAATTAGAACACTTTTGAAACTTGGTTACTATTTTACAAAGTTACCCTTTATTTTTAGTGTTTTGACAGTTTTAAATTACCTATTATCAATTCAGATGTTGTTTATGTTAGATTTTTTTGAGATTAATGGTCTATACAAAACTTTTTTTTTTTAACTATGTTCAATTAACTCCTTTACCTAATAATAAAAGCACATAATACGGCCGATATTTATTATTAGTAAATATAACATCACAGTCTTACGTTCTTATCTTATTCGTTTCTATCCCTTCCTCTCTTCTTTGTTTTTGCAGACAATTCTTGTTTGTGTATAGACTTTATTTTTTTTTCCTACATCCTCTTGTCCTGCTCTAGGGACGCATAGTACTTACACATAGATTAGAATTACTTATTGTAATAATATTTACCGTAAATAGATAATATGATTTGTTTTTATAAGTGATTATTCTCATTGTACTAAATAATAATACAAAATATATCATAGAGGTTTCATTATTTTACAAACCAACCATGAACCTCTAGTCAATGTAACAATTTAACTAGTTAGTATATCTCGATTAGTCACCGACGAACTATTTTTATGTAAACACAAAAGAAATCATTCTACTTGTATTTATGAGAATACAATGTCAGATTTGGGAAATCTGGTTAGACTAGAAATCAGAAAAAAAAATGATCCTAAAACACACAATTTATAATTAAAAAAAAGGCTCTACAAATGACCTATAAACATTTAATCGGATGCAAAAAATCCAATGGATTACATGGTTCCCCCAAATTTACACAACTGTAGTACAATTGAAACTAATAAGATTTGTGACTCGTTTCCAACCTAAAAATTAGACTTATATACTTGTTTGATATTGTGTTATGTTTTGACGAAGTTAAGTTATACGTTTCATAAGATCTTTATATATATATTATAAATAATAACTATAGTTTTTATTCTTACTTTAACAATTACACTAATCAACCTTTTCAATTATTATTTGTTACGGAGTTTATTCCTTTAATGAAATGACGTTAGACGTATTTAGCAATTAATATGAATTGACGTGATGAGTAAAAAGAAAGATTTATGGTGTGGTTAAATATCACGAACACCATGAACTACTAATTTAGCAGTATGATATTTACCTGTATAAAAGTAATGTGAATTCAAATAGAGATAAATGATATAGGTGTAAAAAGAAAGTTAAGTATTACGAACCTCATTTTCTCTGTAAAAAGAAAGTTAAGTATTACGAACCTTATTTTCTCTGTCAACTAGCTCTAGTCTTGATTCTTTAACATCAATGTTAGCAATTAAAACCTTTATCGTTAGGATTTAACCATAATGTAATATAACAAGATTGATAAATTAGGTACAAGAAGCTTGATAAATTAGGTACAAGAAGCTTTTAAA
The DNA here is from genome assembly GCA_024085815.1 of Flaveria linearis. Classification (NCBI taxonomy): domain Eukaryota; kingdom Viridiplantae; phylum Streptophyta; class Magnoliopsida; order Asterales; family Asteraceae; genus Flaveria; species Flaveria linearis. The sequence continues at coordinate 1,478,071 of CM044001.1, forward strand.
TAAACATCACTATTATAATTTTTAAACTTTTTTATAAAAATGTAATAATTGTTAAGTAAAATTTAGAGTTCTATTGTATTTAAAAAGGTTTAGTAAATAATAGTCCAATTCCTTACTATAACTAAAACTCTACTTATCGCCAATTAGATGTTAAAATTCGTTTTCTTTTAAAATAATATAATAAGTGCATACGCTATAATTTATAGTAGTGTTTAGCGTTTACAATTATAAACTTATTTGAAGTAAGATTATAAACTTATAGTTTTCAAAGCTTCTGTCTCATTAAGATGCCCTTGCTAAGCATATTGGTATATGCATGTGTTTTTGTCTTCAACAAGTTCTAATTTGTTATGTCTTTATAGTATGTTGTAACACTTCAAGTAGATGACAACAAACTTAGTGCGCAACAACAACATATTCATTTATCACTTTCATCAGATATACATGTTTTATATAGCTCCATATCAGGAAGATCTGACAAAACATATCACGTAATTACTCATAATATAGCTTATTCTATTAAGTTGCACGACTGGTTTACATATAGTCTATGTGGCAACCAAACGTGAATCAACTTAATTATACTTTCAAGCTCTACTACGAATCGGGTTAATAAAAGTACAAATCCTATTGCGTAACATACAAGCATTTTCACTAGAAGTATTAGACAAAAAGAACACATGCCCCTCCCCTTTACTCTCCATCAACTCCACTTTTCCTTTCCATCCACTCTTCTCCATCACATTCTTGTAGTTAACACCCCAAGGCCTCAACTTATCCTTTTCACCAACACAAACAAGTATCCTTTTACATCCCAAGCCCGAAACACACGGGTCCACGCCCGGATCAATCAACGGGTCATCCAGCCTGATCCCAGGTCGGTTCACCAACTTCCACATCATCTCCATCAACACCTCCCACTCGTCACAAACGGGTCCATTTTGGATTTTTCCTAAGAAAAACGGGTGGAGTAGAATAAGCCCGATAAGGTTAATACCCTTAATCGGGCTCAACCTGGCCCGTATAGCCATGTTGTGGGCAATACTGGCACCCGCACTATCTCCAATAAAGAACACATTATGAAGGTCTGCATGGTCGTTTAACCATGGTTCGCAACCATTTCTGGTCGCATGGGACGCGACCCACTGAATCGCGTCCCAAGAATCCTCGTACGCTATAGGTATAGGATACTCGGGCGCCAGCCTGTAGTTTACTGACACGATAACCACATTGGATTCTGATGTGATCAAGTTAAGTGTTGGGTGGTAGGTTGGAGAAGCGGCGGATTCTGTCAATAAAGCGCCACCATGATAGTAAATTAGAGTAGGGAGTTTGTGTTCGCCGGTGATGGTTTTAGGGATGTAAATCCTTACAAAGACGTTAGTTTCGTGTGAGACGATGACGTCTTTTGATTGGACGCCAGTGGCGGGATCAGTTCCGACGGAGACGGTATCGGTTCCGATGAATCTTTCACATCGACCATCTTTGTGCATTCGAAACTTTCCATGAAAATGAAAAGGATATTCTTGAGAGGTTGATATGTATTTTGAGGGAAAACTTGAAGCCATGATGTTGGTTTTGGTTGGGTTGGAGGTTGTATGCTAAATAAGTGTTGTATTTATAGTTTAAGAGAAAAATAATTAAAACATGCAAATTATAATTCTTTAATTCATAATTATAATATTTGATTTTACTTGATAGTAAATATAGGCATGATTGTGCTTCATTATGCACATTTCAGCTACGACATTAACAAATTAATATGATTAAGTATATAAAAAACAACTATCAAGCTTCTCGTCTAGTGGTCAAGGGGTTTTTTCTTAGGAGTTTCCTTTTGGATGGGTATTGAGTTCGAATCTCTAGAACGGCAAACTAATGGGGGACATTTGAAATCTCGTCTCATGGTTTGAAGTCTAGTAAGGTGATTTGTAAGCCAAAGGCTTATCAGGGAGCTGGCTCTGTTAAAAAAATATGAGTTTCTAGCAATGATTTTGAAACCGGACCGGACTGGCCGGTTCGACCGGGAACCGGTGAGGATGCCGGTTCGGTTCGGTGGTTTTGGGTCGTTTTCGGTTGAACCGGCCGGTTCGTGCGGTCGACCGGTCTGACCGGAACCGGCGAACAGTGTTTAACCGGTTTTTTAAAAATTTTTTTTATTTTTAATAGAACAATATTATTGGATATGGATTAAGGAACACCGGTTCGTTAATTTGGACTATGTTTACTTGAATGGTATGTATTTTGGATGTTGTTTTGGATTAAGAAACACCGGTTCGTTAATATTATTGGCGAACCACTATTTGATTTATGATTGTTTAAACTTTGGATGTTGTATTTTGTTTTGGTTTATGGTTGTTTAAACTTGGGTTGTTGTATTTTGCTAAATTGGACTATGTTTACTTGAATGGTATGTGTTTGTAGTTTTATAAATATTTGGAATTTTTTTATATTTTTTTAAATATTTATGACGTCATCCGGTTCGTAATCCGGTCCGACCAGTGAACCTCTAGGCCGTCCGGTTCGCTTTCCGGTCCGGTTTTGAAAACATTGGTTTCTAGAAGCATATGGTAAACTAACGTATTTTCTAGAGAAATCGTAGGTTTCGAAAATTCTAATTTGTATGAGTTCAATGAGGTGGTAAAAAAAATTGGAGCTTAACGTTGGGTTCTTTTATGAGGTGGTAATTTATTTAATTACCAACCGTAAATGTCCTCCCTTCATCCTTCACCCTAGTTAACACGTTATTCTTTAACGTCTCTTAACGACAGGGTGTAGGCCAGTGGAGGCCAATGATGTAAGTGGTGGAGTGGTTAATGGGTTGATCTGGTGTACTAAATGACCCTGGTTCAGATCCCATCCTCCCCATTTAACTTCTGCGGCATCCAGGTGAGGGTTTGGCTTGGGGTTTCATCCCTGGTTCGATCCTAATTGGGAGAGCGAGGGTTTACGGATTCAATTTGGTTCCCCCGCATCGGAGGGGTATGACTTACGACTGACGGCTAGGTCTAGGGTAACCAGTCCCAATAGATCGTCAGGTTTGGAGCTCTTTGCTATTAAAAAAAAACCGTCAGGGTGGAGCGATGGTCAACGCCCTTAACAAGCACACGTCGGATAATGCCCCCGGAGACGTGTAACCATACTAGTGGCCAGAAGTTAAACATCTCTAACAATTAATACGAATTTAATGTGAAAAGTAATAAGAAAAATAAATATGTGGTGTAGTGTACGTTAAAAACCTCTTTTTCCTCCTATCTAGCCTCTTTAGCCTTATTTATTTGACTTCAACTTAAGCAATTAATTAAACCATTAACAATATTGATAAGTTTAGGCACGCTATTCAACTAATTAAGAACACAACTCTAATTTCTTTTTAAATGTATACATAAAATGTAATATGTTGTTATTACTTGAAAAAGAATAAGGGGCGTTTGGTTTGCGAAAATTGTTGAAATTAGAATTGGAATTGGAATTGGAATTGGAATTGGAATTGTAATTTAAAGAAATTGCATTTAGAATTCTATATTTTCAAATGATTTGGAATTCAAATGAATTGGAATCTATAAAGGGAATTTAAATTCCAAATATATTTCCAGTGCCAATACATTATAAAGGAATTGGAATTTATCACCCGTTGCAAACCGCCACCACCTCAATGACCACCGATCGCCGCTACATACCACCGACTGCCGCCGCCGTCACCGTCGACAATCGACCGCGACCACCAACCGCGCCCGTTGCCGAAGACCGACCGTCTTCGCCGATCGACCGCCACCAACCGATAACGCCCGTCGTCGAGACAAGGATCAGCAACGACGGTCGGTGATAATCGACGATTAGGGGTGGCGATGGTCGGCGTCGGTGGCGGTCGGTGGACGGCGGTGACGGCAATTGGGGTCGGCGGTGGTCGGGGTCGGCGGGGTCGGGGTCGGGGTCGGCCGTCGGTGACGGACGATGGCGGTCGGCGGCGGCCGGTGACAGACGGCGGCAGTCGGCGGACGACGACCGTGGTCAGTGATCGGGGGCGGGCAGCGGCGTCGGCGATCGGGGGCGTCACAGTCGGTTGGCGGTGGGTGGGGTGGTAAGCGGCGGTCGGCAGTTGGGGGCGGCGGGGGTTAGGGTTGGCCGGGGGCGTCGGCGGTCGGCGGTCGGGGTCGGCGGTAGTGTCGGTCGGCGGTGAGCGGGGTGGTAGATGGCGGTTAGGGGTGGAGGCAAGAGTCGGTGGAATTTGAAATCCTTCAATATTTGAAAGGATTTTGAAATCCTTTATTTAAAGGAATTTGAGGGAATTAATTTCAGTTCCAATTACAATTTCTTTTTCAACCAAACACGTGAAGAATGAAATTCAAATTCCAATTCCAACGAATTTCTACCAACCAAACACAATGATCAATGGAATTCAGATTCCAATTCCCTTGAATTCCGTTGAATTACCGCATACCAAACGCCCCCTAAGAGTTTTGATATATTTGAAAACCTAAATATATATAAAAGTCTGCTTTCTTACTATAAACAAGATTCTACTTAGCATCAATTAGAACTTAAAACTCAGTTTTGTTTTAAATCATGTTATACATGAGATTATGGATTTTTTTAATCAAATTCATTGCTTTAAATCCATAAATTGGCTTAGTGAGTAGACTAAAATTTAAGCTTTGAATACAAAATTAAAGCTTCAGATCCACAAATTGAATAAAAAAGTAGGCCTAATTGTGTGGAAGTCACTAATTGTGTGGAAGTCATGCCACAACACAACAAGTGTACGACACCCATACACCACTGACCTACCATGCCGGCAAGGCGGAGTGGGTCTGCCTTGCCATGTGGGCCAAGTCGCAAGTCCCTTATGCATCAAAGTACTATAGTCATCATCTACGTTTTGTGTTTGACAACCAACTGGCACTCTAGTCGCATAGATTTTAACATTTTTTGATTCAGTCAGAGGTGAGGTGGTGTTCTCTGAACGACCACGTTTCCAAATCAAAGCCACGTCACTTACCGCCTCTAGTCCACGTAGTTGATTGTCAAATTGACGAGCTCATTAAGGCGTTTTTGTCCGTGTCATTGCAACTTTCAACGGATTATAAGTTGTGTGCGTTTCCAAATAGATCACTTTCTAATCCTATTACTTTTCTCTAATGAATTCATATAAGAATTTGTTGATTTTTCATGGATTTTGTATCACGGAAACTTAATGATAGGAAAAGGCTTAATCCTTTAAGAAAAAAGTTCAAATACAAAGTGTATTTTTGCTACAAATTGTGATAAGACACAATGAGTCAAAAAAAGACACAATGAGTCAAAAAAATACATAAAAAAATTATATCTCACAATCAAAATTGAATTTCAAAAAAGTAATTCGGAGCTTTTGTTCCCCTAATCATCCTCAATAAGAAAAAAATAAACGAAAAAATAAAAAAAATTAACATTTTTATTGTGTCATTTATGAAAGACACAATAACTTCATTATGTCATTATGAAAGACACAATAACGTCATTGTGTCTTTTATTATTGTGTCATATAATGACACAATGAAAAAAAATTATTTTTTATTTTTTTCTGAAAGAGGACAACGAGATAAACAAAGGCTCCGAAGTGTTTTTTTTAAATTCGATTTAGATTGTGAGATATAATTTTTTTGTGACCTTTTTAGCCTCATTGTGTCTTCTCACACTTTGTAGCAAAAATACACTTTGTAGCAAAATACACTTTGTAGAATAACCTCACCCATCATTTAAATACGAATCAATCTATACAATATTATGCAATATTTTTTAATTCCACTTTAGAAAATGTTATAAAATCTAACACCAATCTAAGAAACCAAACTTCTTAATAACACTCAAGTTTAATATCATGTTTTATACAGTTTACCTTTCTAAAACTAGTTATATAAACACTCCAATAAATTTACAAATTTATAATGAAAAAAACATACAATTATGAAATCTTTAAAAAATAACTTATCAAATTTAAACTAAAATATACCATATGATGTGAAAAATGTTTATAAATAATTAGATATGCATATGTATAGCATAAAAACTAGTTTTTTTAATATCCAACTGTCACCGCAGTAATAACAAAGTCGTTCAACAGCTCAATTTCTCATGGATTCGCATGTGGGTTCGTGAGCTTGCCTTGCTACCCACTTGGCCTACCCGAGGGACCATAGGCGGTTTATCCACGAAACCCCGTGAGCCCGATCCTAGTACCTGAGCTGCACTATGGATGCCCTTAAGAGTTAAGGCATTATTGTTCATATCTTATGGGCCTTGTTATTTAAGAAATTAAATTCTAATTCTAATTTTGCCCAACTATTTTATGGCCTTTTTAACTTTTAAGTCATTATTTAACTTGTCCTTATAAGAGTATTCTTAACATGTTGGCATGTTTTCTTTTCATTTGACACTCATAAAGTGTTGTTGGTCTTGTTGTTAACCAAGACGTTCCTAATTTCTATAGCACTGGCATTACGCCACCTAATTGGAATTACGAGCTAATTGTTTATTTCTAATTAGCCTACATTAGCAATTTCAAAAGTTGATTAGTATAAGATATAAGTACATTCATTTGAGTTATTAAATTTATTTTTCTATGATTAAAAGATATGATTTGGTTAAATTTTCTTACTTTTAGTTTCAGACGACCTATCATAATAATGACATACTAATATATGAAACAACATGGAAATTATCTTTTTTTCCGTAATAATGATTCGATTTTTTTATTTAATGGTTGCTATTAACTTAAAGCTTCTAACTTATGTACTTCTTTTAAGATAGTTTATTGATCAAGAAGATGTTAATTGAGATTCCATGACATGTAACATAGCAATAATTTTTAAGCATGCAAACTTTGGTGATATTTTGGAGCCTTGGTGGACTTTCAATCTTGAAATGGAGTATGATTAATGGATAAATTCTAACTACACTAGATGAAGATTCAAGATGTGGATCATCTTATGGTGTATTTAAATTGATTTTGTTACAACGACAGGCTAGTGTTATTTGTTAGTAAAATCAAAAGTAAGACAAATTCTTCCACATTTCCCTTAAAGTCATGACCCATTAGACCAAAAGATCATTAACTGGTGTATTTAAATAACATGATACTTTATTGTCACCAGATGGAGATTCAGATGTGGATAAGCGCTAAGTTGTTGACATGTGGCCCAATGAAGTCAAATACCAAATGGTATATGTAGTGAGAAGGTTTATGTATGTTTGGGAAAGATCAACTTGTCCTATACTTCTTGATATCGTTTTGTATTGCTCTCCTTTGGCAAGAATATTATTACTCATTTCGGAGTCGGGTAACATAGAAACTAGAAGATAGAAACCCCTTCTAGTGACGAGGCTAACGGTGTTTAGTTTTGCATGTCACACATGTCTAGTTGTCTTTGATTCAAACTCACTCTTTGTCCCTAAAATAGGATTCATGTAGCCGAATTGGTGGCTCAGATCCATACTTCATCACATAAAATAATAAAGCATCCAAGAAACCTTCAAAAAAAAAACTTTCATTCATTTGAAAAAGTTACAATAACTCCACAAATAAACCTTCAAATCAATTTGATATCTATTCATTTATCTTACACAAGCATTATCACAGTATTCAACTCATAATAAGATAAGGGAGAGGATATGCTACAAAGGCTATATATTCTAAAAAGGGTGAGAAGTAATTCTGGCCATTGGATCAACTCATTAAAATAGATCAGTGGTTCAAAAAAACGCGGTGGCAAACATGTAAATAAGTGGAAAACTGCTAACAGGTGGAGGTGCAAAAAAGTAATTTGACACAATGGTTGTTTGACACAACGGTTGTTTGACACAATGGTTGTTTGACACAATGGTTGTTTGACACAATGGTTGTTTGACACAATGGTTGTTTGAAACAATGGTAGTTTGACACAATGGTAGTTTGACACAATAGTAGTTTGACACAGTGCTAGTTTGACACAATGGTAGTTTGACACAATATTAATTTGAAACAATAGTAATTTGGTATGTTGGCATGTTGTTATATTTTGCTTTGTGTTGGCATGTTAATATTTGTTGCTATATGTTGCTTTACATTACACAATATTATTTTGGTAACATGTTTTTATCGTCAAAATCAAACATAAACAAAATTTTTTAAATATGACACAATGAGTATAATGACATAATGAGTCTAATGACACAATGAATATAATGACACAATGAATATAATGACACAATGAATATGATGACACAATGAGTATTTGACATAATGAATCTTATGACAATGAATCCTATTCTTGAATAGGCATAGAATCAACTGTTGAGGTGATTGAAGCTTGTTTATCTTTAATGATTTGAAGATATAAATTGCAATTGCGTATAATGTGACCAGGTTGTTTGCAAAACCCACAATTTCTCAACTTTTTTCCTGCTTGTTCGATAGCTAACTCATGAGCAGACTTCATTCTTTTCGGCCTACCTTTTGTCTTTTGCTTAACAGGTACATGGAATTTTGCTTTATTTCATTCGCTCCTTCCAGTTAACTCTGCAAACCTATCTCTCCTGCTTAGAGGTGGGGCGACCATTTGAACTTCATCAGCCTTAGACTTGTAACTATTCAAATAATCAAGATAAAAGCACAACTCATCTTTGTTCGTAACCAATTGATTAACAATATTTATTTTATTCAGACATAATGACAATACAAAAGACACAATGTGACACCCCACCCGTGACCCGGGTGGGTGTCAACAATTGATACAATTTATAGCGAAAGCTAACATATGTTTTATTGCAAACTATAATATCATCAATTATTACACTACTATTTTACAACAGTATTTAAAAAAACAACTAAAACAAAAACTTCTTGGTCTTCTAGATTCTTTATCTTTAAGCACCTTTTAAGTATTTCCTTAAGGGTTACCTGTGATACATATACTCAAACAGACGTCAGCTAATGCTGGTGAGCTCATGATATACAATTATAAAATTAACTCTGACATGCATACAATATGGGTTGTGATATTTGGGTCTATATGCACAGTGCCTTCCCTGGTTTTACCACAACCACCGGCGGCGGGTTTGTCAGACCCTCCCGGGCACCTCACAGTTGGTCATTCATTGCACATCAAACACATAATTTACATTTACTAAGCAAAGTAAAGCAGCGGAATTGATAAAAGTACATTCTCATTTCATCATAAAAGCTTTTACAATGCATTACATCGTTGATTCGAATACAAAATACATATTTTCTTTTTCATTACATAACTTTACAATGATTGTTGCGGAAGCATATGAAACCGAGGATTTCTTAAGGAATCTTCTTTAAATGTAGATTTAAAGACGTTAAATAGGTATGAGCATATGCCTGATGCATACGAGGAACCCTATCCTCTTTTCAGCCAGTTTGACACACCCCATTAAATATATCAGGATCCTGTATACCCCTACCGACCCGTGCATATATGTAAGCATTATAATTATTACTAGTACAGACAGAACGAGTATATTATCATAGTTTTGAAAACAGTCATGATAACTCACCTTGGTCTTTAAGTATTATTGAGACAGATAGACAGTTTCAAAGTTGTGTTCCTGATTAGGAATGAAACAAGTCTTAGCAACTAACAAAGTACTTCCTAGTAATAATCATGATTAGTTTTGGATAACATTTACCTTGTTTAAGCATGGTTGATCAGTCCATGCCTAATCAAGGTTAGGCTACCCGACGCCCACCATGATTATAGTTTTAAAATCTTACTAACAATAATATACTAAACCTCAAAATTTATATAACTTTACTTAAACTTAAAATATTAAAAACTTAATTACGTACCTGAATAAGAGCATAAGAGGAGAAAATATATGATCACCAAAATCGTACAAGACATACATATTTATAGAACATAGAATCGATGTACTGTAAATATGATACAACACGTATCAATGTTTACGGACATACAATGATACATGCATTCCACGTAGCAAACACGTAGCAATATACATTCTATTATCACAATTTGAATATAATATTATTTTATTATTTTATTATTATAATTAATTTAGTTGCTTAACTCGTTTTTCTCTTATAACTTTTTAAATATAACGTCTTATAAAACTTTAAATATGCCGTGGAGACGAGTTTATTTTTCTCTACGAGTCGACCTAAGTTTCGTTTAAAACGGAGCATGTTTAAATATAATATATTATTATATTTAAATATATCTAAACGGTCTCTTACGACACTAAAATTAGTCTAACAACTTAAAATTTTAAATAGTCATTTTGTTCGTTACTTACTCGTTCAACAATATATGAAAGGAAAAACTTTGAAATTCGTATATTCATAACTATTAAGTTAGGAGTATTACATTCTCCTTTCCTTACAGAAATTTCGTCCTTGAAATTTAGCTTTACTTAAAGAGCTGGGGGTATTTTTCTTTCATTTCATCTTCTAATTCTCATGTGTAGTCGGGTCCATGACGTGCATTCCACTTGACCTTGACGAGTGGAATCTCTTTTCTACGTAACTTTTTAATCTTTCGATCTTCGATCATTAGTGGTTCTTCAATGAAGTTGAGTTTTTCGTCGATGTGCACGTCTTCCAGTGGCAATTGTTGTGCTTCTTCTATTAGACATTTTCTTAAATTTGACACATGAAAAGTATCATGTACACCTGCTAGTTGCTCGGGGAGCTTTAATCGATATGCTACCGGTCCTACTTTCGCCGTTATATCGAGTGGCCCAATGTATCGGGGTTTGAGTTTTCATTTCTTTCCAAATCGGATCACTCCCTTCAGAGGTGATACCTTCAACATCACTTTATCCCCTATTTGAAATTCTAAAGGTTTACGTCTCTGATCTGCATAACTTTTCTGTCTATCTTGAGCACTTTTCATTCTTTCTTTGATCTGTTGAATCTTCTCCGTTGTTTCGATAATGATTTCTGGTCCTGACAATTGATTTTCGCCTAGTTCTGCCATATAAAGCTTCAAAAGGTGCTGCTTTGATACTGGCATGATAACTATTATTGTAAGCGAATTCGATAAGTGGCAGATGATTATCCCAACTACCACCAAAATCAATCACACATGCACGAAGCATATCTTCTAACGTCTGAATAGTCCGTTCACTCTGCCCATTTGTTTGTGGGTGATAGGCAGTGCTTAAGTTAAGCTTGGTTCCCAATTCATGTTGGAAACTTTGCCAAAACCTAGATGTGAAACGGCTATCCCTGTCTGATATGATTGATACAGGTACTCCATGTCGTGAGACTATTTCTTTGATGTAAATCTGGGCGATCTTGTTCATCTTATAGTCTTCACGAATCGGCAGAAAGTGTGCAGATTTAGTCAGTCTATCTACAATTACCCAGATTGTATCATAACCATGACTTGACCTTGGAAGTTTTGTAATAAAATCCGTAGTGATTTTTCTCATTTCCATTCTGGAATCTCCGGCTGCTGTAAATAACCTGACGGTTTTTGATGTTCTGCTTTCACTCTAAGGTAGGTGAGACATTTTTCTACGTATCGGGCTATAGATCGTTTCATTCTTGGCCACCAATAGTCATTCCTTAGATCTTTGTACATCTTATCACTACCGGGATGGATAGAATACTTAGACTTGTGGGCTTCATCTAAGATTATATCTTGTAGTCCTCCAAAACTAGGAACCCATATCCTATTGTTAAATCTCAAGATATTATCGCTTCCTGTTGTCAACAACTTTAGTCTCCCAGTCATTCTTTCTTTCACTTGGTTCTCTCTTAGAGCTTCTTGTTGAACATTCTTAATTAGATTTAAGAGACTAGTTTTAACATCTATTCTAGATGCATGAATTCTTATAGGTTGGGGCTTCTCCTTTCTATTTAATGCATCAGCTACTACATTAGCCTTACCTGGATGATATTGAATTTCACAGTCGTAATCACTTAATAAATCCATCCAGCGTCTTTGACGCATATTAAGCTCTTTCTGCTCGAATATGTGCTTCAAACTTTTATGGTCGGTGTAAATAGTACATTTTGCACCGTAGAGATAATGTCTCCAAATTTTTAGTGCGAATACTACAGCACCAAGTTCTAAATCATGGGTCGTGTAGTTTCGTTCATGAGTCTTCAATTGTCGAGAAGCATAAGCAATTACTTTGCCTCTTTGCATGAGTACACAACCCATACCATAATGAGACACATCACAATAGACTGCAAAATCTTCAATTCCTTCAGGAAGTGATAGTATTGGGGCGCTGCACAACTTCTGTTTCAACATGTTAAAGGCTTCTTCTTGTTTAGATCCCCAATTAAACTTAGAGGCTTTCTGGTTTAACGTTGTTAATGGCATCGCAATCTTGGAGAAGTCTTGAATAAATCTTTTATGGTATCCTGCTAACCCAAGAAATCTTCTAATTTCAGTAGGATTCTTTGGCACTACCCATTTCTTGATAGCCTCGACCTTCACAGGATCAACTTGTATTCCTTGTTCATTGATTACGTGGCCTAGGAATTGAACTTCACGTATCCAAAACTCACACTTGGAAAACTTTGCATAAAGTTTTTCTTTCTTAAGCAATTCAAGAATTGCTCTGAGGTGTTGTTCATGATCTGCCTCGTTCTTAGAGTAGATCAGAAGTCATCAATAAATACGATCATGAACTTATCGAGATACGGTTTACAAACTCTATTCATAAGATCCATGAATACTGCAGGTGCGTTGGTAAGCCCAAACGGCATTACCAAAAATTCATAATGACCGTACCTAGTCCTGAAAGTAGTCTTAGGCGCATCTTCTGGTGTTACCTTCACCTGATGATATCCAGATCGCAAGTCTATTTTTGAAAAATAACTTGCTCCTTGCAATTGATCAAATAGATCATCAATCCTTGGTAAAGGGTACTTATTCTTTATAGTGACTTTATTCAAGTCTCTATAATCGATGCACATACGCATTGTCCCATCTTTCTTCTTAACAAACAGGATGGGTGCTCCCCGAGGTGAAGAGCTTGGCTGAATAAACCCTTTTTGAAGTAATTCTTCTAGTTGTTTCTTGAGTTCTTGCATTTCTGTTGGAGCTAGTCTGTACGGAGACTTGGCAATTGGTGTTGTCCCAAGTATTAAGTCAATACGAAACTCCACTTGTCTATTAGATAGAAGTCCTGGGAGCTCATCCGGAAATACCTCAAGGTATTCTCGTACTACTGGCACGTCTTCGATCTTCTTATTCTCTATGGTGTTTACACAATAGGCCAAAAAGGCAATACACCATTTTCTTATATCTTTTTGTGCTTTTGCTATCGTGATGAGATTTTTAGTCTTTTTAGCGCGATCTTCTAATATGGTTAACCATTTGCCGTTGGGTAACTGGAGTCGAACGATCTTTTTATCACACACTATTTCTGCGCGATGTAGGACTAACTAATCCATTCCTATAACTACATCAAATTCTTCTAGTTCCATAGGCATTAAATCAATAGGAAATGGATGGCCATTCAAATTTATGATGCAGTTTTAATAATATTGTTGATTTCCTTTTGACTCCCATCAGCCATTTCTACTATAAAGGTATGATCTAACTTTTGTGATTCTTGGTTCAAATAGTGCCTAAAGGTATCTGATACTAAACTTTTATTGGCACCAGAATCAAATAATACTTATGCATATATATCATTGACAAGATACGTACCAGTAATCACATCTGGAGTATTACGGGCTTCCTCTGTGGTCAACACAAATGCACGCCCTTTAGGTTTGTTTGGTTGCAGGTTGTTATCATTTTGAAGTTTTGGGCAATTAGGTTTCAAATGTCCTGTATCTCCACATTCAAAACATTTTCTCTTCTCCTTGCATTCTTGAAGAAGATGTCCAGTTCTTTTGTAATTAGGACATGGTTGTGTGCGGCATGGTCCTGAATGATTTTTCTTGCAAAATCTACATTGAGGCATTTCTCTATGTTTCTTGAAGTTATTATTCCTAGTGTCACCCTTTCCTTCATCCCATTTTCTTTTGGAGCAGGAGATTCAGCTTGTCGCCGCAACATCTCGGCAGCCATGATAGCGCCAGCTTCAACCGTCTCTGAGTAAGTTTTGGGGGATCTGGATTTGATGAACACCCTCATTTCAGATGGCAAACCCCAGATAAACCTATTGATCAGTTGTTCCTCAGTTGTGGCTAGATGAGGAACCAATCGAGATATTTCATTAAAACGAGTAACATACTCTCGGTATGTCTTGTTTCCTAGTTTCAACTGGAAGAACTCCACCTCCAGCTGTTCAGTTTCACTAGGAGGACGGAATTTAGTAAGAAACTTATGAACAAATTCCTCCCAGTTCATTTTCTTGACCTTTTCTTTACCTTCAGTTCGGACTACAATGTTCCACCAGTGAAGGGCTTCACCTTCAAACATATGTACAGTGAAACGTACTTTGTTATGATTATTACAGTCACAAACATCCAATACTAACTCAATTCGGTTTAGCCAGTCTTGGGCTTCTACAGCTCCTTTTCTCCCGTCAAATAATGGAGGTTTACAAGACATGAAATGTTATAAGTGCACTCCTTTGATTTGACTTCTTCCATTCTTTCCTTCTCTTGTACAGGCGTGGAAGCAGATGAGCTTTCTTCCAATCGTTCTTCTGATTTATCAGAATTAATGGTTTGAACATTGGTTAATATTTTTGCAACTTCCATTGCTATGTTATGGATAGCTTCATCATTCAGAATTAGATTCATACTAGATCGAGATCTAGCACTTTGGGAGGAAGTTCGAGTCCTATAGAACCTTCCCCTCTTCTGCTGTTAACTTGTCCGTGTCTAAATTCTTGTTCGTGTCTAAATTCTTGTTCATTTCTATGTTCAGACATTGTATCTTCCTATGATAATATAATTATACACGAGTTACTATTCTGCTAAACAAATATATAACATTATAATTATATAACACAGAATCATTTATATCACATATATTCTAGAAATAGATAAACATAAAATAACATATTTCATCTTATGTTATCTATGGAACATATAAGTAGTTTTTCTAAAAACTTGTTATTTGGTATAACCTGAATCTAGCATTAATCCTATAGAATTCTATTGGTTAAAGCTTAGACATTTTTATAATACCTAATTCGTTAAAACCTCAGGCTCTGATACCAACTGTGACACCCCACCCGTGACCCGGGTGGGTGTCAACAATTGATACAATTTACAGCGGAAGCTAACATATGTTTTATTGCAAACTATAATATCATCAACTTATTACACTACTATTTTACAACAGTATTTAAAAAAACAACTAAAACAAAAACTTCTTGGTCTTCTAGATTCTTTATCTTTAAGCACATTTTAAGCATCTTCTTAAGGGTTACCTGTGATACATATACTCAAACAGACGTCAGCTAATGCTGGTGAGCTCATGATATAAAATTTATAAAATTAACTCTGACATGCATACAATATGGGTTGTGATATTTGGATCCATAGGCACAATGCCTTCCCTGGTTTTACCACAACCACCGGCGGCGGGTTTGTCAGACCCTCCCGGCCGTCAAATAGGTATGAGCATATGTCTGATGCATACGAGGAACCCTATCCTCTTTTCAGCCAGTTTGACACACCCCATTAAATATATTAGGATCCTGTATACCCCTACCGACCCGTGCATATATGTAAGCATTATAATTATTACCAGTATAGACAGAACGAGTATATTATCACAGTTTTGAAAACAGTCATGATAACTCATCTTGGTCTTTAAGTATTATTGAGACAGATAGACAGTTTCAAAGTTGTGATCCTGATTAGGATTGAAACAAGTCTTAGCAACTAACAAAGTACTTTCTAGTAATAATCATGATTAGTTTTGGATAACATTTACCTTGTTTAAGCATGGTTGATCAGTCCATGCCTAATCAAGGTTAGGCTACCCGACGCCCACCATGATTATAGTTTTAAAATCTTACTAACAATAATATACTAAACCTCAAAATTTATATAACTTTACTTAAACTTAAAATATTAAAAACTTAATTACGTACCTGAATAAGAGCATAAGAGGAGAAAATATACGATCACCAAAATCGTACAAGACATACATATTTATAGAACATAGAATCGATGTACTGTAAATATGATACAACACGTATCAATGTTTACGGACATACAATGATACATGCATTCCACGTAGCAAACACTTAGCAATATACATTCTATTATCACAATTTGAATATAATATTTTATTATTTTATTATTATAATTAATTTAGCTGCTTAACTCGTTTTTCTCTTATAACTTTTTAAATATAACGTCTTATAAAACTTTAAATATGCCGTGGAGACGAGCTTATTTTTCTCTACGAGTCGACCTAAGTTTCGTTTAAAACGGAGCATGTTTAAATATAATATATTATTATATTTAAATATATCTAAACGGTCTCTTACGACACTAAAATTAGTCTAACAACTTAAAATTTTAAATAGTCATTTTGTTCGTTACTTACTCGTTCAACAATATATGAAAGAAAAATTTTGAAATTCGCATATTCATAACTATTAAGTTAGGAGTATTACACACAATGACGAACAAAAAGACACAATGATGATATCTTAGACACAATGATGATGCCAATCAATAACAAATTCATATAACAAACACAACAGCATAAAAGACACAACATATAGAGACTCACATGATATTTATAAAATATGTTCAACAACATATTAATAATGTCCAGAGTAATCTAACAGTATAGACACAATAACTGTTTTATTCAGACACAATGACAATGCAAAAGACATAATGACGAACAAAAAGACACAATGATGATACCTATGATACAATGATGATACCTATGACATAATGATAACGTCAATCAATAACAAAATTCACAGAAATCAGACAGTATAGACACAATGATGATCCAAGCGATAAAATTACGGTGCGAAAATTAACATACTATTTCAATTACAGTATATAATCGTCTTCATACGTACCAAACTGATGATCAATCGTCGACATCGGCGAAGTAATTGATGTAAAGCAATCTTCAACAGATGAATTCGATCGTTTGAATCTTCAACGATTGAAATTGATGTAAGCTGAAACTTCGTACATTTAAATCTTCAACGATTGAAATTGATGTAAGATGAATTCGATCGTTTGATCGTTTGAAAACCTCAATTGTACAGAAAAAGTCAATATATCCCACACCTTCTTAATAAATTAGATTTCCTAAAATACCCCTTCTTCCATTTTAAAAATATGCCACATGTCACTCACCGATTGCTTCTCACACTTTTTACATAATGTTCCCTTTGTATTTGAACTTTTTCATAAGATAAAGTAGTACTTTTTTCCTCATTTTAAGGAGGTTTAAAATTTCAAGGCATGAAACGACCACTTTAATTGTTCATACGGTAAAAACACTGTTGGTTAGTGTTTCACATTCTTCCATCTCTCTCATACATACCTATTTACACGGACTTCTCTTTATTCCTCGCTATTCTAGTATTATTGGCATTACCCGAGTTCTTTCATGATCGGATGAGAGTGACTAAATCATCAAAAAACTACGATGTTTTAAAAAGAGTAATTTTGGTTTTGCTAACTGAAGTTTAACAAAAATAATCAGTTATTTTTTAAAAGATAAAAAACATCAATTTACTTTAAAAAGTCACATTAGTTATTTTAACTCGAATCGAAAATAATTAAAACTTTTGAACTGAAATTGAAACAAATGATAAAACTTTCAGATAGAAATTAATATCTTTATACGTTTGAATAAAAATAATTACTTTTACCAAAACTACAAAACAAAATTAAAATTACTCTTTAAACAAACTTTTTATGCACCAATAATTCTTAGCCCAACCGGTTAATGTGAGATACTCATGATATTCAAATAATAGGATGTCATGAGTTCAATCTCACTCAGCAATAAGTTTCCTCCTGAGATGGTTGGAAGTGCGATCCCGACTTAAAAACGAATAAGTGAACTCGATTAAGATAACAACTATTATTCTATAGGGGTCGTTCAAAAAATAATAATAATAAACTTTTACCCGTTGACTTCCGTTTGACACGGTCAATTATAGATTTACCACACAAGAAGAAGTCAAGTGGGCTCGACATAGAGGTCCATATCAATATCATCACATGGCACGTGCACCAACACAGCCCTAAAGTTTGACCACACTTATTCCTCATGTTCCCACTTCAATTCCATCTCCACCGTCCATCTACAAAAGCTTTAAGATCAACGGTCAGAAATGCACCCATATTTGCCTCCTCGATTAGCTTTGTGATCAAGATCTATGAACTATCATCATCACTTGTCCCCACTCAAAGTTGCTTTCTTAACTACGGTTGATCACCGTCTCATCGACGGCTGTAAACACTCCACGTCGGCAACACACCCGACGAAGGTGATTTATTCAAAGTTTCTAAACCCACCTCTCTTCTTATTGGATGTGTCACTTCCAGTCCCCTAACTTTTGTTGATTCGCAAATAAATTCCTTCATAGCCGCAACATGATTTATATTTTCGTAATATTTTCAAAACTAGACCGGTCCACCATATATTACTTTTAGTTTCTTCTTTCCTTATTTCAATATCCATTTTATTCAAACAAAACAACTATCAGCAAAATGTTAGGTCAAGCGTCATCCTGTTGAGTTCAACAATCTGCCTTAATGATTTAACCGAGAACATCCTAACGCATTGTCTAACCAGTTCTATTCATCTTGCCCGGACTCATGACGAAAGTTGATTAACAAGGTGGGAATTGACTATATTACAAGGTTACTAGGTTATGGGTCATTCATTAGGTTATATGTCTTTAAATATAATATCGATAGAAACTTGTTAGCATTTAATGATTTTATAACTTAAAACCATTTATTAACAAGGGAGAGTATCTGGCTGGTTGCGTTAAAGTTCCCACTCTTGTTCATGTGTTTGTTGTTTTCCTTTGATATTTAAAGTTCTATTAAAGTCACATCTAAGAACTTATCAGAAATCTTATACATTTATAGATAAACAACATACTATAACCGTCATATTTTAGTTTATTACTATCTTGATTATCTTAAATGCACTATCTACAACATATCATAAACATATTATTCATTCCAAAACAATAACCTCAAATATTATTATTATTATTATATATTATTATTATTATTATTATTATTATTATTATTATTATTATTATTATTATTATTATTATGTATGTTTGTTTATTTGTTTATTTAAAGTCGCATTCAATAATACCAAGACTCGAGACCACTATGTTTAAATCTCCGTAAGCCCTTATTTGCCACACCATTTCCTCTTACACCCCTATTTTCTCTCCACATCCCGCCGCCGCAAACCACCACCACCACCACCACCGCCGCCGGTCAACCACCACACACCCTTCAAGATGCAGCAACCCCCGCCACCGGAGCCACCACCGCCACCGGCAGCGCCACCGCAAACGGTGGCGATTTGACCCCACAACAGCAGCAGCAACAGCAGCAATGGCTAGCGATGCAGCAGTACCAGCAGCAACAGTGGATGGCGATGCAGCAGTACCCCGCGGCGGCGGCGGCGTCGATGGCGATGCATCATCCGGCGATGATGTATCAACAACCACCGCCGGCGTATATGCCTTATCATTATCAACAGCAACAGCAGTATCAACAACAGCAGAATCATCAACATCAGTTGAATAATAATCAGATGCAGAGTTCCAGTGAAGATAATAAGACGATTTGGGTCGGTGATCTGCAACACTGGATGGATGAAACTTATCTCCAAACTTGCTTCTCCCAGATCGGCGAGGTTATTTTTATTATTATTTATTTTATTTATTTCTACTATTCCGGTTGTTTTTGTTGATTATTCTTTTGTGTTTTTGGTTATTGTTTAGTCGATTTGTTATGTGGGTTCTTGTTATTGTTTGCAATGTAACTAATTTGAGGAAAAAAAACAAGATTTACTTCAGGGTTTTTCTGGATTTGATCTAGAAATCAAGAATTGTACTTTGGGTGTCAATCATTACTTCAAGTTTGTTTTCTTGTTTAATTATGGGTAGTGACAATGGTTCAATTCAGTTTCAGTTTGTGGGTCAATTTCAAAGATAGATCGTTATGTGTGGATTCATATACAACTAATTAGATCTTTAACACCATTAACACACTGTAGACTACCGTTTTGTAACAAAATAAACTGCAGTAAACTAGTTTACATGTGAAGTGGTGTCTGTAATCTAGGACCTTTTAATGAATTATCAAAGCAAAAACGTGATGGTCTAATGTTTTTGTTTGGTTTAGTACTTTGTTTTATTGATGGGCATTAATTACAGGTTATTTGGGCCTTTTCTCCTTTCTTGAAATTTAAAAATATAAACTTTATACTGCATTGTTCTTGATGTGTATGACAGTATTGATCATTTGGGTTTGATTTCTTGTAATTGAACTGTAAAGATGTACTTGCTTATTCTTTAGAAAGTAGTGCATTGTTCTTAATGTTATATATAATATTTTTTGAGAGGATTAATGTTAGCTAATTCATTATCCTTTAATGTGCAGGTGCAATCAATAAAGCTCATAAGGAATAAACAAACTGGTCAATCAGAGCGTTATGGGTTTGTTGAATTTCATTCTCATTCAGCCGCTGAGAAAGTGATTCAGAGCTACAATGGGACCATAATGCCAAACACTGATCAAGTCTTTAGGTTAAATTGGGCGAGTTTTAGCACAGGGGAAAGGCGCGGTGACAACAGTTCAGAGTTATCTATATTTGTGGGTGATTTGGCGCCAGATGTAACCGATTCAGTTTTGCATGATACATTTGCTAGTAGATATCCATCAGTAAAAGGTGCAAAAGTTGTTGTGGATACAAATACTATGTGTTCAAAAGGTTATGGATTTGTTAGGTTTAGTGATGAAAATGAGAGGTCAAGGGCTATGACTGAAATGAACGGTCAATATTGTTCGAGCAGGCCCATGAGGATTGGTGTTGCGACACCTAAGAAACCATCCGGTCAGCAACAATATGGTCAGCAACAATATGGTCAGCAACAATATGGTCAACAACATTATGGTCAACAGCAATTTTCTTCACAAGGTGTGGTACTTCTGGTCCCCTTTTCTTGATTTTTTTTTCAATTAGAGCATTAGCAATGGGAAGGGTTAGAGGAGGTGATGGGTGGGCCCCAATTTATTAACTTCTATAAAAAAATTTACAATTTTTATCTTGTAAAATAATTTAAAAAAACCTTTAACTTCTTTAGTGTATAAAAACTTTATTCAGATAAATATATATTTTTGTATTGTATTGATTTAACTTTTAAGCATTGTAGAGTTTTTTTTTGTTCATTAACCATAACTTCTTAACTATGTACAGAATATTATATAGAAAGTTCTTTTTTTCTAATGTAATGTACTAATTTAAGTATTGTGTTTTGTAAGTAATTTTTTCTTTCAGTTATTTCATGTTGACTGTAATGTCTAATTAATGTAATCTCTGAATTTCAATGTAATATGTGTAAGAATTTAATTGTTTAACGAATTTTATTTTTGTAGCGAATTTATTAAGTTCTATAAATATTCGTAACGTATAATAAAATTATAATTGATTATATGTCAAAGACTTATGGATTACTAATGTGTATTTATATGAAGTGACATAAAAAGTGAGATAGAAAAGAGGGGTCTATCACCCAATAGTAACCCTGCAGGTGCTATTAAAACATGTATGTGAAAGGATACGTAAATATTGAAAGGATCGTAAAATATTATTGATTGAAGAATTTGTTTACAATGCATCGGAATATATAATAACTCTATTCCTATCAATATGGGATAAACATGGAAACCAAAATAAATATAAAATAACTTCTTCTAATATTCCCCGTCAGTGAGAACGTGTAAAAGTGGACACGTTCAAGCTGGACCGAAAAGATTCAAAAAGATATCTTGGAATGCCCTTGGTGAAGATATCAGCATACTGAATGGAGGAGGGACGTGAAGGACACGAATGTGCCCGAGCTGAACTTCCTCACGAACGAAATGAATGTCCATCTCAACGTGTTTTGTACGCTGATGTTGCACAGGATTTCCTGACATGTAAATTGCTGAGATATTGTCACAGTAGACGACTGTGGCTCTGCCTCTGCACTGGATCTGGATATAGTTGGTTGTCTTTTGGACGACCAAGAAATGAGATTGTCCCCTAAAAAGATACAATAACCCGAAGTGGAACGACGCGTATCCGGGCATCCACCCCAATCAGCATCAGAGTACGCAGTCAAAGAGTGATTGGGAGAAGCTGTGAGTCGCAGAACCAGGTCAATAGTGCCGCTAACAGACCTTAAAACTCGTTTCAGAAATGCCAGGTGAGGTTCCCAAGGAGCATGCATAAAAAGACAAATTTGTTGCACTGCATAGCAAATATCTGGACGAGTTATGGTTAAATATTGCAGCGCTCCAGCTAGGCTGCGATATAGTGTTCCATCCGGTAATGGGTCCCCGTCGGTGGCACTCAATTTGGAGCCAAGATCCACTGGAGTGTGACACGGTTTGCAGTTGGTCATATTTGCACGATGTAAGATGTCTCGAGCGTATTGAGTCTGAGCTAGAAAAATAGAGTTCTGATATCTAGTAACCGTGATGCCAAGAAAATGATGCAAATCTCCCATGTCGGTCATTGCGAATTCAGTAGAAAGCTTTGAAATAATCCAAGATATGCACGTATTGTCGTTTGCGGTAAGGACGATGTCATCGACATACAAAAGCAAATACGCCATATGGTTACCATTGTGATAAATGAACAGAGAAGTATCACATGTGCTACTGCGGAACCCCAGTGAATGAATGAAACTCGAGAATCTAGTATACCAAGCCCTCGGAGCTTGCTTGAGACCATAAAGCGATTTCCGAAGCCGACAAACACGGTTAGGAAATCTTTGATCATTGAATACTGGAGGTTGATGCATGTACACAGTTTCTTGAAGTTCCCCATTCAAGAATGCATTTTTAACATCCAGCTGATGGATTGGCCATGACCGAGATATAGCTAGAGATAATACGGTACGAATGGTAGCCGGTTTAACCACGGGGCTAAAAGTTTCTGAACAATCAATTCCCATTGTTTGTGATTTACCATTGCAAACTAACCTGGCTTTGTACCGTTCCAGAGTGCCATCGGCATTGAACTTATGCTGAAATAGCCACATCGAACGAATGACCGGATGATCAGGTGGTCTAGGAACTAACTCCCAAGTGTTATTTACCTGCAACGCACTAAATTCATTGTTCATGGCACGCAACCAGTTAGGGTCCGACAATGCTTTTATATATGAGGTTGGTATTGGTGAAATGTTTGTTGTTGTGGCAAAGGTATATTTGGGATTTGGCTTGTGGATGCTAGACTTGGATCGGGTGGACATGGGATGATTATTCTGGGTATGGGATGTTTGTGTTGTGGCGGATGGGTCAGGAGGTGTTGGGGCCGATGTTGAGGTGGTTTGAGGTAGGGGTGATTGGGCCGCAGGTGGTGGTGGGTTGGTTGGGTCTGTTTGGGCCGTGGGTGTTGTGGGGTTAGTGGGATGGTTTTGGGCCGTGGGTGGTATTGGGTTAGTGGTATGTGATTGGGCCGATGGTGTGGATGTGGTATGTGGGGAAGGTTGAGTGATGTTAGGTGATTGGTGAGTGGTAAAGTGAGGGGCAAACTGATCGTTCAAGAGGGGGGTGTTGTCGTCAAGAAATTGGTAAGTTGTTGATGGAAGGGGTGTTTTGTAGGGAAATGTGTTTTCATCAAAATCTACATGTCGAGACGTATAAATAGTATTTGTGGTTGGGTTATAGCAACGATATCCTCGGAAGTCGGGAGGGTAACCAAGAAAGACACATTGAACTGTTCGAGGGGACAATTTATGAGGTTGAGTAGAAGACATGTTTGGGTAGCACGCGCACCCGAACACACGAAGGTGATCGTATGTAGGGTGACGAGCATAAAGAGCAAAGGCGGGTGTTTGATAATGAAGACGTTTGGAGGGTAGGATGTTATGAAGGTAAGTGGCGGTGTGAAGAGCTTCTACCCAAAAGGTTGGTGGAAGGTGAGCATGAAACAAGAGAGCACGAATAATGTCGTTTATCCGACGGAGCATTCGTTCAGATCGACCGTTTTGTTGTGACGTTTGGGGGCAAGAAAACCGAAACACAAGCCCATGTTGGGCGGCAAATGCTTTGAAATTTTTGTTATTGAATTCGCCACCAAGATCACATTGAAATGTTTTAATTGTTTTATTGAATTGAGTTTGAATGAGTTAGTGAAAATTTGCAAAAGTTGGGAAGGTTTCAGATTTATATTTGAGAGGGTATACCCAAACGTAATTTGTGTAATTATCCACTAAAACCATATAATATTTATAACCAGAAAAACTAGTTACAGGTGAAGTCCATAAGTCGCAGTGGATAATATCAAATGGTTGAAAAGTAAAAGAAACCGAATTAACAAAAGGCAACCGTTTACTGTTAGACAACTTGCAAGAAGAACAAACAAAAGAACCAACATTTTTAGAACAATTTGAAATATGATAACGACTAAGATAATCTAGCACGTTCATTCCGGGATGCCCTAAAAGATCTTGCCATGGGATAGATGTTGATGACAGCAATGAGACCGCAGGAGCTGTAAGAGGGTAAAGATCACCGTTGCTATTGTGTCGGGAAATGAGGTGTCCATCCTTGAGGTCCTTCAAAGAAAAACCAAAAGGGTCAAATTCAATTTTTATTTGATTGTCAATAGTAAATTTACGAACCGACACTAGATTTTTTATGATATTGGGTAGTGGACAAGGTTGTTAAGTTTGTAGGTGTTGTTTGGGAGGTGGATAAAACCGTTGCCGGACCTGTTAACTTGTAAACGTTGGCCATTACCAACAAATATAGGAGTTGTAGGAAATAAACAAGGAGAAGATATGTTACCTTTATCCGCGGTGATGTGTTGAGATGCTCCCGTATCCATATACCACTGGGGTCAGTTTGATTCAACTGCAGGTTTGCCATGGCCGTTCCAATATCACTAGGACTGAGAGCATCAGTACCAAACGGACCAAAACCTGGAGGAACAGCTTGATGGACTTGGGCAGCGAGATGGGCCTGATGTTGATGAAACTGATGGGCCTGTGACGGGTAAGGGGTGGGTGGTGCAGGCCAGGGGTAATGTTGCTGTTGGGCTGAGCTAGAATGTGGGCCAGGATTGTAATTGTTATTTGGGTACCAAGTAGGGTACTGGCCAGAAGTGTAGCCACGGCCCAAAGGCATTTGATGCCTGCCCCCACGTCCCGTTGTTCGACCACCGCGTTGTGACTGTCCACGACCACGAGCGGCTTTCGCCGGGTCATAATTACGTCCCCGATACCCGTTTGGGTATGGAGATCTTATGGTTCATTGGTTTGATTTTGAGGAGGACGATCATTACCCGTTGTAGCCAATGAGTTGATCAATACGGAGTCACGATTGGAGCCCGGTCTAGCTGCTTGTCTTTGTTGTTCATCTTCAACCATATTTCGAGCTTCCTCCCATGTCGGTTTACTTTGGTTGATGATGGCGCCAATAGTATCATATTCCACGGGTAGGCCGCGAACCATTTGGATCACAAGACGGGTCTTTGTTACAGGTTGATCTACATCGCCTAGTTGAGCAGCGAGGTCCTTCAAAGTTTGGCAATATTCATCGTACGAGGCACATGATGAGAGGGTGAGGTTTGTGAACTTGTTTTCGAGAGTTGCAGCCCGCGCGTGCTTATTATTGTTGAATATTACCTGGATGTGCAGCCACGTTTCGTGAGCGGTGAGGTCTCTATCCGTTACACGTTTCAACAGGTCATCGGAGATCGTACCGTGTATCCATTGGAGGACCAAAGCATCCAACTCGATCCATGCTTGGTATTTGGGGTCGGTTTCAGGTGGGGGGCGGGTGCCATCGAGGTGAGACATGACTTTGTAAGCTTTTGCATTGTTTTTGAAGATACGAACCCACGTTGCCTAGGTGACGTTCTTGCCATCTAGGGTGCGTACCTTGCTGTTGATGTTGGTGACGGAGTATGCCGGATGAAGGGGTTCTTTTCCGGTATTTGGTTGTGAGGTTTCAGCGCCGGCCATGGTGAAGGTGGCGGCCCGAAAATTTTAGGGTTTGAGGCTTGCTCTAATAACCATGAAAGGATACGTAAATATTGAAAGGATCGTAAAATATTATTGATTGAAGAATTTGTTTACAATGCATCGGAATATATAATAACTCTATTCCTATCAATATGGGATAAACATGGAAACCAAAATAAATATAAAATAACTTCTAATAGTATGTAATTGTTTGTTATATATATTTTTAGCTGTGATATTAGCTGGTGGAAATGGTTCATTTGGTTCTCAGAACCCCCAATCTGATGAAGATTCTTCAAATACAACAGTGAGTTCTTGCTGGTTTCTTTGTAAAATAATAAATAGCATCTGTTCAAATAGTAATAATATATCTAAACTTTTTTTATTTATTTATAGATTTTTGTCGGTGGACTTGACTCGGAAGTCAATGAAGAAGACTTACGGCAAACTTTCATTCAGTGTGGCGAGATTTTATCGATTAAAATACCTGTTGGAAAAGGATGTGGTTTTGTGAGATTTGCAAACAGGTAATTATGGCTTAAGAATTGTTTATAATTGAAGTTATACAAAATTTGATAGTATAAACATAACTAAAGTTTATTTTTGGTTATACAGAAGCAGCGCCGAGGATGCAATTCAGAACATGCATGGGACAGTCATTGGCAAGCAAACTGTTCGTATATCGTGGGGTAAAACTCCATCCGGCAGACAGGTATGCGTTCTATGTTTTTATTTACTTTATCTATAAGTTTGTGATATAATATCTGTATCTGGTATAAGGTAAATATTACTAGGGGAGTAATCACATCATTGTTTTGTTATTTATCTTTTGAAAGCAATAAAAATGATCTAGCATTTTGATCTAGCAATTTGTGGTCCACTTTCATTTTTTATGCCAAAGTTTCCCCTCATTTCATAATTGATAAATGATAAACAAGCTTGTAATACTTGCCACAAAGTTAATTATGGTGGTAGAAACATGTATACTTTTTACAGCATGTATTTAGTTTTGAAGCATGAAAAAAACTATGATCATTTCGTTCAAAATACGAAGCACTTTTGTGGGAAAATTGCTTAAAGATTAGCCTTTTGAGGAATCTGATTGTGTAAGACTGGTGCATAATTGATATTTTGTAAGGATAAATATTGTATGTTATGTATTAGTTAGATGTACATTTTTTAGTTAAGGATTAGGATAATTAGCTTTTAATAGGATATTGGTTATTATCTGGAAAATATAAGGATTAGGAGAGGATGATTATCATGCCTGTTATCATTATCAATGAGATTTGTATGAGGGAGCATCATTAAGAGTCTCGGTGTGCCTCTCAAAACCGTATATTGCTACCATCCTTACTGAATCAATTTCATACATATTTTTTTAAAAGTTTAAAATTTTATATATCCTTCTAAATTTCATAATATCATATATACCCTTCTAAAGCACAAAAAAGATCATAATTATCTCTTAAGCAGTAAATAAAATAAAATAAAATTTAGTCAGTTATTTATATTTTATAATGGCTTGTTTCACTGAAATACTGAAGAAACAAATAGGAGAACATTTTTATTGTAAGTCATCTTTTGTTAATGTTCTTTTCTTTTATTCGGTGAAAACGAGGGTTTTTCTATATACTATGAATGGTAAATATCATACTAGTGTGTTGAAAAGGTGAATACTAGACATGCTATTTTGAAACTTGTAAGGATGTGTGTGAATTTTTGCACTAATATAAGGATGTAACAAGAAGTAACCCTTATGGTTCAGACCTTGTGTTATACAAGAAAATAGGCGAAAAGGTGGGCCAAAATAAACCACCGGGGCTTTTTATACAAGGATGTGTTAAGAATTACATAATATAGTTGTTTGGTTGTTTTGAACTTGATACACAAGACGGTTTTTTGAAATGATGCTATTACTGATTTGTGATATGGTTGAAACTGTTTGACAGCGAATGGATACCAACGGAAACTACCAGGGGAGAGGTGGAGGATACGGGTATGGGTATGGTATGGCACAGAATCAGGACTCAGGCATGTACGGTGGTGAGGCGGCATCGGGTTATGGGTCAAACGGGTATGGTAATCATCAGCAGCCCGTAAACTGATGTTCCTGAAACCGACACCGATTATGTTTCTGTTAGTCAAGACCATTATGAGTTATCAAAAACTTATATAATATTTTCTTCTCTTCTCTTTTATAAATGTAACTGGAGGGTTTTTTTCAGGTCTTTAAAGACTTTTAGAGTTTTGGGACAATTTGTTCCGGTTTTTGAATTATTTTATATTATTATTCTTCACTTGATTATTTAGATGTATGCTTGTGATATCGTTAGTCTTGTAGGATTATCAAGAGTTACTCTTGAGGGTAAATTCACACCTAAGAATCAACCATGTAATATTTTATGCTAGGTTAAAAACTCGTATATTACTTGTTATTTTATACAAAATTTTTATTTTAATAGTTAGGAATAAAAATCTAATGATTAAAAATAAAAGCAGAAAACAAACTTGTTCAAAAAAGAATAAATGAGAAGAATAAAGAATAGTGATAAAGATTTAATAGTTAAGAAAGAGAAGGGATGGATAAACTTATTTGTTAGATAAAAAGAAAAAAAGGTCAGGACTTCAAAATTATGACATATGTTGTATGCGTTTATATCTTATATATAGATATGTGGGGAATACTGCTATAAATGAATGAATGAACATAGTTTGGAGCTATGTTTGTCTTGTTTCATAAATTGAATTTTAACAATCCAAAATTATCTATTGTCCGGTAAAAAATTATTACGGCTAATAATAATCATAACTTTCATTTTTTGTTTTCATAGCAATCTTAGTTGCATGGTTAATTTCTATTTGATTTGCTCACGATAATGCGCACAACAAAATTAAAAAATTGAAAATAAGTGTAAATCATGAAGATTAAACTATTTGGATAGCCATAACAAAAATAAAAGCTTTATTATTGAAAAGTGATCGTAATTATTACAATAGTGATAAAATGTATTGTTATTTAAGTGGTTTTGCATTATATACGGGGGGTTAACAAGCATTTTTATCATTCATGTTAAGCTTAGAACGTAAACAGTGATAATGTATATTTAAGTGGTTTTGCATTATATACGGGGGATAACAAACAAACAAACAAACAAACCCAGTATATCCCACTCAAGAGCAGGGTCTGGGGAGGGTAGGTGTAGGCGAGTCTTTCCTCTATTTTGTTAGGTAGAGAGACCGCTTCCAAAGAGACCAATATACGGGGATAATGTTATGGAATAATAATGCCTTAGACTGATATCTTATTAAACAAATAAATGAACAAGAACACATAAATAAACATATCTTATTGTTCTTCGTCCATGAAGAAGATAACTTAATTCGTGTTCATTAAAATTATAAATGATAATAAGCAAACATAAAACCCAATACGTAAATAATGTATATTTGAATGATCATTTGTTACTTGCATTTTATATACCGGGGCTAATGTTAATAAATAATAATGCACTTAGGCTATGGACTCCCGATGACAATGGCTATTCACATGTGAATATTGGCATGTTGACAGACATAACCTCTTTTAACATTTATTTTTCTTATTTTAACTTTACATGTTACTGACCTATAATTATAACTTAAACTTGCTTCTTTTCTAACACAAGTATCCAAAAAAAAATATAAAATAAAAGCAGCAGCCAGTAAACGTGTTCATGGATACAAAACATAGCAAAACCAAACTGTTTAAGCTAAATTCAAACCCACAAATTTCATAAATTCCATTCTTTTACCCCAATTGATATAACATTTAATACTCCTAAGCTACACAATGGCCATACCCCTATCATATAACATGAAATTCAAAACCGAAAGATTACATTAACCTTTTGTTCATCATGAGAACCAACATAAACATTTTAAGTATTTAATTTCTATCATTTTCAGATTTAAAAAAGTACAAATATCTTAAGTAAACAATTCATACGATGTTACGATTCATCTACTTTGAGGTTTTACCATAATTGTCTCGTAACGTGACAGTCCTGTTGAATATGAGCTTTTCGGGTGTCGAATCCTTGTCAGCAACAAAATACCCTGACATAAAGGACTTCATGTTTCAAAAACAAAATTTGCAAACAGTTTATCGTGAATTATGCAACAATGAGAAGATTGTGGAACTTACCAAGCCTTTCAAACTGAAATTTATCATCTACTTCAGCAAAACGGAGCGGAGGTACAGCATACGCACATGGTATTATCACTTAGACTCGGGGTTTAAATCATCAAGCCAGTTAT
This sequence comes from Flaveria linearis, assembly GCA_024085815.1. Classification (NCBI taxonomy): domain Eukaryota; kingdom Viridiplantae; phylum Streptophyta; class Magnoliopsida; order Asterales; family Asteraceae; genus Flaveria; species Flaveria linearis. Next base: position 1,508,506 of record CM044001.1, read on the forward strand.
CGAGTTCTCCAGGATTCTGAGTCCAGTATAAACAAAAGGATTACTATAAACACGCAGGCTAAATAATATATTACATCCAAAATAAAAGATATCAGTAGTTTAATAGATAAGGGTTCAATTCAGTAATTCACATATATAAATTTGATTTTATACATTATTTCAGTTTATATGTTAAGTAAACAAATGGAGTTATTTTACTTACCAAATAAGACTGGGATTGGTATTATTTTACCCACGAGAATGTGACAGTTGATTTTAGAAAATGATTTTGAAAAATAAAATTAGCCCAAACCACCATAACCAAACCGTTAAACCGCCAAATTGGTGGGCTGCTCGACCCACTCAACCCCACCGGCTTGATTTGTCGTTTCCCAACACCGTAGTTAGCAGCTCAACCCAGAATTTTCGTCACAATCGGCCAAACCATACAATGAACCCTTAAGTTACGAAGATTCCATTTGATAAAAATACCAACCTCAGAAAGAAACAGTTTATCAAACAGCCTGACTTCAACCATCAACGGATCAACCCCAGGAGAAGGCTCTGCAACCCAATGAAGAACACCCTGCATACCGAATTTTTATTAATGATATTATATCAATAACCTTTCAATGTTGAAAATGAACGATCAACTTATGAATTTACAACTTGCCTTTGGTTTTGTTGTCTTCAAAGGATCATACTCAGCATGTATCTCAAGAACAGTCTTTTTGTCATCAGAAAGCACCACTTCAGTACACTTGATAGGAAATGCATATCTGTGTAGACATGAGTAGCATTAATATATATTAATAAAAAAATAAGAATTAAAAACATTATTTATATCAGAATTAAGTATGCACCTGAGCAGGACAGTTTTTCCAGGAGCAAGTCCATAGTAGTCTTTTGAATCTTTCATCCTAAAATCAGTTTGCTCTATATAACAACACTTGAAAAAGGAACCTAAGAAAGAAAACGAAAAAGAAAAGGTTAAAATTATATTTTAAACCATATAATACAGGGTCTTTTACATAAATATCAATATACCAATTCCTGATACTAGCAACCAACTAACAAAATTACCAGATTACCAATTTAGCAGGTCATTTTTATCTTCATTATAGTTTTATTTATTTATTTCCATCGACTTTTACCCAACTACATAATCACACTTATTGTTATTACCCAAAAAAAAATTAAGATCTATAAAAGTTACGCAAAAAATAGAAAATTAGTTGCAGTTTCTGATGAATTTTGTTTGTTGGTTTATCTTGCTATTTTATGCAAAAAAAGTAGTATAATACAGATAAAAAGGGAGGAGAAAATAAAAAAGCCAACCTTGTAATAAGAAGATGCATCATCATTTGGGGCCTCTGGCCATTTCTTTGCATCAAGTTCTATTACCGAACTAGGTTCAAGATTAGTAATAACAACCTATAATAACCACAACAAAGCCTAAAGATTAGTAATAGCAACATAACTAGAATTTTGAAACTCATAATAATTATATTAAACTATGCACACCTTTAATGGATGTAGCACAACCATGGCACGAGAAGCTGTTTTATTTAGCTCTTCCCGTACATGATATTCGAGACGTTCCAAACGTATCATACTACCATCACTGCAGACCAAAGTGAATTATGCAATTAAACATTAATATATATCTGAAAGTAAACTACAAATTGCAAATGACAAAAACCTTCTAGTAATTCCAATTCCTCTAACAAAAGCATTTATTGCTGTTGATGTAACACCCCTACGCCTCAGTCCTGCTAATGTCATCAAACGAGGATCATCCCATCCATCCACATAATTCTCAGTCACAAGGCGTTTAACTACAAAGTAATTATCAATAACAATTAAGTGCAAATATACTTATATTTCAGGTCTTACAGCATTAAATAGCAAGGATACCATGTCAATTCCTAATTCTAGCAACCAACCTTTAATATTTTTTGCAAAAGCTAGCCATATTTTACCAGATCACAACTTTTTTTTTTCTTTTTCCTGAGGTCTTTGCTTTTTTAGTAATAAGTATTTGTCATTTAAAGAAAGTAAAAAAAAAACACAAAAAGGCAGAAAAAATGAAATGTTTAGGCGGTTAGCTGTGGTAAAATAGCAGCAAAATAAATACCCAGGTAAAATTTTGCTATCTCTACAAGAAAACAAAAAAACTTGGTTGCTGCTTCATATATAAAGCCATGTAATTCACATATTAGATGCAGTTAAACGGTTTATACAGTTGCTTTTAAATTTAAAAATATATTAACTTACCTTACGCTTTGACATCACAGTGTTGGTGATATTCAAGCGTGAGTATTCCACACATAAGGCTGGTATAGGCTTAGTGCATCAAGTAACCAATAATATGAAGCACGTCTTGTTTCAAACTCAAGTGTGCAAAGCTACAAAAACACATTAAAATACAATAGTAAATAACCAAATAAATAAGTGAAAATGGGACCCGATAAAACTTACTGAATGTGTGATATCTTCAAGAGAATCGACAATGCAATGTGCATAATCGTAACTTGGGTAGACACACCACTTGTCTCCAGCATGTGGATGAGGTGTAAACTGAAGAAAGATAGTCACAAAATTAAAATTCTCAAGTCAAACTGAAATAGTATTTTTGCATAAACTACTAAGATATAAAGATAATATGCTCCAATTCCTATTTCTAGCAACCAACTAAAATGTTCTAAACATAGCATCAAATTCCTAAGTTTTCTCAAAACTAGTAACATTTTACTTGATCAAAATTTCAACAGTCATTTATCGTTTTCTGTTTTGTCCTATTCTTTTGTATAATTTCTTTTTTCCTTATTAAACTTTTAGTAATACTAATATGTCTTTGTTATTTAAATGGCAGTTAAAAAAACCCTGTGAAATAAAAGAACCCACAAATAAAAAGACAAAAATGGTCTGCTATTTTAGAGCATTTTCATTGTTGGTTGCTACAATAAAAATTGGGGCACAGCAACTTGCTATTTTTGTAAAAAGCCCAATAATATATTATATACATTTTGAATAAATATCACCTACCTTAATCCGATATGCAATGAGGTCATACATATTGAAATTATCACTTTGCATATCTTGTTTCATTCTAAGTGTAGCTTTTCCTTCTTCAATCAAGCCATTTTTCATATCATTAAAAAGTTTAAGTGATTCTGCAATTGGTCTATCTCTCCATGGGCTGTTCATCTTTTTCTCTCTGCATTCTTTTATTTCGTCACCGGTCTACGCAAGGAAAAGTAATTAAATAATCAAATTTATCATCAGATTATAAAGTTGGTGTACATTGATAAAAGGTGGAGTAATTGAAAAACCTGGTGATCAACATAAGCACAACCCCTGCGTATGAGCTCCACCGCTAAATCATATAGTTCTTGAAAATAATCACTGGTGTATGTAATCTGAAAATTCGTCGTTTTATTTAAATGATGTGAATCATCAAGAAGCAGGTCTTCATTTTATTCCCGATTACAAATTTACTATAGGTCTATACCTTAAAAGGCTTCCATCCCATCCAATTCACAATTTCTTCAATATGATCAATATATTCTTTTTTCTCTGCTTCAGGGTTAGTATCATCAAACCTACAAGTTATAATTCCCAGGATTAGTATCATCAAACCTACAAGTTATAGATCCCAGCTGTATATGTTAAATCAAATTTAGAAAATAAACATTTCGTGATTCATTGAAAGGTTTTTCATACTTTGATATACCAATTCTAATTTTAATAAGTTTTAGCTAACTCTTTGTATTAATGTATGCTTTTCATCGAGGAAAATAGAAAATAAGTTTTAGATTAGTAAACAACAAAACAAGTTACGAATTCTAAACCAAAGGCAAATGTCTTTAGATTAATAGTTAATAACTTATCTCCTATTCTTTCTTTTATTTTAGACTAACTTTTATTTAGAATACACACAAGGAACTTATTGACTTATTCCCACTTCTTACATTTGATGGAAAAAGCACAAATCAACAATTAAACTATTAGTTAGCACACAAGACTTTTATAAAAAAACAAGTATCATTAATTGAAAAAAATAAATACGTACCTGTTGGAACAATACATCAACTAATGAGATCTAGAACATACTAAATTTCCTCTCTAAAAAAATTTAGTTATGATATTAGGATTGAAGATATTGTATACGTAGTCCTACCTCAAGTAGCAGCCACCACCTCTTTCTTTTGCAAGACCAAAGTCAACAAACATAGCCTGCAGATAAGCTTTAGTATGAGAAACAGTATACATTTAAGACAAACCTTTGCAAAAAAAAATACAAAAGAATGACAAGCTAATAATGACTTGCACACTATTAAATTATGGAAAATACCAAATTACCTTTGCATGACCTATATGCAGATATCCATTTGGTTCTGGTGGAAAACGAGTCAAAACTTTACCACCTGTTCTCTTGAGATGTTTTTCCAATGTTTCTTTTGAATTACAGGCTCTAAGCACAGGCCTATCACTGAAAAATACTTCTGTGTGAACCTGCAAAAGAACAATAAACAAGTTAAAAAGATGATAAAAAATACTTAAAAGGGAGAGAAAGTAGTTGTTAATACAACCTTATAATTCTCTTCTGGTGAAGGGAATATTAAATAAGGATTAATTTCCTCTTCAATGGCAGTTTTAACTTCTTCTACTTTAACGACTTTTTCTTTCTTCTTTTTTACAGGCTTCTCATTATCTGCTGCAGTTTTTTCGCCAAGTAATTCATATATCTTTGAATCTATCAGTTGCTGGTAAAAGACACATGAAATATATATACATTCATTTGTCATTAGGCAAACAAATAAAGAGTAAAAAAAGTTTTTTGCATAAAATAACGAAAGACACGATGCCTCTTTTCCTAAATACAGCAACCAACTTCCAGTTTTTTAAAATATAGCAACATTACCTGATTACCAGTTTAGCACGTCATTTGTTTTTTTCTGTGGGAATTTTTATTTATTAGTTTTGCTTTACTTTCCTTTAACTAGCAAATGCTTGCTATAATTACTAACAAATAATATCGGTATGAGGTAAAATGTTGCTATGTTTGCTGGAAGGTTGGCTGTTATGTCCGGTCATTTTAGTAGTTGGTTTCTATAATCAAAAGATGGTGCAAAGTATATTGGTATTTTATGACCCCACCCCTCCCCCCCCCCCAAAAAAAAAAAAAAAAGAAAAGAAAAGAAAAAAAAGGCCCAAGAAAAGTAAGTGATACCTTAACAATTTTGGATCAGCCCAAGGCTGCTTCTTTCGTACATGAGCAAATAAATCACCAACTTAATCAATTATCAGATGACACGTCAGATTCCCATTTCCACATAAAACAGTATTAGTTGAAAAAACAATATGAAATTTGAACTTACCATTTGTTCGGTAGCGTTGCTCCAAAATTGCACTCTTTTTTTCTTCAAACATTTCATCAACGGTGCGTTTTATATCTTCAGAGGACACCTCAACCCCTGTTGCCAGATAAATAATAAAAGTCAAATCCTTTAAAACAGTTAACAATAAATTCTTAAAGTATATATAAAATGCAAAAATACCAACTCCACAAGCTTCTTCAAATTTACTGATATCTAGATCTTCTGAACCAGTGACACTAAGAAATGCAAATGCAGCTTCTAACTGGGCAGGAGTCTTATCTGCAATAAGCAATAGTATATGTAATTTAATTATGAAAAAAGGTTTTAACATTATACATTTTTACTTATATAAAGTCAAACCTTAGAAGAAACAATGTATTCCAGCAACTTGGGACGATGCACAAGAGCATTGGTAGGGAATTTGTAGCAACCGTATAAAGAAGATTGCCCGTAGAACGTTCACATCCATCAGTGACATTTGCCTGCAGATATGTTGATAAATATATAAAACGCGTGTGTGTGTACTGCCAAGAGATCAGAAATAAAAATGACGATGTGGTTCTCTACTCACAAATTGTATAAATTGCTCTTCTTTCTCTCTACCAATATAGCTAACATACACAAAGTACAAGGGCTTATAGGTTCCCACGATTCTCTAGTCTCTACTTAAAGATGTTCCTTATATATGCATATTTCTTAAACTTTTAATCTTTATTAATTAGAATGTAAGATTCTAACAAGTGATATATAGGTAATAGACTTTGTCCTTTATAGGTGAAACATGCTGTTATTTGATGTATGCACTATCTTCAAGTGTTATGCTTATGAGTATCCCTATGCTTATGTGATGTATGTTATGCTCATGCTCATGAATATACTTGAAAATATACCCATGCTTATACTAAACATTTATGTGATATATACCTATGTGTTGCTGATGTGATGACATGACATGTCCTCGTAAAGAGACTTATGCTTATTCAATGTCCCCTTAAATGTTTTCAATAACTGCAATAACATGTTCACATGTAGGGAGTATTTGATTATATGTTTAAGAATTTTTTATATATCACTAGATGCCAACAGTAAATTATATTTTAATTGGTTGTTTTATATCACATATCAAGAAATGAAAGCATGAAATGATGTTATCCTTTATCGTTATAATAATGATTATGAACTTGAGTTCTAATTAGGGAACACTACGGTTCTTGATTCAGCACGAAGTTGGTCAAATATAGGAGAACATACGTTACCAAGTAGTGTAGATGAGAAGAATTTTAAAAAATAACTTTCAACATGATTTGATTTATATGATCATATTGAATCTCATTTTGTTATTTTTAGATATTCTCCTTTATATCAATATATTATTATTTAGCTAGCAGCTGTTGCAAAGTAGGTTTTAATAGCCAATATTATAATTATTACATAGTATATACAAGTTTCTCTGTGTGTAAGTATATACTAAACACGACAACTTGGTCACACTAGTACACTGATTCTTCTAAGTGCTTTGCTATCTGTATGGCAATCCCATGTGCATGTAATCCGATGACGCCACTTTAACCACTCATGTTTGTTAAATTAAACACCGACTTAATAAAAACGCTAACTAGTATAGATTCCACAATCCCTAACATTATTTTCACAAATTAAGCTCACACACACCCAAGGATGAAATTGAGTTTAGAATCAACTGCATGCAATCATATTACTATTAGTATGCAAATTACCTCGTTAATCACGGCAATAAGATTGGATGTAACTTTATTGTTGGCGATGGTGTTTTCTGCAGTGCGTTTATCTAATCCGATCTTCAAAAACAGATCAAGCGCTTCCACCATTTTCTCACGCCTCAATTACTCCAAAATCTGTAAAATATTTGTTCAAATCGTGAGTACTGTTCATCAAAGTAAACTAATTAATTCAGTTTCAGCTTAAACATCTGTAATCAAGTGATCGCATTGTCCCAAAGTACTCATTAACACAAATAAGTTAATCAAACAATCAAAAACACCAGAAACAACATGAACGCCTCCAAACTAACACCTCAACATTTCAATCAGTTCAATGAATTCAACATATAACTTGAAAACCATCAAACATTTTCAAACTGTTATTACTTATTAGCACTTCAATTAACTACTAACATTTCGTACAAACAAATTGACTGTAATCAGTACCCGACGAAGACTAACAGGAAGTCGATAGTCGCCGGAGACAAGGCGGAGAGTCGCCGGAGACAAGGCGGAGAGTCGCCGGCGTTGTATCTGAGACGACTGATGAGTCACGAGAGTTGAGGATTCGTGTTTTGTGAGTGTGAGACGAGGGTTTTTGTTTTGTACGGTTACGTTTTTTAGTGGATAACTGGAAGAGCTAATGGGCTTTTGAGATTTATGGGCTAATGGCTCTGTTTTTGTATGGGCTTCAGACACATAGTATGGGGGCATGGGCTATGGGCCATAGTCTATAGAATATAGATATATGGGCTAATGTCTTTGAGGCCTTTTCAACTCGTCCCCGGTTTTCCCGGTTCTCGGGTTGTCACGTCAGTTTTTCTTTTCCTTTTTTTTTCTCGTTTTGCACGGAGCCATCCCATAATTTATTTGGTTCCCTTATTTAACTCAAAATAAAAAATAAAAAATAAAAAAATAAAAAGAGGAGGAAATGATGATGAAGCTTGATGAAAATTCATTTGGTCGGACACTTTTTTCTCCTCAGGTCCAGGGGCGTGGTGCTCCCACACGAGGTTGGGTTTTTTCTGGGCACACCCGGGACATGATACCATGTGCCCTCACGGACTCATGCTATGCATAAACTATTTTGAGTTTTAGTTTGAACTAGTATTAAGCCTCCCACACTGTCACGGGGGGCGTACAACCATGTCAAGTAGCATTAAGTATACTTCATCGTTAGCAACCACCAACCAAAACGTAGAACAAGGACACACCACCGTTAGGCATAACGTAAAACATAAAAGACAATAACTAAGTCAATCTTGGATCAGCGTGTTGCAATGGGACCATTAAACGGGAAAAAGGACGTAAAAACGTTAAACTACACATGCACGTTGCGGCGTGTTAACTCGCAAAATGTATACCGAAATATAAAACGATAATTCTTTAAAATATAAAAGTATAGGGACCAAATATAGGGACTAAAGTTAAAAATAAAAAATATTTAGACTAAATTGTAAAAGATGTAAAAGTTTTGAGTTAAATAAAAAATTAAAGATTAAAAAGAATAAGACAAAAACTAGATACAACATCTAAAACATATTGTACAACTCATAATGCATTAGATAGTGGATAATTAATATGCATATAATGGATCAATATTGTAGCGAGGTTGTAGTAGTGTCTTTTTTCGCTTTATGTACAACTTTGGTGTATGCTGTTGGGATGGTAAAGGTGGAGGCATTATAACAAGTTGGTGACTGTAAGATAGGATGATCTTCACATATTTAATCATGTTTTAAGTTAACTTTTTTGTAAGGGTGACCTCTTCAACAAATTATACAATTTGAGTATACTAAATTGACTTGTTTTATATAAAGTAAATCACACCCAACTAATATGTGAAATACCGTTATCTAAACCAACCTATAATTTAGTGAATGAGTTATGATTATCCTCTACTTATAAGAATTTAAATCACATAATAATACTTTCACTCTTAAATATTATATAACTTTATACTTATGTAAATTTGAAATCACACAACTTTTATGAAATAATCATTGATGCCTCTAGTCTTCAAGATAATGGCATAATCTTTATCTTTATATATAATAAAAGAAAAGGGTTTTGCCACTTGTTATCATATTAAATACTATTTGACACATGTCAAATTCTTAAACAAATATTGGCACTTGTTATCATATTAAACACTCATTTAAACTCCAAAAATTTCTTTTAATTTGTTTCCCTAAAATAAAAAGTTTCTAAAATTTGAATTAATATCATTTTTATTTTATATTCAAATAAATGTTAAAACGAAAAACCATTATTTGTATTCTTCATAATTTATTTTGAGAAAATAAAAGTCATTTTGTAATATATGTACAATGATTTTAAACAAAAATTATGGTAAACAGAATCTACATTTTCAAACATAATGTTAAGAGATTAGTTTTTCATAATTTAATTTTATATACAATCACAATACAACTTAAGTTGACATGTTTCTTTACATTTGCAGCTAAGTTTGTTATAACATTTTATCAATTTTATGTTTTAATAAATTATTGGTTTTAAGTTATATGTAGTCACATGGAACACTCTCAAGAAGTTATTGCCACGTGTCATTCATATAGCGAAAAGTTGTTTTAATGAAAATTTTGCATCCCTTAAATTTTGCATCCTTATATATCATTCTTATATATTATTCTTATATATTAGAAGATTATAAATATTAGTTCTTAATTTCTAATTGTAAATATTCGTTATTTTAGTTTTTTCAATCCGTGTAACACACGGGACGTTAGACTAGTGAATTATGGTTATAAGAGGCAAGCAAAGCCCTTTTATACCGTATAAGTTATTTTTTTGTCACAAAGAAATGTAAAAAATTGCATTTTATAAGATAAAAGATTTAAATAATAACATCACCCTTATACCACAACGTTTATCAGTTATCACGCGTCCAAATAAAATGTTCACACATAGCTAGTTCTACGGTTTTACCATAATGGATCTTTTGTATTAAATAACTTTAGAATTCAATTTCAACAATCGGTGTGATTTTGTCAAGGGTGGTGCTGGGGACACCGCAGGGGTTATTGGGGGTAGGCCGGGCCAAACGGTCACGGTTAGGGCTTGCGGTCACGTTTTGGTACCTAACCGTGACCGCAAGGGCTTGCGGTCACGGTTTCTGTGTCTGTCTCCCGACACCCCGTGACAACAAAACGACAAATGGCCTGGAAAAGTTGAAAAACCGGTCACCAAACCATCACGTGGAGGCCAAACCGTGACCTCTAGGGTACGAGGTTCGGTTTAAGGTACGAGGTAGACCGTGATGTTGACAAAAGGGCCGGGATTCGCACCACGAACCGTCACGTGAAGGCCAAACCGTCATGTGGAGGCCAAACCGTGACGGTTTGTGCACCAGATTTTCACCTTAAATACCTTTGAGCTTTCAACAATCGATATTTCATCCAACACTCGAAATTTTTTCATCATAAATACCTTTGAGATTTCACTCATCCACACTCGAGATTTTTCAGCCTTCGTCATTCCTAAAACACGTTAATTCGAAAAAATGTCGGGTTCGGAGATCATTATCAAAAGCCGAAGCTTCCAGATTTGAATGAGGTGCCACATATCGAAGATTCGAACCAGGTTGAGCTAGTATATGTTTTATTATAACTTATTATTTGAAATATCTAACAATTATCTTTTTTAGGAATATTACGTATACGGGAGTCACCCTCCGTGGGGGAGGAGAAAATCAACCCGTCGAACACATTTGCTCAAGAGGCGTACAACTCTTTATTTGGACCGACAGGTTACGATCAAGGGTACAGATGTCCCCCTTGCAATTCTTACGAGCATGCCCCGAACACGTACCACTCACAAACAGAGCTGGATTACGGACATCCCCCGTACCAGTCAGAACTAGAAATTACACATGTGTCGAATACTTTATGGGAATGACAAAGATGAGAGTGACGGTTCGGTTCACCTCAAAGAAAACCACGGGGACACCGCGGAGCATGATGGGGATGAGGATCGGATAAGAAAGGCTACGGTTTCTTATAAAACCGATAAAGTACGAAGAGTTTTTATTCTTTTGTTTATTTTATTTTTTATTTGTTTTATATATTGTTTTTATGTATAGCTTTATCATTTTTCAGTATTTTGATTCTCGTGAGGACTTGGAGAAGTGGGCTAAAATGAGAGGACGCGAGCATGGGTGCGTCATTGTGGTAGGTCGGTCACGAAAAAAGGATGTGGAACTATTATGCAATCGTAGTTGTGAACCTAAATTCACTGGCACAAGTAGACGTACTGGAGCATAAAGAAAGGATGTCCCTTTAAACTCGTATGAAAGTACGTAGGAAAGAGTGACAGTTGGATGTTAGAGGTGAGAAACGAGACGCACAACCATGATCCTGTCGTGGGCGGGAACATCGTTTCCCGGATCGCTCGGGGCTTGGGGTACGCGCATGCCATGTCCCAGCTCCCGCTACCTCCGACTCCTGTGCGCATGGCCGGCCGGACCACCGCCACTGGGATGAGGATCGTTCGGATGTTCCCCGATGGCACTTGGCACCTGCTCAGTAGATACCATGAGCTCGTGCCATGGGTGCCCGAGTCGTTGGTGGACCCCCCGAGCTGGCGGGGGCTGAGGTCCACCTTCAGGATGCCCACGAGCCCCTTGGCGGCGGGGAGAATCAGCCCATTCCCCCGCCGCACGACCAGGACCCGCCCCAGCATCCTCAGCGCGTATACCATGCCGTGCGATTGCCTGCTCAGGTTCTTGATATGCTTCAGGACACACGAGACAGGGTCACGAGGCTGGAGGATATGACCACGAGACTATAGGATATGATGGACTGGGTCATCCAACATATGGTCGCGGACTATGCCGCATCGGGTACACCATTGTTGTCACAGCCACCGTGGCGGTTAGACCATGATGGTGCTGGCCCATCTGGCGCGGGCGGGTCTGGTCAGGGCAGCGATCCGGGGATGATAGATTAGATAGGTATTTTGTTTGTATTTTATTTATTTTTGTATGTAAAAACTCGTTGTATATATATATATATATATATATATATGCAGTTTCAGTTGTTATGACTTGTATATTTGGTTGTGTTTGTTTGGTTGTGTTTCTTTTATATTTGCAATGTTGATAATGTTAATTGTATATGTTTGATAACAACTGATTTTTACGATTAGGTTAACCATGTGATAAAATAATAACAACCAACTTGTTTAATAAATAATTAAACACAAAAATTAATTGTAATATGATAAATTAATAATAAACACAAAACACAAGCACGTATGTTACAATTAGGTTAATCGTGTGATAAAATAAAAATAAAAACAAACTAGTATGATTACTCAAATTTAAAAATATATACAATATGTCTGTATAATGACAACCGATTTTTACAAACTCTTAAACAAATTAAACACAAAACCGTCACATTAATAATAAATAAATACTTGTAATAAGATAAATTATTAATAAACACAAAACATAAACTTGTGAGTTACGATTATGTTAAACGAGTGATAAAATAAAAATAAAAACAAAAACAAATTGATATGATTAATAAAATATAGAAAATATGGGCAATATGTCACGGTTTGGCCAAACCGTGACATATAGCCTCCTAACCCTAATCAATTCCCATTAATTACATACCCAATCATTGGGCATCGGATCCCCAGTTCTAACTGTCATGGTTAGGCCGAACCGTGACAGTTAGGTCTCACACCCGATCAAACGGTCATGGGGAGGCCTAACCGTGACCGTTTGAATCGGTTTTCCCCAGGAAAACGCGGTGTGTGTAGAATTTTCCTTTTGTCAAACATGAGCAGCATCTGTCAAGGTCATGTTCCATCACATTTAAGAGTATGTCATCACTACTATGAAATTAAGTCTTTTCACAACAATCTATACTATTATATAACAGATAAATCATGATTAGATTATAATTTATATCAATTTTAAGATGTCATATGAAGAGTTATAAGTTTTAATATTTAATATCATAAATTTATTTCTATTACACCTCTTTTAAACTTTAAATATTTATACTTACTCGATTATTTTCTAATTAAATTTAAAGTATCACTGTTATATTCACGGTTATCTTAATCTATCTATATCCATACTACTATATAATATAACTTTTTAGACAATATTTTAATTTTAATTCATTTTTAAGATACTTATAAATAATTTTGTTATATTTGGTATAAGTGATTATGCATAAACAACTTGTTATTTACAAAAATTTTTATCCCTATAATAATATAGATATATCTGATCTTCCACATTAATCAAATAAAAAAATAAAATGAGAGTTAACACAATAAAAGAGAGTTAGTTAAAGATAAAATATTAAAAATACTTATACACCCGCCGCACCGCACGGGTTTCACCCACTAGTAACTTTTAATTTAAAACTATTTAACAATACTTAACATACGATAAATTTGAGTGACTTTATATATTTTTATTTCTTTCAATTGATATACAAATTTATATACAACAAAATAAAACAAATTTTGAAAACTTAACTTTTTATTTTTTTATTAATTTCCAAGAGTTGTGAATTTTTACGAACAAATCTAACACAATTATATGAGCATGGGTTTAATCTAAACATGTTCAATCATTTCGAGTTAAACCCACAAATACTTATGACTAGAACAATCATGTGTGGATGGGCTTGAGGTTATTAGCATTACCCGTTTAATTTCATGCTTATTAATTTTGATGTCTTGCATCATATTCTTGAATTGTAGTTCATATATTATGTTAAATTTAGAAACAAAGACAAATAAGTAATAGCTTTTATATTTTAAACGTGATTATTTTATATACATCCCATAAATTTGTAATATTATAACAATGATATGAAAAATATGTAAGGAAAAGCCTTTAAATCAATGTTGTTGTTGTTTTTTTTCATATGAAATCTTGTGGTTTATGAATCAAACATGAATTTGAGGTGTGTCATGTATGAATCATCAAATTTTATTGATTCACATCAAATACGATGTGCTGATATTCAGCATGACCTATCCAAGTATAAGTTAAGTCTTTTTATGACAATAAAATGTATATTTTTTAACAACAAAAACACACACTCCTTAAAACTTACTTCTAAATCTACATACCCTCCATCTCATATAACTTAAACCCTTGCCATGTTAATTGAAATAAACATCAAATATCACTAAACTAACGAAGTATCGATATTTACAGTTCACCAGGCTAACGTTCCAACCATCCTCCCCACCCCACCCCACCCACCCCACCCAACCCCACCCAACCCCACCCCACCCCACCCAACCCCACCCCACCCAACCCCACCCCACCCCACCCCACCCACCCCACCCCCACCCCACCCCACCCCACCCCTAACCCCATACCCAACTACAAACTCTTTAACTACCACTTCCAATTGCTTCTTTCCATCTTCACATGAAGATACAACTCATGACACCCTCGCCGGCGATCACCACCACCTACACCACCGCACCGTCCACCCCTCACCCAGTGGCGGATCCAGAAAAATTTTTCACGGGGGGCGGAAAATTTTTAAAGGTCGGTCGACTAACGCGGTAACGGGGTTGGATCGGGTCGGCTCATTAAAAAAGAAAGAAGACAAGTAAAATTGGGTTTCGAAGGGGGGCGATTGCAAAATTTTACAGGGGGCGGACGAGAAAACGAGCATATATTAACATAAAAAAAATTTAGGGTGGGCGGCCGCCCCCTCCCATGGGGTAGGTCCGCCCCTGCCCTAACCGCTTTCCCACTTTCTTCTACAGTGCACCCACCACCCCAACCCACACCATCGACGACAACGATAACGATTTTGCATTCGATTTTACCGGACGCCTACAACCCCCTTCTATCTCCACCGCCGACGACCTCTTTCACGACGGTAAAATCAAGCCATTAAGTCCTTTATCTAACGATCAAGAACACTTTTTTCGGTATAAAAAACACAAATTCCGATTCTTTCACTGTGACATTACGTCGAACAGGTGGTGATCAGCCACAAACCACCCAAATCCCACCCAAACGAAGAAGAAAAACAACCACCAACACCACAAGAATCTCCGATATTCTAACGGAAGAAGATAATAATAGTTATTATTATTATTAACGATCGGAAAAGCTCTCCAACTTGGTATAATAAATGGAACCTGAAGAATCTTCTACTGTTTCAAAGCACATCGGAGGTGAAAGATTCAAACCCATTGAACAAATACTCGAGAATAATGAAATGCGATGAAGATGTGAAGAACAATTTAAGCTTTAGACGTACGGATTGTTGCAGTTTCGATGTGGGTTCGTGTCGGAGATGTAACAAGCAGGAAACCGCATCGGATATTGTCCGCTACTTGGGGAGAATAGCCCCATCGCGGTTTTAAAACGCGTCCAATGAGGAAGGTATCCAGCCCCTTATAAAGAGACTTTCGTTCCCCTTCCCAACCGATGTGGGATGTTACATCCTCCCCCACTTGGGAGACCAGCGTCCTCGCTGGCACAACGGCCCGGCCCTGGCTCTGATACCAACTGTAACAAGCAGGAAACCGCATCGGATATTGTCCGCTACTTGGGGAGAATAGCCCCATCACGGTTTTAAAACGCGTCCAATGAGGAAGGTATCCAGCCCCTTATAAAGAGACTTTCGTTCCCCTTCCCAACCGATGTGGGATGTTACAGGAGAAAAGTGTCGGCACATGAGATGCATTACCAGGGTCGGCCCAACAGTAGTCTTGGCCCAAGATAGGGCTTTGGGCCTCCAAAAACTATAGGGCCTCAAATCGGCTGGCAGATGAGTCCCCAATCGGCCCTAAGTCGCGGCCCTAACCGTGGCCCTCAAATCGGCTGGCAGATAGGGCTTTTCATCCTCATTTCCTTAATCGGAATAATCGCGGCCCTATGTCCCCAATCGGTTGGTAGATGAGTCGATCGACCTTCACCGCTTCACGAGTTCACGGCTGCGACTTTTCAGATTCACTCTCGAGAATCAAGCGACAAGCGTTCTCGGTAATCATCACGCATTGACGCATCACGCATGACTTTTCGACAGCTTCAAGCATGGCTGCGAGTAGCAGTCTGCAGTCAACACTCGACCCCTTCGATTCAACCTACAAATAAGTCAGTCGCCCTTCCCTGCTTGCGAACAGCGAACCCCCGATTTGTGATTTGGATATTACGATTAAGAAGGTCAGACGGGTTGTTGTTAATTGTTTCTGAATTTGCGATTTGGATATTACGATTTGTGATTTGGATACCCCGATTTGTGATTTGGATATTATTACGATTTGTGATTTGGATATTACGATTTGTGATTTGGATATTACGATTAATCTCTTCAGTCATCAGGTTAGTTTTCTTGTTTCTTATTGAAGTGATTTATTGATTTGTTTCTGAATTTGCTATTTGGTTAATTGTTTTGAATATTTCTGATTCAGATTTCAGTGATTTGCTCTTTGTGAAAGGGGAAGTTTTCTGAATTGGTTATTGATTTGCTCCCTCAGGTTAGTTTTCTACTCTTTTTGTTTCTTACTCTAAGTGATTTATTGATTTGTTTCTGAATTGGTTATTTGGTTAATTGTTTTGCATCTGAATTGATTATTAGTTTTCTGTTTTTAGATTAGTTTATTTCATTATCTTATTGCTTGAATCTGGTTACTTGATTAGTAATTAGTTTACACTACATACTATAACTAGGAATTGTAACTTGGTTCATTGGTTGCTTAGAAGTTAGAATTAATCAATTTATAACAATGTCAAACCGAATCCGTAAGTTTGAATCTGGTGCATCAAAAAGGGATAAAAAGACCAAAAGAGAAGCTTTAAATGAATCAATTAAAGGATCAATGCTAAAATTTGTAACTAGCACAATGTCTAATAATAATGAAAACCTTGATAAAACTACAAATAATGATGAAAACTTTGAAAATCTTGATGAAAACTTAGATGAAAACCTTGATAAACCTACAAATATTGATGAAAACTTTGAAAACCTTGATGAAAACCTTGATAAACCAACGATTAATGATGAAAACCTTAATAAACCAATAACTAATGATGAAAACTTTGAAAATCTTGATGAAAATGATCCTACACATAGTGATAAACTTACAAATGAGAATCATACTAAAAAACCTTTAAATTATGTTGATCCTAGTCAATTGTAAACTTGTTAGTTTATTTTGCCGGTCCCAAGCCCGGATAAAGGAGGAGGGTTTATATAAATAATCTTTTGAGGGCCTCATATTTTTTGTTCGCTTTGGGCCTCCAAAAACGTTAAGCCGGCCCTGTGCATTACGCGACGAACAGGGCGGCGGCGGAGGAGATGCAGCGGAGGACTTACTTGCCGTACAAGTCAGGGTTGTTGGGTTGCTTGCGGTTGTATAACAATGGCGATGGTGGTGTTCATGGATCATGAGATTTCAAAGGGATTTGCTTCTGTGATGAAACAACGAGGAGTTTGATTCAGTTGGTGTATGAGAATATGAGATCTTCATATACAAATTTACCATTTGAATGACTGTATTGTTTGTATTATCATTTGATTAAATAAACAGGAATAGTGGAGAAGATGATGTAATGTTTTTTTAGAAAAGTACATGATTTTGGTCAAAATCTTTATTCTAATGTTTCAAGGTTAGGATTAGAAGTCCAAACGAGTCGAGTCAAGCCCGAGTTTGTATGAGCTCGAGCTCGCTTCGTGATGATTTAGGAGAGTTTTTTTAGCTCGGCTCGTTTCGAGCTTTATTTTGAGATCAGCTTGACAAAGTACTCAGCTCGACAAATACTTTGTCAAGCTCGGGCTCGGCTCGTTTATATATTTAAATATATTGTTATATTTAATTTTGATATATATTTATAATTATATATTTTATATAACATTATTCATATTATTTAATTATTTTTTCATAATTTTATATATAATAGATATTATTTATATAATATAATTTAATAAATTAAATAAAAATATATAAATAAAAAGCTCGTATAGGCTCGTGAGCCGGCTCGAGCTCGATACGTGAAGCTCGAGCTCAGGCTCGATAACTAAATGAGTTTTTTTTCAAGCTCGAGCTCGTCTCGGGCTCGATGAAGCTCGGCTCTTTTCGAGCTTTGTATCGATCCAATCTCTAGTAGCTCACGAGCGGTTCGTCTCATTTGCACCCCTAGTTCGGATCTTATGAAAGACAGAAATATGTAATCAATAGAAGTATATTACACATTAGGAAAGAAGCATCTGCGAATTTCTTAACCCATTTGTTTAAATGAAAATCAACGCTTGAACCAATCTAGTTTGGATTGATGGGAGGGAAACATGTGTGTGTTGATCTAACAAGAGTTTTCTCTCTTATAAGCTTAGGAAGTAATGTTTTAACTATTAGGATTTTTGTCTATATGAAAATGTTCCCATCCCACATTGGTGCAAGGATGAAAGCTTGGGAGGACTCCAAGCTTATAAAAGAAGTCCAAGGCTTTGGTTTCAAAGTGCCCCAACCAAAAATACACTTTAAGTGTTTGGTTCTTTCTTTCTTTTCTAGTTCTCTTGTCTTAGAGTGTAGAAAGTTTTTTAGTTAAACACTTTGGAGAGTGTGGGTGTAATTGGGCGGGGGGAGGCTTGAGAGATTAGTCTATGTGATTGTAACAATTTGTCGCATAGTGGATCTTTCTCTCTGGAGGCCCGTGGTTTTTCTCCGGTTTGAAGTTTCCACGTATATTCTTGTGTTCAGTTATATTTCTCTATTGTTAGCATTGGGAGGGTTGTTGGAGATCCTTGAGACCGCTTGTTTCCCAACAAGTGGTATCAGAGCTCCAGGTTTTGGGGGAGGTCTCGGTTTAGAAGGTTCGTAGTATTCTCTGTGGTTGCAGCTTAGTCTGATCTTCCACATCAGAAACGGGTTTTCGGTTGACTGTTTTGTATACGATAGAATTATACAGGAGCCGGATATATGCATTTGTCCTGAGAAGGTTCTGGCTAGGAAAGACTTGGTACTTAAGTGTGTCCATTGTGACCCACCTCTCTTTCCTGGGAATCCTTTGTTGGGTAACTGCTTATAGGCTTGGTGTATATTTTCTAGTATACAATATTGTTTTTGAAGATACGGATACGATGTTGAAATACAGTCCCAAGAGGTTCGAAGTAGAGAAATATGATGGAAGAATCAACTTTGGTTTGTGGCAAGTTCAAGTCAAGGATGTGTTGATTCAATCTAGGTTACACAAGGCGTTGAAGGGGAAACCGACCCCTGTTTCAAGCAAGGATTCAAGCGGAACCAGTAAAGACGATGATGAAGAATGGGAAGATTTGGATTTGAGAGCAGCAAGTGCGATTCGTTTGTGTCTAGCAAAGAATGTTCTTGCAAATGTGCATGGGATATCAACTGCAAAGGATTTGTGGGAGAAGCTTGAGCAGTTGTATCAAGGCAAAGGCATCTCAAATCGGTTGTATCTCAAGGAACAATTTCATACCCTTCGTATGGATGGAGATACAAAAATTTCAGATCATCTAAGTGTTCTTAATAATATCGTGTCAGAACTGGAGGCTATTGGAGTAAAGGTTGAAGATGAGGATAAAGCACTAAGGCTCATATTATCTTTGACATCTTCCTATGAGCATATGAAGCCCATTCTGATGTATGGGAAAGAAACCCTGAAGTATGCGGATGTTACTGAGAAGCTATTGTCTGAAGAGAAAAGACTAGGAAGTAGCAGTCATACTTCGTCAGAAGGAACAGTTTTAATATGCGGGAACGGGAAGAAGAAGCACTCACAGAAGATTCCTGTGTGATGGAAGTGTGGACAGTCTGGGCATGTCAAGAGAAATTGTCCAGGTGGAGCAGATTCGGCTAGCAGCTCCAAGTCAGCTAACAATGTCTCCGTCGTTGTTGACGGTGATGATTTCCTTTGAGGTTATGTCATCCCTATGGTATGCTCGCGCTACCATGAAAGGGGATGCAATTTTGTTAGTGGGTTCACGGATTTACACATGGGCATTGGGTTGGCATAGATGCAAGATGTGTTGTGAAAAATTGATGTTGATGGCTGATAAACTTCCAGGTATGCCAAGGGGGGAAGTTGCACCATAAATTTTCAGCAGGTTTTTCAACATGTGCCGAGAAGAAATTCTTAGAATGGTCTATTCTAAGTGGCGATACTCTTTTATGGTGGAGTATGATCGTCGGTTGAAGACGGTGTTACTTTAATGTGCGAATTTCTTAACCCATTTGTTTAAATGAAAATCAACGCTTGAACCAATCTAGTTTGGATTGATGGGAGGGAAACCTGTGTGTGTTGATCTAACAAGAGTTTTCTCTCTTGTAAGCTTAGGAAGTAATGTTTTAACAATAGGTTAGGTTTCGTTAAAAGTTGTTTTTATATAGATTGACTAAACATGAGAATGCGTGCCTTGGCAACCAACACGTGTTTTATCATTTGGATTTGATACTTCAAGCATGTTATTTTACATGTATCTAATTAACTGGTTCGATCCGAACTCACTCTGATTAAACTTGTTCCAAAGAAACATGTTACCTGATTATCTAAAAACCAATTAAACCGATTGTTATTAGGATTGGGTTACGATAAGATTTTTAATTCTCGAAACCAGTTTATTGCTCAAGCTATCACACTTTTAAATATATTTAAGTGTTTAAACAACTTTGAATGTACTGCCTCACCATATATTTCGAATCTGAGTTAAAGATTTGTATTATACTTATGTGTTAAACATAGACGATTAACAGGCCATAGGTGGATGATCTTTTTTCATGACATCATTGTGCACCATAACACCATATTATTCAACTTAAAAACGTCAACCAATCAAGTCAACCATGACTATGCATAATCTCATTTCAGTTCAAAGTCAACCGAATCATGGACTGGTAAAAAAATTCAGAGTAGAAAAAGAAAACAGTTTATATTAATAAGTATGAAAATAACAGCCATTAAAAACTTTAAAAACAAAACAAGTTATCTTAATTAGAGAATGATGTAATGCTAATGTAAGTATAGATACAATGTCATAATGTGACATACACGTTTACCGCTCTGAATATTAAGTTTTGTTTGATTTGATGGGGGTGTCTATTTTATATCTATATATCTATAAGTATATAATTATTTATGGATATACTTGAAAAGTGAAGATTTGAAGGTGGTCAAACCCAAGTCTATGTATTTTTGTTCTAGAACAAAAAAAATAGTTGATTTATCTTCTAAAACATAAAAACAAATAGATACTTTTAATAGACAAAAATAACAACTATAACAGAAGAATATTCATTATATCGTCAAAAGAATACATAAAAACATAAACATAGGTAAGCAATCCGTTTATTTTCTTATTTCTACCAATATTAATTCAAAAATAAAAACAACTGATTCATCTTTCATCAGCTAATCAAATTGAACATTAAGTGGTTTAGTACCAACGAAATGATGGCATCACAAAAAATTCATTCCAGATTGACAGTGAAAACCATTGCTTTCTCCACAAGCAAAGTAATATGGCTTCCTTTTAAAGTCATTGTGTTCCCATTTGTTTGCATCAAAAACATAAATATATCAAAAGTGAAACTATATAGATGTTAAGGACCAAATATTTGGGACATCAATGTGTTGAGTACTTGAGTTTGATTGTTACAACGAGTATATGTGCATATTGCTACGGGCCAAATTTCTATAAATATAAGATAGAAAGTAGAGAAAACAACAATTCATGGTCCACGTTTGATGCAACTGTGATATACAAACCCACTGGCGGAGCATCATAGGGGCCGGGGGGGGGGGGGGGGGGGGGGCATCTATTTTTTCGTCAGTAGTGTTAAATTTTTGCCCGATATTGTAAATTTTTGCATGATAGTGTAAATTTTTATATAAATATCAAGTTTGCTCCCTTTTAAAAAAATTAATTTCGCCCCCGCATCCCTATGAAAAGTTCAAGCTCCGTCACTGCACAAACCGAACATAAAGTATACACTCAAAATGATTTTACGTATTTAATTTTTTGTAGTGTATATAAATATAGATAAACTAATTTTTATTAAGATTTTCTACTGTTTTACAAATAAAAATAATATCA
Organism: Flaveria linearis; assembly: GCA_024085815.1. Lineage (NCBI taxonomy): Eukaryota > Viridiplantae > Streptophyta > Magnoliopsida > Asterales > Asteraceae > Flaveria > Flaveria linearis. The sequence continues at coordinate 1,530,685 of CM044001.1, forward strand.
AATTGTTTAACCAAGTATTTTGGTCAATGTCAAAAGCCACCAATCACCATTATCTAGGGGAGCAAACGAGCCGAGCCACTCGTGAGCTACTCGAGATCGGATCGATAAAAAGCTCGAAACGAGCCGAGCTTTATCGAGCCCGAGCCGAGCTCGAGCTTGAAAGAAAGCTCATTTAATTATCAAGCCCGAGCCCGAGCTTCATGTATCGAGCTCGAGCCGGCTCGCGAGCCTATACGAGCTTTTTATTTATATATTTTTATTTAATTTATTAAATATATTATATAAATAATATCTATTATATATAAACTTATGATAAAAACAATTAAATAATATGAATAATGTTATACATAAAATATATAATTACAAATATATATCAAAATTAAATATAAAAATATTAAAAATAATATTTAAATAAATAAACGAGCCGAGCCCGAGCTTGAAAATTATTTGTCAAGCCGAGCTACGAGTCGAGCTCGAGCCCATGCGAGCTCGGCTCGACTCGTTTGCACCCCTACCATTATCTCATAATGCAACATATACTTAATTTGTGATTAACATGGTCAAAGCATGGATAATGTTTTCTAATAACGGCAGTTTTTCTTGCACTCAAAATATTAGCATCATGTGGTAATCTCCAACGTACAAGTGTTGTAATTAAGTGGAATTGGTCAAATATATATTGAGTCGTTTATGTCATGTATTGTAGAGTTTTTTATTAGATAGTTGTATTATAAAGTTTTTATTGCATAGAGTTTTTTTTTAGATGGTTGTATCAAGTATAGAGTTTATCTCTGACGTATTTTTATTCTCCTTAGATATCTTTATTACAGATTTTGTTATTAATCGGGTATATGGTTCAATAAGGTTTACGTCATGTAGTTTTACAACAATTTTAATCCATAAATTAAAGTCACATGACATCATATGTGTTCCGAGTAGGATGTGTTGTTTTTCATGTCAGCGATGGTCGTAAGCGAGCAAAGTCATCCATGAGTTGCTCGAGTTGACTCGTTAAAAATTTATATATGAATAAACATACATGTTAATAATGCATATCCTTCTCCATTTTGAGTGCATTTTGTTACAAATCTAATTTTATCGATACTTAATTGTGATTAATTTGAATTTTGTACTTTTTGGATGGTTACTTGATGATCTCTAAAGAAAAATACAAGAAATCAAAGATGTTAAAAGTTGAGAGGCCCTTATGGTAATGACTGTTTTTATCATGATCATAACAAACTTTAGACCTTATAACTAGCTTGTTATGATCATGATAATTTTATTATGGCCATAACACACATCAGCTCCTGATACACATCATTTTTTTTCTAAATGCTTTCACTACATATATCAGAGTTTAGGTCCCAGTTCACATCAAAATTTATCACTCGGGGTGACATATCATTTCATAATATATATAAAAAACATTACAAGAAACATAAACGTTTTACAAACTTTTAATACAATATTTATTATATTAAATATTAAACGAGAGTAGGGTTCCTTCGTCAGTCCAGTCTCGTCCGTGAAGCTTTAACCATTTATTGGTGCTTTTCCTGAAACATTAAAAATATTTTTATTAGCTTTCGCTAAATAAGTACACCTCTTTATTTTCAAAAACGTATTTTCTTTCATTGAAATTTAACATCCAAACTCCTTATTTATTTAATTCCTTATGAGTTTAGTTTTCACTCTTGAGGATTAATAACTCCTCTTGTATATATGTGGAGTTCAACACTAAAACCCTTTGGGATTTCAACGTCCGAAATCCTTACATATATTTAACTCACCTTTTTATATATGTGGAGTTCAACACCCGAACCCCTTGCGATTTCCACACCCGAAATCCTTACATATATTAACTTCTCTTTAAACTATCAATACTCATACTTGGACCCGTAAACATATAAATATTTTCTTCATAATCATGTTTATCTTAATAAATAAACATGTGTCACATGTATTTAGACATGTTTCATCTCCACATAATACATACAAACTCATAATAAATAACACATATATTATTAAATTAAACATATGACAAAAAATTAGTTATGGGTCAGCGTACTTACCTCCTGATATTAATAACTTGAGTGCAGAATATAATCCACTAACTGTTGTAATCAAAATTGTCTCTAAAATACATCGTAACTTCTATATTTTCTTGCTCAAATCTCACCCTCAAATCTACTCAAATAATTGTTTGTTCTTCACTATTGTTGTTAACACCACTATGAACATTCTTTCATCCCTCTGATTTCTTCATAATGAACAACATATTCATATTTATATTAATATATGTTGCCTACTTATTTTAAGGATATATACTACAATTCTTACTCATGAAGCATTTTAAAATATTAATATATATTATGTGTATGGACCGACTTACATATCTTAGAAACGAAGATTGGAAGGAAAACGTTAGCTTTAGTCCTTATGTTTTATTTTAGTGATGAGTAATTCCTCAAAATAATTTTAACACATGTAGCCTTAAAATTTTATTATTGTTACTATTATTAAACAAAATCAACACTCGTTTAAACGTAACTTAGTTCAATAATAATATAACTCAAAATTTACTCGTTTAACAACTTTTGAAATATATTTTATATATCTTTATAAAACAGGATGTTACAGTTCCCCTATTTAACCTTTCATCTTCTTCATTTCATCAAAGCTCCAAAGAAGATAAAACCCTAGTTTATCTCCATCCTTACGCTTTATTTTTTTTTAAAAATTCATATGATTATAAGCCAAAATTGAAGATCAAACACTCTAAAAAGGAATCTAACATCATACACCTCATCTTAGCTTGATTTAGTTTGATAATCATTTCATCTAACCATGTATCTCTTTGATTATTCAACTTCTTTGGGTGTTTTTGTATATATTATGAGCTAGAAACTTTGGTTCACTTATATTAGATGAATCCTAGCTAATAATTGATGATTTACATGTTATTTATGGTGACAATTATGTTGATAACCTTAACAATGTTTTGAATGTTCTTTAATGATTATGTATGTTTGTTTAACTTGAGTGTATGTTTAATCTCATTGGTATCTTGACTATATTATATTGGAAAATCGTATGTGTTAAGGTATTTAGTTATATATGTGTATGTATGTGTATTTATGGCATTTGACTAGGAATGGTGGATGGAGATTAAAACATATATGATTGTTATTCAAATATGCATCCTTGTGTATATGCTTGAAAAATCTATTACATTCGTTTTGAATTTAACTTATCATTGTATATGCATAATTATGGTTTACTAGCGTAAACTTGTCGTTTATATATTTGTGGTATGATATTTATAAGTTGGAGGACTTTATGATGTTATTTTCATTACATGATTCGAGGTGGTTTGTATGTGTTTATCGTATTAGTTTTTCAAATGATTATGGGATTAAATAACTTTGACATAATTTTAGTCCACATTTATATTCAACGTAATTGTATCATTAGATTTTCATATAATGACTTTAGGTAGTTACTATGTTAATATAGTTTTAACTTTTTAAAAAGTCATATGATTGGGTAGCATTAACAGGGGTCTAATCTATTTCGTGTTACACGTATATAAAATGTTCTCATCTTAAATTTATGTACGTTGCCATTATTTAGCTAGGAGGATTCAAGTTTAAGTGAACATACCTTTGTTTAATTATCATTCTTGATTTCTATCCATCCTTATTAATTTGTCTATTTAGTTTAAAAATACAAAAGTACCAAATCATCTATATTTATCGGTTGAATAATAACAAATCATCTATATTTATCAGTTTTTCAAATGATTATGGGATTAAATAATTTTGATAGAATTTTAGTCCACATTTATATTCAATGTAATTGTATCATTAGATGTTCATGTAATGACTTTAGGTGGTTACTATGTTAATATTGTTTTAACTTTCCAAAGAGTCATATGATTGGGTAGCATTGACAGGGGTCTAATCTATTTCGTGTTACACGTATATAGAATGTTCTCATCATAAATTTATGTACGTTGCCATTATTTAGCTAGGAGGATTCAAGTTTAAGTGAACATACCTTTGTTTAATTATCTTTCTTGATTTACATCCATCCTTATTAATTTGTCTATTTAGTTTAAAAATAAAAATATCAAATCATCTATATTTATTGGTTGAATAATAACAAATCATCTATATTTATCGGTATTTCAAATGATTATGGGATTAAATAACTTTGATAGAATTTTAGTCCACATTTATATTCAACGTAATTGTATCATTAGATGTTCATGTAATGAATTTAGGTGGTTACTATGTTAATATTGTTTTAACTTTCCAAAGAGTCATATGATTGGGTAGCATTGACAGGAGTCTAATTTATTTCGTGTCACACGTATATAGAATGTTCTCATCATAAATTTATGTGCGTTGCCATTATTTAGCTAGGAGGATTCAAGTTTAAGTGAACATACATTTGTTTAATTATTTTTCTTGATTTCTATCCATCCTTATTAATTTGTCTATTTAGTTTAAAAATATAAAAATACCAAATCATTTATATTTATCGGTTGAATAATAACAAATGTTTACTATTAGTAGGTACCGTATCTTTGGATCGATACTTTGTTCTTGCCAAGCTATGCTACATATATAATAGGTACACTTATCTGGTTTAATTGTAAGATAAAAATCATTTCAATAAATATATAACCAAGTGGTGTTGAAAACCATTACTAAAAATATATATACACCGCACACATCAAAAGTTACATCACACATATAGTTACGGTTTCATTAAATGCAATATTTAGTAGCATAATATTTATTAGAATGGTTGTATTTAGTTTATTGTAAGTTCTAGTAATTATATATTCTTTACATTTTTAAAATTTATTTAAAAAACATAAGGAATAGATACCAATTAAAATTTTACATTAGTTAAAGGGTTATTGGATTTTAATAATCCAAACTATCATTTATTAGCCGTGATTAATCCCAACTCAAAAAATATTTACAGACACTCCCAACTTTAAATTTATTTTTCTTCAACGATCGCTTAGTAATTGAGAGTTAACACCATTAGTTTTTTGGTGACGTGAACTGTTTATATGACCAAAACACTAAGCAAAAAGCTGATATTAACCATCTGGTCTGTCAATCTGAAACTTTTGCACCCTAAAACTCATCAATCTTCACATTCTGATCTAAACCATTTGACCCGTTGGAGGTAGATTTTAGGTATCGATGGAGGCTAGACACCAAAAAACGAACCTGATAGAGGCGGGAAGGCGACAGAGTTGAAAAATAGTTCAAAGTTGGCCTAATTTCATAAAAAAAACTAACGGGGTTACCTCTCAAGTAGTAAAAGATCGCTGGAGAAAAATAAGTACAAAATTTAAAGTATCTGCAAGTATTTCTTGAATTGATATTAATCTCGGTCAATAAATAAAACTTAAGATTATAAAAATCTAATAACTCTAATTTAAACTATACACATACTAAAGGGGTGTTTGGGATTCCTTTTGAGAAATCCTTTTTAACTTATTGATTTGTCAAATAAGTTAATAAGTTAGTTTGGAGTGACTTATTAACTTATTTCCCTCACAATCATCAGATTACCAAACACTATAAAATAACTTTTTAACTTTTTAAAAGTTAATAAGTTAAAAAGCAATTAAAAAAGCAATCTCAAACACCCACTAAATCAATATAATACCATTTAACATTTTGTAATGCATATCAAATCGACATTTTCTTCAATATAACACCATTTAACATTTTGTAATGCATATAAAATCGACATTTCTTCTTGTAACAGCTAAGAAATTCACCACATACACTACAACAATAGTCACTTATTTATAAAAATAACGAATTTAAAAATTAGAAAAGTTATCACTAAGATTGAATTTTTAATATCAGCAAACTTTGATAGTGACTAAGAAGCATAAAAAATTATAATTTATGTATTCCTTTTAAACTTATCAACTTACAATATTATTTTACATGTAAGATATATGTAATTAAAAGGAAAAGAAAATAAAAAATAGGACTATACTTTTAAATCATTTTACATATCATGAAAATTACAACCAAAGCATATTCATAAAATGTTATATTTTGATCAGTAAACTTTTTGCCGTCAGACCAAATCTTCTCCGGATGACCTCCGATTAGATCTACTCGAAAATCTTCCTTCTCGTTGTTCAAATCTTCCCTCATACTCTTTCCAAAAGCTCTGTTTTTTACTTCAAATACACGCAACTAAAGTTTATAAACCTTTAAACCCTCGTTATTGTCACGCAAAGCAATAGATTTATGCTAAATGACCAAAGCGAAAAGTTCCGATCATCAATTAGAAACTCTAATTCATTGGCTCAAATGCTCAGTTGAAGACGTTACCCCTCTCCGTCGCAACACCGCTCGTTGACGAACTCTAACGCCGAATTAGACAACCGACGCATCACTACTTACTAGTTGGTGAATGCTTCGATACGATTGGACCATCACTTATATAGTTTGATATAAGTTATAGTGTCAAATCTCTGTTAGTTTTTCTACTAAATATATGTTACATATGTTACCTGGTTCCAGTAAGTGAACACTAATAAGAACTCTAAACAAGGAAGACAAACAAAAATAGTATGTTTTTATTAAGCTGAATGAGTATATTCTCATTACTATTTATTAATTAAAATCTATTCGGTTCACATACCGCTTATTTTCCCTAATTGTTTGTTTAAATTGAAGAATCACTAGTTTTGATAAACAATAAAACATTGGTCATAACATACAAACACCACATATTTTAAATTGGCACTCCCCATAATAACATAAGTGGCGTATAAGGTCGGAGACACTGAAAACAAGGAAAATTTAGGGGGGTTGTACGTCTCATATAGTCATATATAACCTATATACGACACATATAGGGCTATACGACGCGTATATTAAATTTCAACACTGACCGCGATGAAAAGTTCAGGGAGCTGTCAGAGGGGTTATATGCTTCGTATAAGGCTATATGACCCTCATACACGACGAGTATGGTGCTATGCAACCTGGAGACACGTATAAAAATTTAGGGTGTTAATTTATAATCAAGTGGTATCTACATATTGGAAGTTGGAACCCTAAAATATTAATGTTTTCTTAAATGGGCCTTAGAGCATTCACAACCCATGCCTTATAAGTAGGGCTGTTCACGAACCGAACCAAACCGAACGCAGCTCCGCTCGAACTCGGTTCGGTTTCAAACCGAGCGGCTCGGTTCGGTTCGGATTTACAAATTCGAGCGCAAACTTCATGCTCTAACTCGGTTCGATATTAAACCGATCCCTCGGTTTCGCTCGGTTTCGCTCGGTTTTGTGTTAGAATTTAAAATAAAAGTAATAATTCATTCAAGTTTTAACATTCGAGCGCTCGGTTTCGCTCGGTTTTACTCGGTTTTGTCTAAATGCAAAGGATATGCTATAGAACATATCTTTAATCAAGCCACCAAAATCAAACTTCTATAATTACCTACTGAAATCAAGCCACCAAAATCTTTTTAGTCATAATAATCAAGCTACTGAAAAACCTACTGAAAACCAAAAAGCTATAGAACAAGAGGATATACCTATTGAAAACCAAAAAGCCGACCGCAAGGGGGCTGACGGGACTCAGGGACCGCTGGTCGACGGCTGACGAGCGCAAGGGGGCTGATGGGGCTGCTGTCGCCGCCGGTTGGAGGCCGCAGGGGCTGTGGTCGATCGGTTGGAGGCCGCAGGGATGGAGGCCGCAAGGAGTGTGGAATTGTGGTCGATCGGTTTGAGGCCGCAGGGATGTAGGCGTGGATGGAGGCCAGAGCTGGAGGCGGTGGATGGTGGCGTGGAACGTGGAATCGTGGATGGAGCCTGGATGCAGGCAGTGGATGGACCGATGGAGGCGTGAGGTAGGGTTGTTTTGATTTTTGAATGTATGGAGTGAGTTAGAGAATTAGGGTTTTTAGTAATTGGGTTGCTTTGACTTTTGACTAGAATATAAAATATATATAATGATAAATAACTTTCTAAATTAACATATATAAAATATATAAAACTAAACTAAAAAATAATTCGAGCGAAACCGAGCGAGCGACGAGCGAGCGTACCTTTGCTCGTGCTCGGTTCGTTTTCAAACCGAACCGAGCCGCTCGGTTCGTTTACAACTGAGCGGAAAATCGAACGAGCAAAATTCCGAGCATTTTTCGAACGAGTTCGAGCGAGTTTCGAGCGTCGAGCTTTTTGAACAACCCTACTTATAAGTATGTGAGTGTGAGTCCTTAAATTATATGGGATAGTTTTGGGTGGTTGTGAGTGGAGGAGAGAGAAATGTTACTGTTTATTTGTAAATTTAAGGATTTACTGTTTAACCCTTATAAATTTTTTAATATTTTTGAAAGTGGTTGTGAGTGAAGGAGAGAGAAAATGTAATGAAAAAGGTATAAAAAAATATATTATTTAATTGAAAGAAGAGAGAAGAAGTAATGATTTTTAATGTAATTATATAAATAAAGATAAAAAATGAGATGTGAATGCTCCTAAAGATATTAATTAATAGTTTTTCTTTATCTTTTTCCTTTTATTGATATTGATAGGTCACTTCCTTGACTGTTTTAAGGTTGACACTTGACACATACATGTGGGCTTTGTTTTTCTTACTGTACGATCTAGAAGTCTATATTGGGCCTTGGCAGTTGAGCGGGTCCAATGAGTGTGTGTTTATTTTAAGCTCTCTAAATAACAAATAAAGTAGCAAATTGTATTTTAGGTGTATATTTTAATTAAAGTTTCTAAAATTTGTAGGTTGGATGACAATTTGAGTTTTAACTTGCATATTACACTTTTTTAAAAAGAAATGAATCCATCACGAAATGATATTTTCAACTCTCATAGGACACTTAGGGGGTGTTTGATTTCGGCTGACCGGGCTGACTGACTTGTTTAGCGGGTCAGCCCGTTTGTTTTGTAAAAAAGGTGTTGTTGACCGAGTCACATGGGCTGATCATCCTTTGTTTTGTGGTTGACCCGACCCTTGTTTTTGGAGGTGCTGACTGAGTCCGACCAACAACCCCTTAGACTTGCTTTAAGGCCAGTTTTTATGACCTAAAATTAGTAACGAATCAGGTTATTATGCGGAAATGTTGCTAGCTTCGTAATACAAATGATTTGCATTGCTTAAAAGTGATTACAAGTGGCTTTGGACAAGTGCTTTACAAGACTTCTGAGACTTTTTGTGTGATCACCAATGAATCCTACATCACCTATTTAAACTACTCTTAATCATCTAGATCATTCTTGATCTAGATGATTCTAGATCTATAATACTTACAACTCTCTAGATCTATAATACTTACATGGAAGTTTATAGATGTTTTCATAAATGTATGAAGCCTTTTCAAAGCTTCTCTAGAGTGTTCTTAACAACTCTATTTTTTTTTGACATTTCTAGGCCTTTGAACATTTAACATTTGTTCTAGAATGTTCCAATGCTGCTAGCTTGGTCCAGAAACATGTAGGTTGTTTCGGAGGCATCCGGCCCGCCTGACGCTTTTATACGTGTTCAAAAACTTCCGAAATTCAGCATATGCGACTTGGTTTTAGATGGGCCTTCTCAACTCTGTTTTAATCACTGGTTTAGTTTGCTGGATTAGTTTAATGTTACTTGTTTTAATATAGATTTTACACTCCACAAGGATCAAAAGGACTAAGGTATTAACTTCTATGACCAAATTTGATAGTTTTCTAATTTAAATTTACTAGTCAAAACTCTAAGTTATTGTCATTACTTGTTTTGAATCTTGTAAAAGTCAATATATGTTTCATGCTTAAATAGCAAGGAGTGTCTCTATTTGGTGGTGCTTAAATTGTTCAGGTTTCAGACAACAAATATCAGTCATAACAATATATCAAGCTATAAGTTCATGGTTTCCGAAATTAGAACCCTTTCCACTTGATCACATTTTAGAAAGTTTGTAACATTCATTTTGGTTTTATTGCTTATATAATTTACATGATTACTAGAAGATGCAAATTAGGAGTGGAAGTTATCAAACATTACCGATTATAGTTATCAAACATTGCCCATTTCATAAATTGAATTCAGGTTGACACCTTGGGAAAAGGACCGTTCCTAAACTTGGATGATAGGGGTACAACATTGCAATTCATGGTAAAAGAACTTCTAGAATGATTTGTTTAGTTTTGTATTCGATACATATTCTTTTGACGCAACGAAACTAGTTTTTGTTTTTATAGAATTTCGATGATGGCGGTGAGAGGATCCAGAAGCGATGTGCCATTGTTTGAGTTTCGGGTTTTCAATGAAGATGTCAAAGTTTGTGATTCGAGAGCGTATGTTGATATTTAACTTTTATTGCTATTTTCAATTGTTTGTTTTGTCCCTTCATTTTGATTTATTAACTTGTAGACACATTCGGACAAAATGGTTTTAAGGCCAGCACAACGAGGATCGAAGTAGATGTCATAGTTTTCAGTCATTATTTAACTGATAGGTTTGACTTTTGTTGACTTTGGCAGCAATAATAGATCTTTAATGTATTTTTATTTATGTGGTTAAAGTTATCTTTTGGTGCTTTATTTTTTAACCATTAAACCAATGCTCACTTTGTTTCATCATTCCAACTTTCTTGTATTTATGATAGAAAAAAAGTTAGAAAAAATAAAAAAAATTAAAACACCGTAACAATCGACATATCTTTTTAATATATATAATTTTATTTTATTTGTTAACAGTGCTTTGACCCAAATCATACATGTTTCTAACCTGAGCTGGCTTTGATAGGATAGTTGTCCCAATGTTTCTAACTTTGTTATTCTCTTCGTGTAAGTCTCTATATTATATATTTATCATGTTAGACTTATTCTTAACATTAAATAGAATTTACTTTAAAAAATCATACACATAATTTAGAAAGTCAAACCAAAAGATAAGCTGGTTAGTTAGGTAATTAGATGACAGCTATATAACTGCCAAAGTAAAGGGTATAGATACCAATGTTCTCAGAACCGGATCGGACGTCGAACCGGACGCCTTACTGGTTTGGTGGTCGGACCGGTCGGACCGGATGGACCGGATTTAACTATATTTTAATTATATTTATATATGTCATTAAATATAAGTAATTTATATATGATTTATACATATATTTATAGTTATATATAAAAACTTAACTATATTTGTATATCCGAAGTACTAATTTATGGTTTAACACCCCGTTTTTACCCACTAAAATAAAAAAAAAAAAAATCAAAAACCGTCGGAACCGGCCCGGTTCGCCGGTCCAACCGGCGACTCGGTTCGAACCGGCCGGTTCAACTGCACAAAAACGATCCACTATGGACCGGACCGGACAGGGGCCCGAATCGCGGTCCGACCGGTCGGACCGGCCGGTCCGATCCGGTCCTAACAACATTGATAGATACCCTATCTTGTACGTCATTTGTGAGTGTGTTCAATATAAGTGTGTCTCTCGTTTTAGTTCCATCATGAGTCCCTCACTTAATGTGCATACTCCTTGTTTGATTCATTCAAATAGATTAGATTGATCCCTCACTTAATTATTTTCTGAGTCTTAGATAATATGTTTGTAAAACTTTTACAAAATTTTGTTTTTTCAAGAATACTTTGAATTGGTAAAATAGTCGCAATAAAAACTAAGTGGTTGTTTGCTAGTCTTTTAATGGTCATTAAAAGACTATTTTTTAATGGTTCATAACCTCTTAATGGTTCATAACTTTTTAATGGTTAAGAGACAACAAGAATGGTGTACGGTTAAGAGATACCATTAAGATTTAACCTTTTAACCATTAAGCACTAAAATTACCTCAATAATTAAAAGGTTATGAACAATTAAGAGGTCGGCTTTTAATAATCATTAAAATACTCTCAACCACCCCTGAATTTAACATATATTTTTGAACATTTGTTATCTTTAGTATGTAATCTGAATTTTTCTTTTGAGATTGTTGTACAAAAGACGAAACTAATATAATAACAATAGTAATACAATAGTAATACATTGTGAGAATGGGAGTTTACTTTTGACTAGATCAGGGGTTGTTTGGTAATGTTTTAATGACTAAGTGCTGAACTAATAAAAGGTTTAAACCGTTAGGTGCCGAACTATTAAGAGGTCTGAACCATTAGGTGCCGAACTATTAAGAGGTCTGAACCATTAAAAGCTAGTATATCGCTTAACTATTCAAATACAAATGTCTGACCAATTTAGATAAGGGGTATTAACCGTTCAACATTAGAACCATTCAGCACTAGTATAATTCTTATCCATTTAGAGGCAAATGTCTGAATCATTCAGACATTTGCTCGCGAAACAAACAGTCTGAATCATTAAGTACCGAACGATTCAAACATCTGAACCATTAAGATGTTGATTCAGATGCTGTCAAACAGGCTCTTAGTTGGACTAGACCAACCCATTATCAATCTCACGGACCTTGTGTTATTGCCTATTGAAAAAATAAAATTCTATATCGTAATAAATAAAATATAGAAGTTACTTATGTAAAGAAAATGACAATTAAATCAGAATATTTTATTAACTTTATGACATAACTACATGTTATATCGTCTAAATAATACAAGAAAACACAAAATCGTAGGTAAGAAACACAAACACTCTATTATTTTCTTATATCTATAAACGTTAAAACCAAAACAAAAGCAACCAACTTGTCTTTCATCAATTGATTTATCCAAAGAGGTTTAATACCAACGAAACATTGGCATCACAAAAAACTTCATTCCAGATTGACAGTGAAAACCGCTGCTTTCTCCACAAGCAAAGTAATATGGCTTCCATTTGTTAAGCACAAACTCAAACCCTTCTCCTCCACCTTGTGACGTGTTTGCCATACGTTTTGCCCATCTTAAGTCACACCGCAAAAAGCTCCATAGGTTTGGCAACAAATAAACGCTATGTGGATGTATATTGGTATCACTAGGCGGATCGAATTTAAACACTGCAACACAATCAATTGAACACAATCAATTTTAGTATTTGGTCTTGGAAAATATGTTTTATTATAAGGCTCACTAACAATTGTAAGGATTTGGGTCGCATAAAATATATACAAGTCTTAAAACACTTCCAAAAATTGTATGCTTGATGCATGCTAAATGCAGCATATAGATACATACCTAGAGTGTCATTGAAAAAGAAAGGAGCATTCGTCCTAGCCCATTCGGTGTAATTGAAACCAAAACGCCAGTTATCAGATCCACCAACAACAATTCTTCTAGAACTCTGAACAGGTTTCGGATGTCTAAATGGTTCGTTGGTATAGTTGAACTCAAACTTCCAATTTTGGGGTCCCTTTTGGAAGTTCGGGTTGCTTGACCCGACTGCAAATAGTGTCACGATTATGGTTATCGAAAGTAGGGATTGCGCACATATCAAAGCCATTTTACTTCGCTTTGAGCTTTCTCAAATGGAATTAAAGAGGGTTGAGTGTAGTGAGATTGTGATTTGTGAAGTTTGGAAGTGTGTGTTTTTATAGAGGATAATCTTGCAAAGAATTAAACTAACAATTGGAAATCAGCCTAATTGTGGCTTAGTTGGTTGGTGTGTTGTTTGTTGAAACTTGTGGACCTTCTGAATTTCTTGTGTTCTCATTGGTTTGAGGCATAAGCGTAAAATTAAGTATATCAAATAGGAGGATGTTAAGGAACAAGTTATAATGAACAATATCAATGTGTTGAGTCTATTGAACCGATTAAAACAAATCGTATAATGTTTATATCATTTTTTTCATTTTATAACAAACATGATTGTGTAGAGGTATGGATGTTAAGGACCAAACTCTCATCTCATGAATGTGACGATCAAATCTAACTCAATCAAACTGAATATCTATAAAATTGTGTTAATTTATTTATAAAGCTATAAGGCTCATACCTTTCAATACATATATGATAAATTGATAACACGTGAGGATAGCATGTATATATATATAAGTCGACCGTAATTTTATATAAATGTTTAAATTTATGTAAACATCTAAAAATGAAGGTGATGTATCCATTATATATAAATAAAGGGAGGTCTCATGTACAAAAAAACCGGTTCGGAACCGGTTCACCTAGAAAAAACCCGAACCGGTTTCAAAGAAAAACCGGTTTGGACCAAACCGGTCCTGAACCCGACCCGAACCGGCGGTTTCTATATTGGTTTGCTAGCCCCGCACTCAAAACCGGTTTATAAACCGGTTTAAAAGTTAAAAACCGGTTAAATCGGTAAGAAAAACCGGTTTGGGTAAAAAAACCGGATTCAAACCGGTCCGAACCGGTTTGATAGGTTCGAGTTTTTGGTGAGCCAAACCGGTTTGTAACCCGAACCGGTTTGAAGATAAACCGGTTTGACCCCACCACGAAAAAAACCGGTTCGGTTTTGAACCCGAACCGGTTTGGGCATAAAAATCGGTTTGTACACCTCTAGTCATGGGTTCAAGTCTCACTCTGAGCAAAATGTTCAGAGTTGAGTCAGTGAGTTTTCTCAACAATGAGTTTCCTCCTGAGTGGGTTGGGGTGCGGTTCCGACTGAAAAACGGATAGGTGGATACGATTAAAAAAACATATATCCTATAAAGCGAGTCGTACATTAACGTTCAAAAAAATATAAAAATGAACTTTTACAAATGAAAATGATGTCAAGTTGGGTGACAAAGTATGCAGGTCAACGTCAACGGTCACTATTATAACATAATGCAACATACACTTAATTTGTGATCAACATGGTCAAAAAGGCAATGTGAATTTTTGTTTTCCAATAAGGGCAGTTTTTCTTGCACTCAGAATAGTAGAATTGTGTGGTGATCTCTAACGTACAAGTGATGTAATAACCGTTATTAAGGCACACGAAGTCCGTTCCGTAAACAAGTCGGGAAGCATTGGTAAAATGGGTTAGCGAACGGTTACACCATTCGCCCTAAATCGATAACATCATCGAACATGTTACTGCTTGGAGAGAAATAGATTTGTCTTTTTTAACCAATCATAAAATAGGTAGATGGTTTAGGGAAACCAAGAAACATCTAAGACCATTCTCCCTGAAATGAGGAAATTAAGAAAAACCAAAAAAATAATGATGTGATGCTAATGTGCATATGAGAATATTGAAAAAATTACAAAGCACTATTTATAAAACTGTAACAGTTAAAATAAAACAAATGGGTTTAATAAAGAATCGCCAAACCTAGAAAAACAACTTATTACCATGACCGGTCTTTGTAGGATGCAACTATAGCCAGCGAGCCCAACGGTTAACTGTTGAAGATTTGTTCCAACTTTAATCTCTTTAAGATTGGACAAACTTGATATATGTGTGTTTGAACCCATATTATGGTATTGTTAATATGGTAAGCTTATAAACACGAGAGCAATACACTTGTATATGTTATTGTAAGCAACTATGTTGCCTTTTGATTGATAAACACACGAGAGTTCAATACTTTTCTTGTAAAAGAAGATTAAAACTATAAATGAATCAAGTTGTGTCCGAGCTTAACTCACTTTGAGTTTTATGTCTAAAAGTATGATCGACTCATCATTATTTATTATACATTTATATTTACGGTTATCATCGGACCGGTTCAGCCTGGAATCCCGGGGGGGGGGGTGTCTGAGCAGCCCAGTTCGTAGCCGAAAGGTTGGACCGGCTGGTTCGTCCCGGTTTGAGGGTTGGACCGGTTTCATTTTCCTTTTTTTAATGGTTTTAATCTGTGAGTTGAACGACAAATTGAGCATTGGAAATAAAATTATGTTAAATTTTATATATAACCATACAATACATATATATAATACTTAGATTGATTTATATATATAACTATACTAGGTTAGTATCCCGTGTATTACACGGGTTGAATAAATAATTAATTAAAGTGTAAATTACGAAAATGACCATTTGACCAAATCGAAATACTAAAATAACCGGTCAAAAATAAAGATTATTAAATAAAACAGCCAATCATATCGCTCCACGTATCCATATCTCGCTGACGTGGCAGGGGATTATGGGAATCCCTCGCCTAGAAAAATGTGCCTGAGAGATTATGTGTGTATATCCGTCGCTGGCGTGACTTTATCCCTCGCTAACTCAGCTAGGGATTATGGGAATCCCTCGCCCAAAATTACGAAATGCCCCCCCTCGTCCATAATTAATATATATATATATATATGTTTTTAACCAAAAAATCTGTATTTTTAATTATTTATTATTTTTAAATACATAAAAATTTAATTTAATTTTATTTTCACCTATATATTACAATGCTTACCCTTAACAAAGTTATCAAATCTTACATTCTTCTCTACCTTCTTGTTATTTTCTTTTTAAAATTATTTAAAATAATAATATATCAGTTAATATCATACTATACAGTGGTGGTAAATGTCATTTTATAAAGAGTGTTGAAGAGTATCTACCATTAAAAGGTAAATGTGCGGTAAATGACATTGTTAGATACTCTTCAACACCTTTACAAAATATCATTTACCATCAATGTATAATATGATATTAATTGACATTTCCTGATTTGAGAGAATTTTAAGAAAAAAGTAACAACAAGGTTGAGAATATTGTAAGATTTGATAACTTTGTTAAGGGTAAACGTTGTATTATATAGGTGAAAGTAAAATTAAATTAAATTTTTATGTATTTAAAAACAATAAATAATTAAAAATACGGATTTTTTTGGTTAAAAACATATATATATATATATTATTTTTTAATTATGGGCGAGGGGGCATTTTCGTAATTTTGGGCGAGTGATTCCTATAATCCCTCGCTGAGTCAGCGAGGGATAAAGCCACGTCAGCGAGCGATGTACATGTGGGCGAGGGATACCCATAATCCCTCTCTGGCACGCTTTTCTGGGCGAGGGATTCCCATAAACCCTCGCCACGTCAGCGAGGAATGGACACGTGGAGCGATATGATTGGCTGTTTTATTTAATAATCTTTATTTTTGACCGGTTATTTTAGTAATTTGATTTGGTCAAATGGTCATTTTTGTAATTTACTCTTAATTAAATAGTCTTTTTTTACAGCTAATATATTGAATAGTTAGAAATGAAAATTTATGAATTATAAAATGATATTTTGAGCTAAGACATGATTAAAATTATTTGCGAGTAAGAATTTTAAGTAACAAAACGACGATATTATTTTTTAAACTTTTGTTTTTAATTTTTTCTAAAAATAGGTATTTTTTAAAACATTTTGACTTAAATCAATTTAATGAAAATATCATCTTTAAAAATTTCCTTTTTATAAATTTGAAATTTAATTACTTTCGTGTTATAAAAATTTCAATTTTAGAAAATCATAGGTATTAAGTTTTTTCGTATTTAAAAAAGGTTGGTGTTTCAGAAGAATATCTTATTTTATATAAAGTAAACTTTAAAAATTATATTTATATAAAGATCTTTTTTTAATTTATTAAAAAATAATATTTTTTTACATAATCTCATTAATAATCAAGCTAGTTATTTAATAGTAGAGAAAAAACGAGAAAATAAGATTTAGAATGTCTACAATTGTGTCATGTGTCAAACAAAAATCTTATTTTATTAGTATTTATAGATTATAGATTTATGGATTATAGATTTATAGATTATAGATTAATAATTAAAGTAGTTATTTAATAGGAGAGAGAAACGGGAAAATAAAATTTAAAATGTCTATAATTGTGCCATGTGTCAATAAAAAACCTTCTTTTATTAATATTTATAGATTATAGATATAAATATCATATATACAATCATAGCTATTCGGTTCTTAAATTTAATCCGATTATTTGTTCACCTTGCTTTTGAAAAATTGAAATTATGTATGTTTAAACTCTTGAAGTTGATACTGTAATCATTCACCATCTCACACTATCACACACTCCATTTCCACCACCGCAAATTTCTCCGACGACCACCAAACCCACCGCCGGTGCGACATGGCCACCGCAAAGCCCACCGGCCGTACGATCTCTCAACAAGCTTTCGACGAAATGGTGAAAGAAAACATAGACGATTTAGGTATGGAGCCAACGGAAGCCCTAAGCGACGCAATCGAAACGCTAACACTTCAAGGCGTAGATCTCTCCGGTATCGTTACCGATACACTCCCCGGAGAAACTAATCCGGTGATCCAATCGCTTGATCGAATTAAACAGTTGCAATGTTCGGATTGGAGCGATGAGGCGGTGGTAGATGAGGTTCTAGGGTTGTTGGATGGTTTGATTGGAATGTGTCGTGGTGAGGGGTCTGGAAGTGGTGCAATTGCTGCGAGAAATGGAGGTGTGGAGTTGATGTGTTCTGTTTGCTCGAAAGTTGGTGATGGTGGCCGTGATTCAGTGCTTGTATCGGCTTTAGATGCGTTGGCTGTGTTTGTTCATGGTATGATTGGTTGAATCGATCTGTTTGGTTGATAATTGTGTTTGTATTTGCTTTAGATGCATTTGCTCTTGTTAGATAATTTGGATGTGTTTATATCATTTGACTACTGTGACCTTGATTTGTGCTCATGAGGATGAAATCATGAAATTGATTGTAAAAACTGAGAATAAGTAGAAGGACATGTAGTTCTAGTTCTGGATCGTAGCTTGGATTCACCTACGTGATTAGTGATAAATTCTATCTTTATGACCTCAAAATGTTATTAATTCTCTAAATTGAGACGTGAATAGAGCACAATTTGCTAGAGCAATGGAATCCTATCTATTTCATGGCTGATAAACCTGATTTGTGTATAACCTTTGCCAATTGGGGGCCTTGATTAGTGTTCTTGAGCAGAATTGGATTTTGATTGAGAATTAGTAGAAGATAGTGTCTTTTTAGTTATCGATCTTAGTGGAACAGATTTGCTTCCATGATTACTAATAAACTTTATCTTTAAAACTTTAATATGATATGATATTCAACTGAATAGATCACATTTTGCAATGTTGAAGGCTTGAAGTGTTATACAGTAACAGGATAAACCATGTGAAATGGAAATGAACTTCTGATTTTATCAACCAACTTTGATTTAGAAGTGTGATCAAAACCAACTTACATTTCCGCTACTACATTTGGCAACCAAGTTACATTTTATTTCCAATAGCATGCATTCGTTTAGTATATTTGTATATGCAATGTGGTTTTGATGTGACATCTAAATATAATTTTAAGTATAAATTTTTTAAAAATTTTATTTGTCAAACATGTAAATATTCTTGAATTTTAATTCCTTTTTCAAATAAAGCATTTCAACAATTACAAGTAAAATCTGTTAAGTGGAGGCTGGTTGCTAAAATCGGTAGTAAAGTGTAAGTAGTTTCTACTTTGCACATATTTAGAGTTGGTTGCTAAATTGAAGAAAAAGTGTAAAGTTCATTTATATTTCTTGTAGTGATATTAGTTTTTCCTCATGCAGATCTTCAAAGTACAGAAGCTTTTAGGCAAAATGGAGGACCAAAAATGTTGGTTGAGATCCTAACCAATGACACTCAAAATGTGAAAATCTTGAACAGTGGTTTATCTGTTGTTGCTGCTGCTTCAACTGGTAATGAGGTTATTAAGGAATCCTTTGTCGAGCTACACATAGATGAATTAATGGTTTCAATCATGAAGAAACATACCAAGGGGAACATTCCCAGTTTATATGATGCTATTAGAGTGCTTTTGGCTGCTGATGATAACCGTGTAGTGGCCTCACAAGTAAGTTACTTAACAGAAGTACTTCTCTTAACTGCTAAATATCTCATGCTATTAGAAGGTCAATTGCATCAAACGTTACATAAAAAAAGTTTGTTACATTTTGATGCAATATACCCTTTTTAGACTAAGGTTCGAATCACTTCAGCAGTTTGAAATATTATCCTATAATTTTGGGTGTTCTAAATAGATTTTTTTATTTCTGTATTTTTAGGTTTATGGCTATGCTCGACAATTTGCCAAAACTGGAATTGCTGAAGCTCTTGTGGAGTCATTAAAGGATGGAATTAGCTCACCAGGTCTTGTATCAGCAACAATTGCACTAAAAGCCGTTGCAGTGAATGTGAGTGCTAATTTTGAAAATGCTAATACATCTACCAAATAGAAAGGAACTTTTCCAATTTTAGCAGAATAACTTCAAATTCTGTGCAAACTAGAAATCAATTACCGATTTTTGCAACCAATCGATTTAACTGGTTTAAAAAAATTCATATGTTAAATAAATTTGTTACAAGCTTCAAGAAGTTATGGTTAACAAAATATATTAAAAATAGTTATTAAATATCAAATCAGATGCCACTTGGTATATATACGTATTACACATAAGGTGTGAAGTCAACAATACGCGAAAAAAAATCAAAAAAGAAATAGCCTGCTAAGGCTTGAAGAGATCATTTGTTGCTACCATTTGTAGTGAAATGTAACATGATTGCTAAAATTGGTAATAAAGTGTAAACTGTTTCTATTTCCCATCATGTTTGAAGTTGGTTGCTAAAATATGAAAAAAAAGTGAAAAGTTTGCTTCTATAGCTCTACTAGCCTAACCACCCGTGTGTTACACGGGTTGAAAAACTTAAATTTAAAATAGAGTAAATTACACATACGATCCCTATGTTATGTTAAAATTTTAAATTTGGTACTTAAAGTTTAATATTCTTTAATATAATTCCTAATATTTTTTTATTTTTCATCTATGGTCTGAAGTTCTGTTAGTCAACAATTAATAATATTAAAAATTATAAAAATAATATTTTACTCGCATCGACTATCCATTTAATTTACCTTTTAAACTATAGTATTATTTGTATTAAGGAAAGCTTTATATTCTTTTTTTTCAAAGTTTTTATTATTGAATATTTTTAATATTTCATTATTAATATGTTTATTATATAATAAAATACGTTTTAAATACATGAATAAAAATTTTATAATAACATAATTTATAAAATGTTTGCTTTTAATATGTTTAAACTGTGCATTTTTTAAATGTTGTTCTTAAAACCGTTTGAAATTTTAAAAGTTTTTATAAAACTATTTGTTTTCTAAAGAATGTTTACTTAAACCATTTATTTTTAAATCATATTTAAAAAGACAATCACTATTTTAAACATTTTTTTCAAAAACAATTCATTTTCAAACGTCATTTTTAGTATTTTTTTAAGCGTTCAATAAACAAATAATTTTAAAAACAGTATTTAGAAAATTGATAATTATAAAAATTACATTTAAAAAAATGGTTTTAATAAAGGGGATAATGCTTTTAAAAAGTACCTTTAAAAATCAAAAAGTTTTAAGAGAGATATTTAAAAAATCAAAATTTTAGAGAAACATTTAAAAACCTGAATATTCTAAAAATAACATTTTGAAAAATATTTTCTATTTAAATAAAAAGTAAATTACATTAATGATCTTTATAGGTAAAATACTCATTGAAATAAAAACTTAACATTAGTAAGTGAACTAACAAAATAAAGACCATTGATAATGTTAGATTATTTAGATTTAGGAAGAGATTGAATGCTTGGATAACTTAGAATCGTATGAAAACTTTCAGATCAAGTATTTTGTGGGTACAAAACCTTTGATCGGATAAGACTAAGTTCTTAGATTGTAGAATAAGGTTCCGGTTATGTGCATTTATGCACTGCAAATTTGGAGGGAAAACTGTTTTCTAACAGTTAAATTAACTGTCAAATCCTAACTGTCATTAACCACTAACTGTCATTAACCACCAAGCAGTTGGCGCCAAAATACGTGTACAACATGTATAGCATGACAGAATACGTGTATATAATAACAGAAAATAACAGAATTTTAAAATATATTACTAAGTAGTAAATAATACTCATATAATATAATACTAAGTATTAAATAATACTCATATAATACACTAAAATTCCAACAATCCTCCCCAATTTTAGTGTTACCATAAATCAAAACAGAGAACCAAAATTGTGCATAAATGAAAATGTCCTATGGATTGAATTTTCATCTTAGCATATTAATATACAAATATTCGAATATAAGAGTGTTCTTAGAATTGAACTCTTATAATTACATTGAATACCAGATTTAATATACACACAATTTTCAAACTAAAATCCAAACTTGACACTTATTCAAACAAGTCTAGTGTCCTTATCCTTCAATGAACATGTATAAAGCTAAGTCCAAAGCTTCACTGGAACAACTTGGATTCCATGTCCATATAGGTAATCTTTTCCTCTTGTCCTGCCAAAACAATTTTTCAAAAGATTATTAAGAAGTCAAACTTCAACCTCAGTTTTACTGTCAGTGGTAAACACATACCTTGGGTGATTAAATATGTGTCTAATTCTACTGTTTGGCTTTCCACATTGAATTCCACATTTAACATCAAGTTAGAAGGGAATTGGGTATCCAGACATAAGAATTATATGGACTTTAAACCCACCCTTTTAGCAGACTTGTGCACTAAGTCTCTTGCTAAACCCTTTGTTAGATGATCTGCCAGATTCTGTTGAGTCCCAACAAATTCTACTGATATCACACCATTTGAGATCATTTCCCTAACCATGCTATGTCTAACACCTAAGTGTCTAGACTTTCCATTGTAAACTTGACTATATACCTTAGCCAATGTAGCAGCACTGTCACATCTTATAGATATAGGTGAAATAGGCTTTGGCCACAAAGGAATTTCATAAATCAAATTTCTTAACCACTCAGCCTCCTTGCTTGCTGCTGCTAATGCAACAAATTCAGACTCCATAGTTGAATTTGTTATGCATGTTTGCTTCTTTGATGCCCAAGAGATAGCTCCTCCACCAAGCAGAAATATCCATCCACTTGTTGAGGAATGATCCTCTAAGTTGGTAATCCAACTGGCATCTGAAAATCCTTCTAAAACAGATGGAAATTCATTGTAAGTCAAACAATAGTTCTGTGTTCCTTTCAAATACTTAAACAGCCTCCTTACTGCCTGCCAATGATGAATGCTGGGATTATGAGTAAACCTACTCAATTTTCCCACTGCAAATGCAATATCAGGTCTTGTGCTGATCATTGCATGCATCAGACAGCCAATGGCCTTTGAGTATTCCAATTGGGAAACTGCATTGCCCTTATTTGGCAATAATTTGATATTTGGATCAATAGGTGTACTAACTGGTGCACAGTCACCATGATTAAATTTCTTCAGCACCTTCTCAATGTAGTGAGATTGAGAGATAGAAATTTCTTTAGAGGAATTTCTCTTGATCCTTATTCCCAAAATGACCTCAGCTTCTCCTAAGTCTTTCATGGAAAACTTAGAAGACAGAAAATCTTTGGTTTGATCAATCTGATCTTTACTGGTTCCAAAGATTAGCATATCATCAACATAAAGACAAATGATGACACCATTTCCAGATTTGTCAAACCTTGAATAAACACATTTATCAGCTTGATTCAGTGTGAAACCATTAGACAAAACAGTGTCATCAAACTTTTGATGCCATTGCTTAGGTGCCTGTTTCAATCCATACAAGGATTTGATCAGCTTGCACACTTTGTGTTCATTTCCAGGAAGAACAAACCCTTCAGGCTGTTTCATATAAACCTCTTCATCTAAATCCCCATTTAGAAAGGCTGTCTTAACATCCATTTGATGGATTAACAGTTTATGAATAGCAACCATAGCTACTAACAGCCTTATGGTTGAAATTCTAGCCACAGGTGCATAGGTGTCGAAGTAGTCTATTCCCTCCTTTTGTCTAAAACCTTGAATCACAAGCCTTGCTTTGAATTTTTCAATTGACCCATCTGTTTTCATTTTCTTCTTGAAAATCCATTTACATCCCAAAGGTTTACAACCCAGGGGTAAATCAGTCAATTCCCACGTGTTATTCTGCAGGATGGAATCCATCTCATCATCAATGGCTTCCTTCCAAAATGACACATCCCTTGAGCTCATTGCTTCACTGAATGTCCTTGGATCCTCTTCTATATTAAAACAATAGAAGTATTGAGATTGGATCTCATCTCTTGATCCTTCAACAAGATGAAGTTGAAAACTTCCATCTGCATTCCTGGTTTTCCTTGGCCTTATACTTCTTCTAACCCAATGATCAGTAGAAGGTTCATCAGATTCTTGTTGATCATTCAACAATCTGATTTCATTACCAGGATTAATGTCCTTAGGTCTTGAAATAGATGTGAATCTATTTTCATCAAATATGGCATCTCTGGATTCTATAACAGAATTCACAGAGACTGCTTTATTAGGTTCCAGGACAAAGAACCTGTAAGCTTTGGAATGTGATGCATATCCAATGAAGATGCAATCAATTCCTTTCTCACCTTTAAAAATCAAAAAGTTTTAAGAGATATTTAAAAAATCAAAAATTTTAGAGAAACATTTAAAAACCTGAATATTCTAAAAATAACATTTTGAAAAATATTTTCTATTTAAATAAAAAGTAAATTACATTAATGATCTTTATAGGTAAAATACTCATTGAAATAAAAACTTAACATTAGTAAGTGAACTAACAAAATAAAGACCATTGATAATGTTAGATTATTTAGATTTAGGAAGAGATTGAATGCTTGGATAACTTAGAATCGTATGAAAACTTTCAGATCAAGTATTTTGTGGGTACAAAACCTTTGATCGGATAAGACTAAGTTCTTAGATTGTAGAATAAGGTTCCGGTTATGTGCATTTATGCACTGCAAATTTGGAGGGAAAACTGTTTTCTAACAGTTAAATTAACTGTCAAATCCTAACTGTCATTAACCACTAACTGTCATTAACCACCAAGCAGTTGGCGCCAAAATACGTGTACAGCATGTATAGCATGACAGAATACGTGTATATAATAACAGAAAATAACAGAATTTTAAAATATATTACTAAGTAGTAAATAATACTCATATAATATAATACTAAGTATTAAATAATACTCATATAATACACTAAAATTCCAACAGATAATAGATAAAGATAACATCTAGGACTATGTTTGAAATCTTAAAAGTTTAAGAAACAAATCTAAAATTTTAACCAAACTACAAGAACCATCCATGTAATTTACTCTTTAAAATAAATAGAAACATAAATGATCAGTTATTCTTAATAAGCTTGTTATATTATGCATGTGAAGGTCGATTAAATAAATGTATACATGTAAATTAAATAAAAGAATCAAATACATAGTAAAACATTATTAATGTTTATAAATATCTAAAAATTTTATTGTATATAAATCTTTAACCATATTCAGTGATTAACTTCTCAAACTTATTAAATCATCTATTTAGAATATTCTCATGTATTGTAGTGTTCTGTAATTAAAAATATAAAAAAGTAAGGATATATAGCAAATATGTTTTATAAAATAAATATTATAGGAAAAAGATAACAATTCTATTAGTTGAATAATATCTCATCCATAACCACAATAAACCTAATAGAGTAAGTTTCTACCTTACTATTATACATTGGCTGTCTTCATATATGAATCATGGCGTGATATGTCAAGATCTCTTAATAAAGTTACTTTTGATACTGATAATGTCCTGTTGAGCAAGGTAATTTGATAGTTATTTCATATATTTTTAAAAAATCTTTGATAGTGGAATAACAGTAAACAGAAAATATTTGTTGTATATATATATATATATAATAAATAATGGTATTATGTTATATAATGCAGACAAATATTAAATGATATTGTTAAAATATAGAAGATTTTCAAAATTTAAAACTATTAACCCAAAATACTCGGATTGATTGCTACCATTAGAATTTAAAACTTATGAACTACTTATGCTCCATTTGAATATTCAAATTGTTAGTTTTAAATTTTAAATTTTAACTATTAAGTTAGTTATTTTTAGATAAAATATTGGATTGAATTGGATATTGAATTTGAATTTTAAGGTTTTTAAATTTCCGTTTCTAATATTAATTTTTAAAATCTAATTTTGGAAGTTATTTAATTAGAAAATTAAATGATATTTAAGCATTTCCTTTTAGAGGCATATTCTAATAAAACGCCACATGGCAATTGTATAATGTGAAGATGCCATATGGTAGTGTATTTGCTAAAATCTTGCCACGTGGCCAAACCTCTTTTCATTTATTATATATAGAGATTTCTTGCAGTTTGCCCTTGTTTAAAGACAAGATGATACATTGTGTAATGAAGTATGAGGACTTGTATCATATTCAAAAGTTAAATACTTTATAGCTTATAGCAGCTTAGTTTCTGAATAGTATATAGTGAATCCTGTAAAATTTGTTTACTATGAAGAATAATCAATATGCTAACAATTTTAATGCGCTTGTAATCCTATTTTATCACCAAATTTGTTTTATAAGTTTTGGTTGTTTCTGGTTTCAGGATGAAATATGCAGATCGGTTGCTGAAAATGGTGGCATAGATTCATTGCTCATTTGTATTGATGAATCTGGTTTACAAGGGAATAAAATTGTGGCTAAAGCTTGTTGCTCCTTATTATCAAAGGTTTGTCCAAACAATCCTAAAGTCCTAACTTTATATTCTATTTGATTATCTAATTTGAACATATGCTTTTAGCCTGAATTGGTAAAAAAGAAACCATATAAATACTTGGGCATCCTAAAGTAGTTTTCATACATAGGTGGCCTTGATAAGAAAAGTTGAATACTTGGTAACCTCCATATATATTATTATAAAATAACAAAAATGGTCCTAACATCAAAGCTTTTGTCTAGAGTTATAAAATGACAAAAATGCCCCTTAATCTACTGAAAAGAGTCAACTCTAGATGGATTGCGGCTATGAGTAGATTCAGTGACAATTTTATCACTTTATGCTTCTTGAGATATTGTATCACTCTGATATTATAAACATGTACTACTTGATTAGTTGGCAGGAAGTGACTTTAACAAAAGTGCCATTGTTGAAAGAGGAGGGCTGAATAGACTCATCACACTGTCTAGCAGGCTTGCTGATGATCCTTCTGTCCTCCAAGAGGTAAACTCTTACAATATTTATTTAAAATCTAATTTTGCATGTATTAAAGGAATTTCTGTATCATCTTTATTACAACTGGCTTGTTGTTCTACATACATTTGTTACTAAAGATTCACATGTGTCGCAAAAATCTAGGTGATGACTATTATATGCACCCTGTGTTTGCGATCACCTGCAAATGCATCTTTGGCAATGGAAGCAGGAGCAGGAGACCTTGCTATTCAATCGATGCAAAAGTTCCCTCACTCGTATCAACTGCAGAAAAATTCTTGCCTTATGATCCGTAATCTTGTTGCCAGGAATCCAGAAAACAGGTGGATTTTTTGTTGCATTATAAATTGATTTCTTTTCGTTTTTTTAAAATATTTTTGTAAGTTTTTTTTTTATTCTTTTTGGTTTTACAGGCCTGTTTTATTGAGTAATGGTATTGAGAAGATAATAAGGAATGCTAAGGAAAGCCACAAAAGTTGTAGAGATGCAGCCATTGCCGCCCTTAGAGATTTGGGGCTTGAAAACTACAATTCTTAGGTGCGCCACTTGATCATATCTTGTCGCCTGAAAAAGAAAATTTTGTTCTCATTTGGAATACTGATGTAGTATATGTGATTCCTGTGTTGCTAAGGTTTATAAAAACACTTTTCTTCTCAATGATTTCGAACATACATACCTTCTTTTGACCAAAAATACTGGGCGTATGCTGCCTTCTCTTTCTCAAGTCTATCAGCAACCTGCACGTGTGTTTTTTGGTAACTGTGATAACTTATTACTGAAAAACTCACGAGACCCCACCAGTACCCTGCTAGCCAGTGGGATTTGGTCCAATGAGCTTGTGGGTTAAAGGAAAACTAGTTCGCCCACAGTGCCACCCCTTGAAGCTTGTGTATTTATTAAAAGAGAAATAAACACGACACTGATAACAGATCTTGCTATATGTTAACATACCTTTTTTAATGCTGCCTTTAGCTCCCTTATTATCCCAGCTGCAAACATTAGCCAATAATCAGTTTTGAACTTTGAAATTTAGGCTCAAGGATTAGAACGTTTATGGACTAAATTCACATACATAATCCTCTTAAATTTCGAAAATGATATTTATCCTTTTAAAACATGATCAATTATCATATTTACCGGTAAAGCAAGTATAATAAGTTTCTTAAATTAGTCTATTTAACTGAATAAGCGAATAAGAAAACTACTTTGTTACTGTAAGCCATCTCACTTTAGAACGCTTTCTTCGTTTATTAAATGAAACTAACCGTTGTACGTACCTAATTTATGGAACGGGTAAATATGATACTTTTAATATAAGGTTTTGAAGCTCGGAGTGACTAACCATCGTTTGGCTCCAACTCTTTTGCTTTCTTGAAACTTTCTATAGCCTTATCTACCTCATTGAGTGCCATATACGCCTGAATGATGTGATCAACCATTTTTACGATAATACATATAATAAAATACAAGAATTATGATAAGCCATTTTTAATCTAGTCAGTAGTCACCAACCTGACCTTGGCGGAACCAAGCCTTTGCATTATTTTCACCATCACGCAATGCAAAGTCGATGTCGATTAATGCTCCATTTGCATCCCCTAGTTTCAGTTTACAAGCCTGATAATAGTGAAATATTTTCAAGATATGTATTGATTGCCAGATTATGGAACTGATTATATTTGGAGACTTACAGCACTGTTTGTGAATATCTGTGCTTTCTTTTTCCCCATAGATATACTTCCTTCTGCAGATTTCAACCAATAGAATCGCTTAAAAGGTACCGTAAATTCGATAAAATCACAAAAATAACATTTTTTGTATACAGTTATGCCTGCCAAAGGAAGTTATACATACATAGCCATGACATACGTGAACAATGTTTGCTTTATCTTCCTATATCATCAGAAATGTATTAGAATGTACAAACTTGACCCATTTTTTTAAGAAAGTAAGATAGATACATGAGAAATGAATACATGAAAGCATATGTTGCGTCTAAATTAATAAAAAAATAAAATAAAAGTTGGGTCAGATTTGTACATTTCAAGGTATTCGTGATGACACGTGAAAATAAAGTAGAAACACGAGGTTTCTAATCCACATGTTACGTTAAAGAAAAATGATTATTGTCGTGATTTTCTCGTGTAAAGTCAAAAACAAAAGGATAGTATAACTAATAAGTATTGGTTTAACCATCATCAATTCCTTCTTTCTCCCAGCAAACATCCAAATAACGCACAGCTTTCTTATACTTCCTGAGAGCCATTTTATAATCTTCCTTCTACATTTGAACTTTAAAGATTAAGAATCCGCGGTATCTAACAAAAAAGTGGATTAATGATAATATTATTATTAATCGCGATCGCTGGATTACCTTAAAAGCCTTATTACCAAAAGCCCTGATCGAATCGACAGCATCCAACCACCATGAGAGCTGACTAGGACCATTGTCGAGGTCAGCGGGCCAATCAGGATACTCATCTCCATCTTTGAAAAGGTTTCCGAGTCCATCATCTTCCCCGTCTCTAATCTCTCCACAGTTCTCAATCACAACATCAACAACAGGACGATGATAACGATCGGTAGCAACATGTTCTATCGACTTCACAGTTCCCATGCCTTTGACTACTCTCCCGAACACGACATATTTTCCATCTAAGTTTGGTGTTCGGGTCGTGGTGATTAGAAACTCAGACCTGTTTGTATTCGGGCCCGAGCTGACCATTGATAACATCCCTTTTCGTTCGTGTTTCATTACGAAGTTTTCGTCTTCGAATGTTGAACCGTAGATCGATTCTCCACCGGTACCATCTCCTGCTGAAATGTCACCTCCTTCTATCTTGGAACTTTTGATCAACCGGTGAAAACGAACACCCTGAAATCATTGAATACTATAACATTACTTCACTGTAAGTTTAATTGAAACCTACTTATAAAATGCATTTGATTACAATTCATGCATTTAAGTTTCAAAACACTCTATTTAAATTTGTGTGTATATATTTTGATTTAGCCACAGCTGATGTTAATCGTTATTAATTTGGAGTAAAAACAAGTAATTTTATAATTTTTGAAACAAGGTTAAAGAATAATAAAGATATTTTAAAGTGAATTATAATTTTTGAACTAAGGTTAAAGAATAATAAAGAAATTTCAAACTCTTAACTGAAAACTTGTTAAGGTATTCAATTTTCGTGTTCAGGCATTGGGCCCTGTCCGGTTGAACCGGAGTAAACGGTTCACTGGTTTTCTACCGGTTCGGTACATAGGCTGACGGTTTAAAAACTAAACATTTTTATTTTAAGCAAATATTAATAAAAGCTCATCTTTTTCCCTACTTTTAACAAAATTAAGATAGAAATTGAGTTTTTTAAGGCAAAAACTATATAAACACAAATAAAAACTACTTTTATGAACAAATACAAATATAAGACAACACTGGTAAATTGTTTTGAATTATCAAATATATTTAAAGGGTTAATAAAGGTTTATAAAATAAAATAAATATGAAACCATATAAAATAAAAATGATTTTAAGAATTAGTTAAACAGAAAAAACGACTGTTTAAAAATTTATATTTCCAAAAAATTTCGTTATTAATTGTAAAAACTACAAAATTGAAGTCGTAATCAAACCAACTTCTGATATTTGAAATGTAAAACAAAAATTAAAATAGTTAGATTTATAAAAGCAATTTTGACCTCTTAAACTCTTAATAGAAAAACACAACACCGTTTTACTCAGATAAAATATATTATGATATAGTATAAATATATATTATTCATGACGTCATATCGTCTTTTACTCGGGAGTAAATTACTATTTTGGTCCCTGTGGTTTGGTCATTTTAACCGTTTGAGTCCAAAAATAAATTTTCTAACAAATCAAGCCCTATGGTTTGTATTCTATAACTATTTCAGTCCAATACACTAACAGAGTTAGATTTTTCAGTTAGTTTTTAATAAATGACCAAAATACCCTTGGACTGAAATGGTTATTTTTAATAACCTCAGGGACCAAAAACGAAATTTACTCTCTCACACAAACATATTATATATATATATATATATGTTATATACACGGATTTTTTTATTTTTATTTTTCAATTTTTTTTACATTTTAATTATAAATCGCTCGGTTTTAAATGTCGTATTTAAACCATTCATTTTATCTAACAGAAAAATTAAAATCGTTTGGCTTATTATACTTTTTATTTAAACTGTTAAGCTATTTAAATGTCCTTTTAATCTATTTGTTTTATTTAAACCGCAAATTATTTTTTAATTGTTATTTTATTTAAACGCGTTTTTTTAATCGCTCAAATCTATTACGCTTCTTTTTAATTTTTTTGTATTTATACATGTTTTTCTTTATTCGGCTAGTTTAAACGTAATTTTATCATGTTCTTTTATTTGAACGTCTTTTTCCTATTCGCTTATTAAAATGCTTTCTTTTTCAACAATTCATTTTATTAAAACATCTTTTTTCTCTTTTTGATTCTTTGTCATAAATTTATGTCATTTGTATTATTTTAAGGATTAACTTGAGTTTTGATTATTACAATTAGGGCTTTTACGATATTAAAATTATATGTGTTTAGTTTATTTAAACTTTTTAAGTTAATCGTTGCGTTTGAATAACAATCGATTTGAAAGACGTTCAAATAAGACAAACAAGTTTAGAACGAAGTTTAATTTGTTGAACGGTTTAAAAAGCTATTTAAATAAAACATTTGAAAAGCGAAAAGATTTTAAAAGACATTTAAGTAAGATGAACGATTAAAAAATAAATTTAAAAAGCCGAATGATTATAAAAAATATGTTTAAAAAGCAGAAAGATTTTAAAGCCGAACAATTTGAAGATTAGTGATTTTAAAAATTGTTTAGAAAACCAACCTTTTAAATTTTAAAAACCAATTGTATAAAGAGTGATGTTTGAAAACCAAATGGTTTATAAACACTTAAAAATGTTTTTTAGTAATTAAATTATCAGTTTAAAATCCAAACGGTTTAAAAATATATTTTTAAAACTTTAAAAAATAAAAAATAAAAATATTTTAACATATACACACATATATTAGTCAAACAGCTAAATAATTTTAACAGGTTGGTTTGAAAAGAAAGCTTTTTAATAAACAAATAGTAAAAATACGTTCAAATAAAAGAGCGATAAATTACGTTTAAACGAGCCAAATAATTAAAAATATGTATAAATACAAAAAAATTTAAAAAGAAGCTTATAGAATTGAACGATTTATATATAATACAAAATAAATAATAATATAATATATTTATATATATATATATAATATAATATATAATATAATATAATATATATATAATACAAAATAAATAATATAATATATTTTATATAATATAATATATATATAATATATATATAATACAAAATAAATAATATAATATATATATATATATATATATTTTTATATAATATATATAGATATATATATTATATAAAATATGTTTGTGTGTGAGAGTAAATTACATTTTTGGTCCCTGGGGTTATTAAAAAATAACCATTTCAGTCCAAGGGCAGTTTGGTCATTTTATTAAAAAAAACTGAAAAATCTAACTCTGTTAGTGTATTGGACTGAAATAGTTATAGAAAACAAACCATAGGGCTTGATTTGTTAGATAATTCGTTTTTGGACTCAAATGGTTAAAATGACCAAACCACAGGGTTTGCTCTTTACTCGGGTTTGCTCGGCGGTCCAGCCTTGAAAACATTAAAAAAATTCTATCGCGGTCCACTGCTTCCTTCTCCGGACCCTATCAATAGCTTCATTATTGCATGAGATTCATCCAAGGCCGGCTTTATAATGTAGTTGTGACGCAGCTCCTAAAAATTAGGGGCCCCGTTTATAATAAAATATTATAGTGACTTTTGGTATTATATGACTTAATGAAATTTTGAAGCGAAAATAATACTTGACAGTTGAGTCTGAATGAAATTTTTGATGATTTAATAGGTTATTGAAGAAACACGGCTACAAAATTCATAAAGCAAATGACTATTCCTAAAGCCTTTTTTTTGTTTATTTTTTTAGTTCAATTAGCCGGTCTTGGATTCACATTCACCAGCTACTGTCAAGTGTTTATTTGGAAGAAGATTAAAATGATGAAGCTATGATAGTAACATTTCATCAGTCATCTACTGACTCGTTGCTTTCAGTAATCAATACCAATATCAATCTCCAACACCAAATCACAGATATCAATCACCATAACAAACTCAAAACCATTAAAGATGAAGATGAGGATGAAGATGAAGATTAACCTACCTTATAGTGCAGCGGAACGCCGGTGATCGGGCCGATACCTCTTTCTCCGGTGCAAAGTGCCCTGAAATTCTCAGCGGTTTTAGGAACAATATCGGTGAACAATTCCACCACGATCCTTCCCTCCAATTCTCCACCGATGCTAATATCCAAATAACACCTTCCTCTCTTCATCTCAATCGAAATCGGAATCTGAAGATGAAGATGTTAATGATGATGATGATGATATGATGATGATGTTGATGTTGATGATGTTGATGCTGTGATGAAGATGATGATTGTTCGATTGCAGTTGGAATCTGCAATTTGCGAAAGTGAAATCGAAGCCCTAAATTGAAATTGAAATTGAAATTGAAATGGGGGTGTATATATATATATATGATGGATGCGATGAGATGAAATGATATGAAATGAATTGAATAATGAATGGACTAATCGACAAGGTGACACTCTGTTGCTACTTCTTTCTACTTGCTTCAGTTTTGTTTCCCCATTTTCATTTATTTTTCGCTTTTTTATTTTTCCAAATTTGGCTATGTATAAGTATAAACTAGGATTTGAACCCACGCGTTGCCGTGGGTTCTCTTGTAACGCCATGGAAGCGATATTAACATGTATGGATGATGTCAAGGTTGTACAAAGATAGGTTGTGTCTGCTCAGCTAAATATAAAGACATGATAATATAATTAAACCACATATAATGAATCCAAGAGTAACATATCTGCATACACCATAAAACTATTTCTTTATATAATAGTGCTATAGCAGTGAAAAATATAACAATAGAAAGCTAAAACATATAGTATTTTGTAAACTTAT
The DNA here is from genome assembly GCA_024085815.1 of Flaveria linearis. Taxonomy (NCBI): domain Eukaryota; kingdom Viridiplantae; phylum Streptophyta; class Magnoliopsida; order Asterales; family Asteraceae; genus Flaveria; species Flaveria linearis. The sequence continues at coordinate 1,564,786 of CM044001.1, forward strand.
AAATAATCAAGCACATGTTCGGTGAATGATGTATCGTGTTCTAACCTGAAAAAAAGATTTCTGTAGTGTTAATAATCTCGTATATATATCCAAATGCAATAGTCCCTCGTTTTGATAATCTCAGTAACATGTGCTGAACTTCTTTTAGTTTCATACTTTATATCAAAAACTAAAATAAAATATTATATAACATGTAGAATCCTATCCTGGAGCACCCAATAAAAACCATCGTATCCAACAATGTTGTAACCATAACAACAACCTAAACATATAAATAGAAGTGTTTATAAAAGATTTAAACTTATCATTCAAATCATCCCCCTAGTAGATAGCCAAATTGAACAACACGTTTGTAATCATTAGAGATTGGTTTTTTCAGTAAAACACACCTCATAGCAATTGTAATAACGAATGAATTATTAATTTAAAGAAAGATGGTTGTATGATAGATCATAACACTTACCTTGAAATCTTGATCTCCAACCCAAGTCTAAATCGCAGAAGAAAACCACACATGTGACTACAAATAGTTTTCGCCATCGGACTCCTTATTTAGAGAAGCAACTTCCTGATCATCTAATTTAGTATATCTTCTTCATTATCAGTAACCTTTGTACTTGAACAAACATCATTAGAGTTACATGACAGAAACATATTCTCTTTCCGTTGAAGCAAAACAAAAAGGAATTAGGATTCCAGATTCAAGTTTAAGTCTACAATTACTCTAACAAATCACAACCTAAACAGCATTTTAGGATCTAATTTCTGGTGACTATAAATCGAACCCAATTTGACCCGTTTACCCAAACCGCACATGTCACCAGTTCTAGCTAAATATCATAAAATACCTCAATCAAAGTATGTCCAAATGGCTCTATGAAAGCTGAATTGATGAAATCACCCTGCCATGACAAGCAAAATAAAATGTATATGCCTTTAAAACCTTTAATGTTCTACGTAAATCCAGCTGGATATCGCCAAACCAACCTTTAATGTTCTGTGCAAATCCAGCCGGATATCTGAGCCATATAACCCTAAGGCGCCTTAGTTTAACAGAAAAATGACATGCATAATTTTGCATTCCAAATTAGTATCACATCTAAACAGCTACAAAACATCACTTTTAATATTTATAACTTAAATGTAGTAAGTGATAAAAAAATATAAGGGGATTAAACTATTAGTGTGGACGTACCTTGACCAAGCTATTACCAAATATGTCTCAACAGAGCATAGAGAAATAGTAGTATTAACTATCAAATACAATAAATGTTACCTGTAAAACAACATAGATATCCACAAAGAACCTTGAAGGCTTGAACTGTTGAAAACAAATCAGAGAGGTAAACGTCCTTGTGAAGACAAAGCTTGATGATTCAAAAATGACAGAGGGAAAACCACTTACAGGTATTCAAAATTGTGAATAATGAGGTATTGATACAGTTGTTAAAATATTACAAAAGACAAAAAGAAGATCAAAATATGATCCAAAAAGAATCAATTTTCAGTTTAGGATTGATGATACTTTCTATATAAGTTTGAGGTACAAATTAGCTTCCAAAATTGTGCTTAGAGAATGTAACATCTCGTAATTCTCGTTAATCTAAATTTTACGTTGTTAGATCTAAAAAAAATAATAATAATAATGATAATAATAATAAATTATATTCTTAATCTTGTAATAATATAAATTTTATCATGTTAAAACTTGAAAATTACCTAGTTCTTACATAAAATATTAACATTAACTATCACATGGACTAAAATGTAACTTAAAATAAAACTAAAACCCAAACTTTGGGTCAATATGGAACAAGGGTAAAATTCAGGGACCATTGTGTAATTCTCGAAAGACACCCAACCCCACCTCCCATTTCCCTCTCGATCGTCTTCCCGAGTGGTCGACCAAGACCCACGCAAATTCGGTCACTTCGGACTTTAATAATTGAAAGCAAACACCACTAACGAATTTGGAATCATTTATAAATCTTCCTTGAGTTTGGAATTCGTTCAAAACAATCGAAAACAACCCGTTCGAACCCCACCCGAACCATCGACCTGCAACTCCTCGAAACCCCATCTCTGAACAATTTTAATCGAAACTAACATAGGGGTTTTCATCAATATCATCATACAAAGCTTCCCTCGAGTTTAATTTGATTATAATCAAGTTTTGATCATCAAACGAACACCCCACTGGGCCGCGACCTGTTCATCTTTGGGTAAGGCATCAATCGATCATCATATGATTAATTACACACACCCACACACTCGGTTTTTGATGGGGAATAAAAGCCCCATGAATTCAGAAGCAATCATAATCGGATTGGGGCTCAATTGGCTGGGATTCGAACTAGGGCTCGAAGGTGATTTTGGGTTTTGGTTAATTCAGTTTAAAAGAATTTAGAACTGGATTTAACCGCGGCTTAGAGCCTTGGTTCACTGGTTCCGTGATCCCATGTTATCCGAGAGGTCCCGGGTTCGACCCCGGGCAACCTCACTATTTTTTTAGGCCATTTTAAGCCTCTAAAAATTCTAAAAAAATTCATAAAAATCATAAAAAATATTTTTAAGACATTAAAAATATTTAAACAACTAAATTATTTTTCTGGAATTTATTTCAATATTTTATCTATTTTTAATAAATGTTTTAAATAAATAAAGTTATAAATAATACAAAATTATTTAAATAAAAATGAACTCCTAATAATAATTTAATTTATTGAATTATTATTTGACACAATATTATTTGTAATAATTTCACACAATATTTATTATTGTTTAAATAATGATTAAATATATAAATTTATTATATTTAAATCATTTAAATAACAATTTCATTTCTTTTAATAAATTAAATAATTAAACATATTAGTTAATTATCACATAATTAATTAATAAGATTAATTATTTATTTTTCTACATTTTCACAATAAATCAAACAGATACGTAAACTAATACGTTTATTTCTAAAATCTAAACATAATCATTTTCAATAAATTTATTTGTTTCAAGACATACAAATTAGATAGAATATTTAAACCACCATTCAAAATCAAAATGGAAACCTTAAAACATTCCCAAACTTTCAAATCATTATTATTCTAACACGAGACACCGTTCCTTAGGTTAACCGTAAGGAAATCACAGGTGTCTAACCTATCACGATCAAAATCCAATCTCATCAATCAGGTGAGTATTCATATCCCCTTTTTATATCATTTCCTATTTGGGGGAAATCATGTGATACAATATATTCAATCATGATATTCTATTGTTATTTCATTCTAAATTCAATTCAAGACAGGTTATGTTATTACTTGCAATTATGTGAACATACTATGATAAACTGGACGACAGTAAAACCCTAACTCAATCAATCAATCAATCCTGGTATCAATGGTAGATCTACTGGTTTGGGATAATCCACCCTACATGGCTTACGAGTGGTGACTATACAAACCCACCCCATATGAATAGTCGAGTGGTGGTTGTGCCAGTGGCAAGAGTCAATCTATGGTGTATGTGTGGAGTCTATTATATGCAAGTGTCAAGTCAAGGGTTTCTATTGTGTCGGTTATCTATATGCTTTACTATTGCAATATAAGTCTTAATGTTACCTGGTGAATTGAATTATTCTCAATCAATCAATCAATCTATATGTATACTCAAAACTGTGATTACTCACCAGCTAATTCGTTAGCTGACTTTATTTTCTCACATGATTTCAGGTTAAGCAAGCTAGTGGACTCCTACTTGATCATATAAGACCTGGACTTAGTCAAAACAAAAGACAATTATTATTTGTGACTTTAACTGTTGTATTTGTATCCGTTAAATTCATGTTATCCTGTAATCTGATCCTAATATTATTTTCACTACTAGACAATCATGAGTTATGAACAATCAATCATTCCCTCGTCCGCTCCGATGATTCCGCCGTCGGTCGGGGTGTGACAGATTGGTATCAGAGCCATGGTTATAGGGAATTAGGTTATTAGAAATGGAATGACCTAGACTATAACTAAGTACCTTTACACATGAGTCCTCTCATGTATTTTACATGCTTAGATAGGATTTTATGTGCCTTATATGTTTATACTTGATTATGTGATTATATGCCTTATGTGATTCTTCTTATACTTTGATTCCTATCAATGCACATACAAATTCTCAGATCATATTCTAAGGCATTATGTGTCTAATTCAAGTGATTTCAAACTCCAAAACTCGATTGTTATTCATGGTTTTCAAATCTCGTCAAAGTCCGTGTCACACGACCGAGAACATGCAATGCTGGAAGAGTGGGATACCTGTATCTTAAGGTGTTCTGTCTAGGCAAGGTATTCATACAACTTGATTACCTTACCTGGGAACCCTTGGGATGAGTATCTGCTTATAGGTACGCATGTCTTCAATAAGGTTGTGTTAGACATAACACTTTGATTAGTCAACGTACTCGCTTTGATTTACGAATCAAACGATTACACTCGGAACATATCATTGTTATTATGCCAAATTCTCGATCCTCGTTTTCATGTTGTATAGCTCGTATTACCCAATTCTCATAAACTATCTCAATGATATTTCAGAATGTCTTCTCGTCGAATCCGTTCACGATCTAGAAACTCTGGCCGTAAGATTTCTGCTATTGTAGCACGTGAAGTTACTGCGGTCATCCCAACTCTACTTACCCATTTGAACCAAGGAAACAATGTTGTTCAAAACCAAACTGCACCAAACCCTCCTCAAACTTGTACTTACAAACAATTCAGTTCTTGCAACCCCACTAAGTTCAGTGGAACTGAAGGTGCTACCGGATTACTACAGTGGTTCGAAAGCATCGAAAACACATTCCTAAACAGCGAATGCCCTGAAAATCTAAAAGTCCGGTATGCCACAAGTGTTCTTCAGAAACGCGCACTTACTTGGTGGAACGGAGAGAAACGAACCCGTGGAACTGAAACTGCTTTAGCCTTAACATGGACTGAAGTTAAGGAGCTCATGACTAAAGAGTTCTGCCCAAGAAACGAAGTCCGGAAACTGGAAGCTGAGTTCTGGGATTAACCCAAGACAGTGGCGAGAACCTAGCATACACTAACCGATTCCACGAACTAAGCCTTTTGGTACCGCATCTTGCTACCCCTACCTCCCGAGCCATCAAGAAATATATTGGTGGTCTACCCATGCAGATTCAGGATACGGTGCTAGGAAGGAATCCTTCAACACTAGAAGATGCTATCAGGCTGGCTGCACAGTAACCGATAATCATGTGAAAGATGAAGTTCCTTAACCCAGGAAAACAAGGATCGAAGAAAAATCAAGAACCGTCAACCAACAGTAAACCAACTGTGTAACATCTGCAATTACCATCATCCCGCTAACGCTCAGTGTCGTCAATGCACAAACTGTGGTCGTTTGGGTCATACATTCAACGTGTGCAGGAGTGCTGCTAAAGCTCCGACCAATGCACCAGTTCACCAACATCTTCCTGCAATTACCCAGGGTCGTGCATGCTATCAATGTGGTGATCCGAACCATTTTCGCAATCGATGCCCTCAACTTGCCAGCCTAGTTCCTACGGCTCAAGGACGTGCTTTCAACATTAATGCTCAACAAGCTCAAGCCACCAATGATGTGGTGTTGAATAATTCTTGTCCTTGATTTCTTCTTCCTGATTTAATTCAAGATTTGTAATCGTGATTTCCTTTTGTTACATTGATGTAATTTCTAAATTTCTAATTGAGATATTTTTTCCTTTCGTTGTTAAGTCGAACTTTGAACCACATGCACCGTGGGAGATGCAAGAGTTTGCAAGTCAACCTATGACTAAGGACACTCATATCTCCTAAATGATTCTAACTTATCAAAACAGGGGTGATTCCCTTACTTTGGTGATGAATCTTTATTCATTTCAATAAATGGTTTTCCAATGACGTGTTTTATGAAATTTCATTCTCTGGATTAGGGTGATTTCCTTATCTCGAGGACTGACTTCAATTATTCTCTTTGGAACTTACATTTCACAAATGACATGATCTCACCAAAATAGGATTGAAACCCGTACTTTGGTGACAAATGTCAATCTTTGATTGTTTTCTTGTTATTATCAAGCTCAATCATCAAGATACGCGTGAAATTCATACCTTGATGATAATTTTATTTTTATGGATTGTATCTTTTTTTTTTCAAATGAAACGACCTCATCAAAGTAGGAGTGAATTCTGGATTTTAATGAGGAAGTCTATCTTATTATATTTTGTTTTTGTAAAAATTCATCGTTAAGATAGGAGTGATTTCCCTTACCTTAATGGTGAGTTATCTCATCTTATTTCTGTAGATCCTCAGATCGAACTTTTGATTGGTAAGTTAGTGGCCATACCTTGAGAGTACACCATCAAGTTAGGGGTGAAAACCATACCTTAATGACTATTCTCATTTCTTGATCATCAATTTACCATGGTTGTAATCAAGTGACGAGACGCATGTAGTAACTTGAGGGGTGAAATAATGTTAGTGTTTCGACCTATCAAGCCAAAGCATGATCTCTGAACTTGAAAAGACCCGATCGTTTTAGGTTAATTTTGATTCCAAGTTTGGAACATTTAAATTCTTAAATCGATTTCTTTTCCTTTATTCTCATGTTTTGACTCGATCTAGCTACATCAAACCATTAATTCCTTATCTATCAACTTCCATTTTGAGATATCATCAAGACCTGATTACGTGATGGTAATCTTCCTAAACAATCTATTGTCAAGTAAAAATATTATCTCTGATCGTAATGGTCGCTTCATCTCTCGTTTTCTGGAAAAGTCTCCAATCAGCTCTCGAAACTCAACCGAATCTTAACACAGCTTATCAACCGTAAACCAACGGTCAAACTGAAGGAACGATACAGACGCTCGAGGATATGCTTCGGGCTTGTGTCATTGATTTCAGTGGATCGTGGGATTCTTATCTTCCATTGATTGAATTCTCTTACAATAATAATCACCATACCAACATTTAGATGGCACCATTTGAGGCCTTGTATGGTCTGAAGTTGGTGAATCACAGATTACTGGTCCTGAACTGATACAAGAAACAACCGACAAAATTCATAAGATCCGTGATAACTTGATCGCTGCTAGAAATCGTCAAAAGCATTATGCTGACAAAAGACGTAAGCCCATGGAATACAATGTCGGTGATCTCGTACTTCTTAAGGTGTCACCTTGGAAGAGAGTGATTCGCTTTGGAAAGAAAGGGAAACTAGCACCTCGTTACGCGAGTCCATTCAAAGTACACGAGCGAATTGGGAAAGTAGCCTACAAGCTTGAACTACCCCAAGAGCTCAGCAATATACAACCAACGTTTCATGTTTCAAATCTCAAGAAATGTCTTGCCGATAAAAATCTCCACATTCCACTCGACGAAGTCCAGATTGAAGAATCTATGCACTTTATTGAGAAACCTGTGGAAATTATGGATCGGAAAGTCAAACAACTCGAACGTAGTAGGATACCCATTGTCAAAGTCCGCTGAGAATCTAAACATGGCCCAGAATTCACCTGGGAACGTGAGGACCAAATGAAATCCCAGTATCCTCATCTGTTCGTTTCAGCCTTCTCGTGAACAAATTTCGGGACGAAATTTCCTAAAGCAGGGGAGACTGTAACATCTCGTATTCTCGTTAATCTAAAATTTACGTTGTTAGATCTAAAAAAAAATAATAATAATAATGATAATAATAATAAATTATATTCTTAATCTTGTAATAATATAAATTTTATCATGTTAAAACTTGAAAATTACCTAGTTCTTACATAAAAATTAACATTAACTATCACATGGACTAAAATGTAACTTAAAATAAAACTAAAACCCAAACTTTGGGTCAATATGGAACAAGGGTAAAATTCAGGGACCATTGTGTAATTCTCGAAAGACACCCAACCCCACCTCCCATTTCCCTCCGATCGTCTTCCCGAGTGGTCGACCAAGACCCACGCAAATTCGGTCACTTCGGACTTTAATAATTGAAAGCAAACACCACTAACGAATTTGGAACCATTTATAAATCTTCCTTGAGTTTGGAATTCGTTCAAAACAATCGAAAACAACCCGTTCGAACCCCACCCGAACCGTCGACCTGCAACTCCTCGAAACCCCATCTCTGAACAATTTTAATCGAAACTAACATAGGGGTTTTCATCAATATCATCATACAAAGCTTCCCTCGAGTTTAATTTGATTATAATCAAGTTTTGATCATCAAACGAACACCCCACTGGGCCGCGACCTGTTCATCTTTGGGTAAGGCATCAATCGATCATCATATGATTAATTACACACACCCACACACTCGGTTTTTGATGGGGAATAAAGCCCCATGAATTCAGAAGCAATCATAATCGGATTGGGGCTCAATTGGCTGGGATTCGAACTAGGGCTCGAAGGTGATTTTGGGTTTTGGTTAATTCAGTTTAAAAGAATTTAGAACTGGATTTAACCGCGGCTTAGAGCCTTGGTTCACTGGTTCCGTGATCCCATGTTATCCGAGAGGTCCCGGGTTCGACCCCGGGCAACCTCACTATTTTTTTAGGCCATTTTAAGCCTCTAAAAATTCTAAAAAAATTCATAAAAATCATAAAAAATATTTTAAGACATTAAAAATATTTAAACAACTAAATTATTTTTCTGGAATTTATTTCAATATTTTATCTATTTTTAATAAATGTTTTAAATAAATAAAGTTATAAATAATACAAAATTATTTAAATAAAAATAAACTCCTAATAATAATTTAATTTATTGAATTATTATTTGACACAATATTATTTGTAATAATTTCACACAATATTTATTATTGTTTAAATAATGATTAAATATATAAATTTATTATATTTAAATCATTTTAAATAACAATTTCATTTCTTTTAATAAATTAAATAATTAAACATATTAGTTAATTATCACATAATTAATTAATAAGATTAATTATTTATTTTCTACATTTTCACAATAAATCAAACAGATACGTAACTAATACGTTTATTTCTAAAATCTAAACATAATCATTTTCAATAAATTTATTTGTTTCAAGACATACAAATTAGATAGAATATTTAAACCACCATTCAAAATCAAAATGGAAACCTTAAAACATTCCCAAACTTTCAAATCATTATTATTCTAACACGAGACACCGTTCCTTAGGTTAACCGTAAGGAAATCACAGGTGTCTAACCTATCACGATCAAAATCCAATCTCATCAATCAGGTGAGTATTCATATCCCCTTTTTATATCTTTTCCTATTTGGGGGAAATCATGTGATACAATATATTCAATCATGATATTCTATTGTTATTTCATTCTAAATTCAATTCAAGACAGGTTATGTTATTACTTGCAATTATGTGAACATACTATGATAAACTGGACGACAGTAAAACCCTAACTCAATCAATCAATCAATCCTGGTATCAATGGTAGATCTACTGGTTTGGGATAATCCACCCCACATGGCTTACGAGTGGTGATTATACAAACCCACCCCATATGAATAGTCGAGTGGTGGTTGTGCCAGCGGCAAGAGTCAATCTATGGTGTATGTGTGGAGTCTATTATATGCAAGTGTCAAGTCAAGGGTTTCTATTGTGTCAGTTATCTATATGCTTTACTATTGCAATATAAGTCTTAATGTTACCTGGTGAATTGAATTATCTCAATCAATCAATCAATCTATATGTATACTCAAAACTGTGATTACTCACCAGCTAATTCGTTAGCTGACTTTATTTTCTCACATGATTTCAGGTTAAGCAAGCTAGTGGACTCCTACTTGATCATATAAGACCTGGACTTAGTCAAAACAAAAGACAATTATTATTTGTGACTTTAACTGTTGTATTTGTATCCGTTAAATTCATGTTATCCTGTAATCTGATCCTAATATTATTTTCACTACTAGACAATCATGAGTTATGAACAATCAATCATTCCCTCGTCCGCTCCGATGATTCCGCCGTCGGTCGGGGTGTGACAGAGAAGTATGCAACTCCACTATCTGTCTATAATCTAAACTTTAAATTAGTAAGTAGTTCATTTTTAGCATCATATTTATCAACTTACTACCAATGTGTTATAGGTTTGTGTGAATTTATAATAGAAATAGGGGGAACTAATAACTATTAATTATTCAGTGCATTGGACTGAGAACCAGGAAACTACAAAACTTATGGGATGGATACCTGTTCCTGTGAGATGCTTGCTTAGTTCGGATAATGTTAACCAAGATAGAAAACAACACATCCACTAAAACTACTAAGCTCTCATTAATGCAGCTGAAAACCTGCAGTGCAAAATCATGATTTAAGTGATGTCTTTCTAGAACTAAGATCTAATAGTAAGATTCTTGTCTGATCAGTTTAGAACAATTACAAAACCTAACACTACCAACAATCCAAATAGATAAAATGGAAGCAGATGAAGAAAGTTAAGGTTATGCTTATTTAAGCTTCTATGACAACCAATATGAATTTGAAGAAGGAACTACATACAGGAGAAAACATTGAAAGCTTTTCATATGCCGCATCAGCAAATTGGAAAGAAAAAAGGCTTTTAAGTTAATAATATAAAGTGTTTCTCGCTATTTTCATTTCAAATGGATTTTATTTTATGTTGTGTTAATAAGCTAAAACAATGAAGCATGCTACTTCATATAAAAAGATTAAAGTAAATACCTCCATAGAAGAAAAGGTTGCTTGCAAAATTGGGATCCCTAAGATTAGTTTCATGATCCACCAAAAGCACAAACCCCAATTCGATACGACAAACAACCAGCAATCAAACCTTGAGACAAGAAGTATGGTAGCCTGTAGTATGCAACATGAAAAACTAAAATCAGAAAACTGCACAGCTGTATTAAGAATTAAAATTCAATAATAAAAGTCTTGCCCAAACTAAGAGTTGAGAGCATCTAAGGAGAAACTCATGATATAAAGTAGGATGACCCCTTCTTGTGTTAGTTAAAAGCATTACTAAATCAAAGCATGCCATGCATGCTCCAATTACAGGTAAAAGGAGCAAGAAGAACTTCTCATAAAGGTATATCTGCAGTGCAAATTAGTAAAGCACAAAGTGGGGGGGAAATATAAGCAAATAACATCCAAGATAAATTTCATTATTAATCCAACTATCCCTGGTTGAAAAATGACATGACTACATCATATTGCTTCTTAGATTTACCTAAAAGAAAATAATCACTTGTTACCTTTCTACGTCCTCTGGTAGTTCTTTCGGAAATTGCAAGCACAACAATTATGACAATCGTTATGGTGCTTGCTCCAAAACCATGGTGCGGTTGTCGGGGTGCGGTGCGGCTGGCGGTGCGCCTGGGAGTGGTGCGGCTGCAGGGAACCTAATGCAAACATAAGAAACTATGGGACTATATTGTTCCTGATCAATCCAACTATACAAACGACATGATATCTTAAGTGAGGTCATTTTTGTAATCAGCCTATAGGCTATAGCACTATCATCCAATTAAGAAGCATTCCTTACAACACACTCATTATAAGTTTTCAGTTTCTTCCCATTTGTAGCATTAGTTAATCAGAAGTTTCATTGAAAACTTTCTCATACAAGGCCTAGCATGCTTAGCCAAGGTGAAGCTTACCTCCTCTCAATATATGCATGTGATTAAAAAAATTTCCTTAGTAGCTTCCAGTAGATTACAGGAAACATAAATGTTAAATTCAGTATAGTTACTTTAATAACCGACAAAGGGCAAGAGATGGACAACTGCATACAGCTTTCAAGGTCTTGTCTGAATACTAAATTATCAACCCAAACACAAGAAAATACGACTAAGTCACCTCTAATCATTCATTTTCAAATTCAAAACAACAGTCAATATGCAAAAATCCATTGCATCCTTTACTATAACAAACATATTTTATAACAAATAGCACAGTTCCTTACTAAACCCACTTCTACTCCTCAACTAAGAAACCATCACTTTCAACCAGTATAAACCATGAACTAATTTGTTAACTACTATTATCCACAGTCACGCTTGATCACGCCCTAAAACACACAAATTTCAACAAATTTGTAAATATAACCAACAGTCAACAGCAATTACAAATTACAACCAATTAGACGCAGTTCAGAGTCCGCCTAACGTCTCACATAAATACGGATACACATAAACACCAACCCAAATTAGATCTCCATACGCAAACAGATCATCCTACCTCCATGACCTTACAAACTCGATTCAAATCCCAAAAACCAACAAAACCGATCAAATAGCCGTAATTTAAACAAAACCAAAACCTCAACGCCTAAACAATCAATCAAGCTTAATTCAATTGACATCAATCACTTTTAAATCGATCTACAACTAACTTTAACCTTAACGAATCATAGAAAAGCACCGATCGTGATAATGTACATACGATGATTGTTTACTTGTGATTTCGTAAGTTGAATGAAAGTCTTGCTTACTTGTTTAGACGCAGCGGCGTAATCGGCGTCGTCGGAGAGATCGTGAATATCAGTTTCGTGCATCGGCGCCGGCGATTAGTCGGTGATGATGAGTTGGATATTTTTCGATTGGGGAAAATTGAACAGAGTGAGGTGGAGATGGGGGTTTAATATGAATCTCTCAGAATAAGCACCTCCCCTCAACCTCCCAACCCCTTTCGCCACTGGCCATCATCGGGGAGCAACTCTGTTGTAATTGGTAGTGAATTTGGCGATTAGGGTTTTGTTGGGACGGTGGCACTGTAGCCACCGACCAAAGTCTTTAATAAGAATAGTAATATGTCGGGTTAATTAATATAAGTTTTCGTGTGTATTAATTTTTTAATATAAAAATACTCTCATAAGTGTACTATTATTAGAGTTCATATATTTAACATCATTGACATATAACGCTCGGTGTTTCGTATCAATATCACATCAAATTAATAATATTATATATATATTAAAAACCAATGTCGTTTATGTGAGAGGAGGTTACTGTAGCTGGCAGTACCTCCTCTCAAGCGCAATGTTACAACTCTTTTTGTCACACCCTCAAATTTCCACAAACGGGGTATTACCGTTAGGCGTGTGACTTCCAGGATCTCAGCCACTAGTTACACCAAACGACACGTTAATTGTAAAACATAATTCATTTTTGAAGTTTAATATTACCAAAGACCAAGTTTTTAAAGTAAACATAACAGAAGTTGCGGAAGCATAGTAAATCTTAATTGTTTAAATGGCGCAACACGCGCAAACCGAATAAATGAAAGTTACTGAAAAATATTAAATAAGCCACGTGAGATAATAAATGCATGAGTGAATGCTCCTAATCGTGCACGTCTTGTGAACCTGAAAGAAACATGCTAAAGTGTCAACACAAGGTTGGTGAGTTCACAGGTTTTTCAGAAAACAGTATGTATCAGTAATGAAATCCCCGGATTATGTAATCCGTCAAGTATGTATTTTGATAAACAGAACATAAAGTAAACCGATACAGTAAACAAAGTAATATCAGTAGGTAGCTAGTCTACTAAACCAGTTACTCAGTGTATGAAGTTCGAAACCGAAGCTGACAATCGAAACTGAACGCCTCGGCTGTGAATACCAGGTCACAGCAACAGAACTTAGGTCAATTAAACACCCGTTTGACGAACGTTGTGCTAGCGCGACTAGCCCGGGTGGGGTTTGTCAAACCCAGTAGATCTACTCAGAATTGCCTCGCTATACTACATACATTAACGGTTCGAGAGTGAGGACTTTAGTGGTATCACACTAGTAAACCGGTGATATTACAATAATACTGATCAATGAAAATGAAATTGTTTCCACGTTTCTACTTGCGTAGTAACGGACCGAATGAAATTGTTTCCACGTTTCTACTTGCGTAGTAACGGACTGAAGGGCAAAGTATACGAACATAGTATCATGTATATGCAGTATCACAACAATCCAATATAATGTAATGTTTATGAAAACAGCATGTTTCTCTCCCCCAAAAATAGTATAAAGTAAAAGTGGGGCTGTAAACTCACCTTGGATCGATGTAATGTATATGAACAAGAACTTCAAAGAATTGGGCAATGCACGATCAAACACGTTCAATACCTATTATTATTTGTAATGGAGTCTTTAATATAATACGAATATATTTGGTAAGGTTTGGGTCGATTTGATTTAACACGTGGCACACACACAATTAGATGTATATATATGTTACAATATTTTTATAGATTTGTATTAATAAATAATTATCAATAAGCATTAAGTTTTACCAAATAATTATTTACATTTTGATTTCACTAGAAGGGTTTCATATATGTATTTAAATATTTTTAGAATTAAATATAAAAATAATATGGTTTAATTATATAATTTATAATTAAAAATAAGGATAATCACATTTATAGTATTTTGATTAATAATAAGGTATTAATATATTTTACAAGAAATAACCCACAATTTCTTTTGTAAATAATTTATGAATTTATAAAATATATTAATCTATATTTAAATATAATGTTTATTTTATAGAAATAATTATTTATAATATTTATAAATAATTTATGTATAATTTCTATGATTTTTATGATTATTGCATAGTTATACACGATTTAGAATTTATTTTACAAAAAAACGAGTATTTTTAATACTTTTAAATAATATTTTATAAAATTTTATTAAATTTTTTAAATAAAATAAATTTACAGGAAACTGTTTAAAATAAGGGAAACTTATAAAATTTATTTTTATAATTTTTAGGAATTTTTCCATATTTTTAGAGTATTTTAAAAGGCTTAAAAAAATAAAACAATTAAAAGAGGCTGCCCGGGGTCGAACCCGGGTCCTCTCCCTGCCCACACACACACCGAACCAGTGAACCAAGGCTCTAAGCCGCGGTATTCCTTGGTTTCAATTCCTTTTAAACAAACCCGAAATCCTTTCCCCCAAATCAAGAACCCTAAATCGATTATGGATCAAATTGATCATCAATTTGATTCTGTTAACGAATGATTTCATGGGGCTTTTGATCCCCCTGTATAAACGAGTATGTATGTATGTTCAATTACCCGAATTAGTATTGTTTGGATGATGAACTAGACGAAGAACAGTCCGCGGCTAGGTCGTGAATGATTCGGGTAGCAATGATGTTTATACTCGAATTAACTTTGCAGGAAGCTTCCCCACTTGATTATGACCAATAGCCCTCTATCAATTTCGATCAATGCTGCTCAGAAGACGGAGTTCGACCAAGTTGCAGGTCGATGATGAAAGTGATGATTGAATTCACTGATTTTGTTTGTTCCAGTTGTAATTGTAAGTTGCATTTACTTATAAGCATTCATGCGATGGTGTTAGTGCGCTTAATTTTGATTATTATTATGTTTAGTGCCGCATTTTGAGAGTGGGTTGGCCGACTTTCGGTCGAAGGTGGAAACCTCACTAAACCGACCTTAATATTCAATTTGAAGTGGGTATAATGCTCGAATCTTGCACGCGGTCTTGTCGGTAGTGGTTAATTAGGTAGAAATTGATTTAGTTTGGTCGTTCGGCTTCGCCGGAGCAACGCCGGCGTTTCGCCGGTGAACAGTGGGTCGACGGGGACGGGATGGGGGGTTGGGTTTTAATAAATTTTACAGAATGGTCCCTGTACTTTTAACACTTATTATTTCATGTGTTAACTTTTTAAAACAAGTTTCAACATTTACGAAACTACCCCCTGGACTTATTAAATTAAGTTTAATAATTTTTATAAATTATTTTTATTAATATTATATTATTATTATTATTGTTTTCATTATTTTTATTATTATTATTATGATTATTATTATTATTATTATTATTAATCTTACTAAATGGATTAATTCGCGATAGTATTAACCGAGAAAAAAAAAAAAAAAAATTCGGGTTGTCACATTATCCCTTGTTGAAGAAATTTTCGTCCCGAAAATTAGAACACACGCGTTAACGAACTACTAGCAAGCAAGCTGGTCAGTGAGTAAGCTGATTAGTTATCTAGGACATAGGCAAGATAGGGTCTTCGGGAGTTTCTGAACAAACCGTAAGGTTTCGTGAGAGCTATTTCTATGGCATGTTCGGGGTTCAAGTCAGTAGGTACTATTCCTAACCTGTTGGTTACCTACTTCTGATTGGCATCAAAATCAAAAGAGAAGACATAGTGACTATCTAGAAGGAGTCTACCGGATACTGTAGTAGGGTCATTAAGGGTTTACCTGAGCCTATGATAAACACTCTGCCTTTGGCACCACCATTGTCATTCCCATTTCCGTTCCTGTTGCCATTTCCATTGTTCTTCTGTAGTTTTGGGCAATACCTTTTGATGTGCCCAGTCTGACCACACTCATAGCAGCCTCTTTGTTCCCCCCGTTGAGCTGGCTGCTTGTCTGATAAATTCACACGACAATTCTTAGAAGAATGACCAAACTTGCCACATCTCTCATAGTTGTTCTTGTTACACGACCCAACATGGTGGTAGTTGCATTCTTCACACTTAGGTAATGTTCCATTATAGCCACTACCATGCTGTGAAGATGTTGAAATTTGGTTGTCGAACTTCCGATGCTGGTGGGAAAGGTTCTGCTTGTTATGTGAGCCAGACTCCCACTTTCTTTTGTTATGGCCGTCAGTAGTGGTAGAGGTAAAACCACGTGGAGGTAGTTTACCTTGTGCGACAGCCTGATCAGTCAACTTGTGGGCCAGTTGAACAGCTTCCTGAATGGTAGCTGGTCTAGCAGTGGTGACCATGCTCTGGATTTCAGGTACCAGTCCGTCGATGTATCTTTCAACCCGTTTGTAAGCCGGGTTAATCATAGTAGGGCACAGAGTAGCCAACTCGTGGGAACGAGTTGTGTAAGCTTCAATTTCAGAACCTACCATCTTCAGGTTCCAAAATTCAGTTTCCAGCTTTTGTATTTCATCTCGTGAACAGTACTCCTCTTTCAGCAGATTCTTGAACTCTACCCATGTTGTGGCGTTTGCAGCTTCAACGCCCAGCATCTGAACTTGTGTGTTCCACCAGCTTAGAGCAGCACCATCTAGTGTGCCAGCAGCATATTTTACCCTATTCCCAGCAGGGCAGTTACAGATTTCGAACACCGATTCCAGCTTTTCGAACCAACGGAGCAGTCCCACCGCTCCCTCGGTTCCATTGAACGGATTAGGCTTGCAGTCCATGAAGGACTTGTAGGTGCAAGTCGGTTGACCAATAGGGTTCTGCTGTGGAGGGGGTTGGTTTGTCAACGCTGCGGTGATACTATGATTGATTATCGCTGCCAATTCTGCAGGCGTCATAGAGATGTTACCTCTTCCACGTCCCCGTCCTCTTCCAGACATTCTTTACATTACCAAATATCAAAAGCTATCAGTCATATGAAAATAGACCTTTTGTCTTGGAATGAAAAGGAAGAGAAATTCAAGCATTTATAGAAATAGTCAAGCTAGAGAATCAGTCCGAGTCTGAGGGATTAACACAAATGTCATGGTTTGAATTTCGTCCAAATTCAAGGTAAGTGTGAGCATTCCTACAAGTAGAACTGATGAATAGTTTCCACATCAGTGGTTATGTTCTATGAGAACTGAGGCTTTCTTGCTCAACGTGTAGGAATGATGACTTATACTGACTATAATGTTACCACCCGACCAAATTCACCGGACTTAGCATGCACGACAAATTACAATTACGTGTGCACCCGTAATGGTAATTTGCTTTGCATGATCACCCCGGTTCCTCCTATCAGGTTAACATATCTTGTCAAGTACAGTGGTCATCAATGATAGAAGTACCAAGTATGTATGTATTATATCGGGGTTGTTTAATCAAAGTATGCGAAAGGATCAGTAAAGTTTTGGGTATCATTGACACGCCAAGGTAATTTGACCCATTTGCCTTAGAGACCTGTGTATTGACCATAGTTTATCACTCATCCCAGAAATCCCCAGGTAAGCATACCAGGTCTCGCAATGAGATATATGCGATATGCTTGCCTTAGCCCGAGGGCCTTTTGCCAGGAAATCCAGAATACAGGTGTCTATGTGTCACACAAATCACGAAGAACATTTAGGCGATGTCAAATGCACACAAACTCTCCCGTGACTCACAGCAACTTGGAGTCACCCTCCCTGTAGACGAACACTTACAGGAAGACGCCAAAGCAAACAGTTTTTGAGCAGGTAAAAACTAGTAAGGCATGCAAACAAAACCAACTAACAAAACTAAACGTGTCTATATGCGTGTAACTAAGGCAACGACTATAGTCTAAATGCAATGCAAATGAGATGCAATGTCAATTTAGTTCGCTATAACCAATGGCTCTGATACCAATCTGTCACACCCTCAAATTTCCACAAACGGGTATTACCGTTAGGCGTGTGACTTCCAGGATCTCAGCCACTAGTTACACCAAACGACACGTTAATTGTAAAACATAATTCATTTTTGAAGTTTAATATTACCAAAGACCAAGTTTTTAAAGTAAACATAACAGAAGTTGCGGAAGCATAGTAAATCTTAATTGTTTAAATGGCGCAACACGCGCAAACCGAATAAATGAAAGTTACTGAAAAATATTAAATAAGCCACGTGAGATAATAAATGCATGAGTGAATGCTCCTAATCGTGCACGTCTTGTGAACCTGAAAGAAACATGCTAAAGTGTCAACACAAGGTTGGTGAGTTCACAGGTTTTTCAGAAAACAGTATGTATCAGTAATGAAATCCCCGGATTATGTAATCCGTCAAGTATGTATTTTGATAAACAGAACATAAAGTAAACCGATACAGTAAACAAAGTAATATCAGTAGGTAGCTAGTCTACTAAACCAGTTACTCAGTGTATGAAGTTCGAAACCGAAGCTGACAATCGAAACTGAACGCCTCGGCTGTGAATACCAGGTCACAGCAACAGAACTTAGGTCAATTAAACACCCGTTTGACGAACGTTGTGCTAGCGCGACTAGCCCGGGTGGGGTTTGTCAAACCCAGTAGATCTACTCAGAATTGTCTCGCTATACTACATACATTAACGGTTCGAGAGTGAGGACTTTAGTGGTATCACACTAGTAAACCGGTGATATTACAATAATACTGATCAATGAAAATGAAATTGTTTCCACGTTTCTACTTGCGTAGTAACGGACCGAATGAAATTGTTTCCACGTTTCTACTTGCGTAGTAACGGACTGAAGGGCAAAGTATACGAACATAGTATCATGTATATGCAGTATCACAACAATCCAATATAATGTAATGTTTATAAAAACAGCATGTTTCTCTCCCCCAAAAATAGTATAAAGTAAAAGTGGGGCTGTAAACTCACCTTGGATCGATGTAATGTATATGAACAAGAACTTCAAAGAATTGGGCAATGCACTATCAAACACGTTCAATACCTATTATTATTTGTAATGGAGTCTTTAATATAATACGAATATATTTGGTAAGGTTTGGGTCGATTTGATTTAACACGTGGCACACACACAATTAGATGTATATATATGTTACAATATTTTTATAGATTTGTATTAATAAATAATTATCAATAAGCATTAAGTTTTACCAATAATTATTTACATTTTGATTTCACTAGAAGGGTTTCATATATGTATTTAAATATTTTTAGAATTAAATATAAAAATAATATGGTTTAATTATATAATTTATAATTAAAATAAGGATAATCACATTTATAGTATTTTGATTAATAATAAGGTATTAATATATTTTACAAGAAATAACCCACAATTTCTTTTGTAAATAATTTATGAATTTATAAAATATATTAATCTATATTTAAATATAATGTTTATTTTATAGAAATAATTATTTATAATATTTATAAATAATTTATGTATAATTTCTATGATTTTTATGATTATTGCATAGTTATACACGATTTAGAATTTATTTTACAAAAAAACGAGTATTTTTAATACTTTTAAATAATATTTTATAAATTTTATTAAATTTTTTAAATAAAATAAATTTACAGGAAACTGTTTAAAATAAGGGAAACTTATAAAATTTATTTTTATAATTTTTAGGAATTTTTCCATATTTTTAGAGTATTTTAAAAGGCTTAAAAAAATAAAACAATTAAAAGAGGCTGCCCGGGGTCGAACCCGGGTCCTCTCCCTGCCCACACACACACCGAACCAGTGAACCAAGGCTCTAAGCCGCGGTATTCCTTGGTTTCAATTCCTTTTAAACAAACCCGAAATCCTTTCCCCCAAATCAAGAACCCTAAATCGATTATGGATCAAATTGATCATCAATTTGATTCTGTTAACGAATGATTTCATGGGGCTTTTGATCCCCCTGTATAAACGAGTATGTATGTATGTTCAATTACCCGAATTAGTATTGTTTGGATGATGAACTAGACGAAGAACAGTCCGCGGCTAGGTCGTGAATGATTCGGGTAGCAAATGATGTTTATACTCGAATTAACTTTGCAGGAAGCTTCCCCACTTGATTATGACCAATAGCCCTCTATCAATTTCGATCAATGCTGCTCAGAAGACGGAGTTCGACCAAGTTGCAGGTCGATGATGAAAGTGATGATTGAATTCACTGATTTTGTTTGTTCCAGTTGTAATTGTAAGTTGCATTTACTTATAAGCATTCATGCGATGGTGTTAGTGCGCTTAATTTTGATTATTATTATGTTTAGTGCCGCATTTTGAGAGTGGGTTGGCCGACTTTCGGTCGAAGGTGGAAACCTCACTAAACCGACCTTAATATTCAATTTGAAGTGGGTATAATGCTCGAATCTTGCACGCGGTCTTGTCGGTAGTGGTTAATTAGGTAGAAATTGATTTAGTTTGGTCGTTCGGCTTCGCCGGAGCAACGCCGGCGTTTCGCCGGTGAACAGTGGGTCGACGGGGACGGGATGGGGGGTTGGGTTTTAATAAATTTTACAGAATGGTCCCTGTACTTTTAACACTTATTATTTCATGTGTTAACTTTTTAAAACAAGTTTCAACATTTACGAAACTACCCCCTGGACTTATTAAATTAAGTTTAATAATTTTTATAAATTATTTTTATTAATATTATTATTATTATTATTGTTTTCATTATTTTTTATTATTATTATGATTATTATTATTATTATTATTATTATTATTAATCTTACTAAATGGATTAATTCGCGATAGTATTAACCGAGAAAAAAAAAAAAATTCGGGTTGTCACACTTTTCAGCCTTCTCTTCCTCTTTTTTCTCCCACCGCCATCGCC
This sequence comes from Flaveria linearis, assembly GCA_024085815.1. NCBI lineage: Eukaryota > Viridiplantae > Streptophyta > Magnoliopsida > Asterales > Asteraceae > Flaveria > Flaveria linearis. The sequence goes on from CM044001.1 coordinate 1,586,062, forward strand.
TACTCTCATCCTCCTCTCAAGCGCAATGTTACAACTCTTTTCAGCCTTCTCTTCCTCTTTTTTCTCCCACCGCCATCGCCTACTCTCATCCTCTTTTTTACTGCCATTGCTTCTCTTCTTCCTGCGCTTCATCTTCTACATCTTGCTTCCTCCTTCAGAGTAGCTGTTTTCCTTCCTGTGCGCCGCCCAAACCTGCCGCCCATCGCCACCATATTCCGCCGTCCCAACACCTTCAAACTCCGGCGATCCACCAGCCCCTCGATTTCCTCGCCCAGGTTTGACAAATCAAAACCCTTTTCATTCATCTTCTTATTCTTAATGATTCATCAAAATCCCCATCTGGGTTTACCTAATTGCGATCGTTCTTTGTTGAAATTTCACAGAAATCCGTTGGAGGAATCGGCTCGGGTAATACGGTTCGGATTGACTTCTGTGCTTCATGTTCTTACAGGTTTGACTGTTTATTCTATTTCTAGCGTGTTTAAAATGGTTTGATTTAATAATAAGGTGTTTGATTTGTTTACTTTTAGTTGTTTTTAGGTTATTGTGCATTGATTGTGAAACCGTGCATAGAGATGAACATTTTTGCCTTTGTTACTTAACCAGGAGTTTTAGTTGATTTTTTGTAGAGTCTATATATGTGATTATAGTTTCCAAATCGTATACAAATATAAAGCAATGTGCTTTAGGCTTTTTTGGTATGATATGCATCATTGACTTTAGTTAGTATTAATCAGTTTGTCATCTTAGATATATTCTGTAGTATAGATTGTAACTATACATTTTTCGCCCATTGCTTTGATTTGTTCGTAGTTAATCAGTAGAGATTGTGTTTCCTTTTAAACCACTCTCCTTCGATTACTTCAAATTCACTTATGTGGAATGATTGAACTTGAGATATGCTACTGGTGTAGATGTTAGGGATCTTTGGTATGCATTTAGATTCACTGCACAGGGAGAATTTTAGGTTTTGTTGTGGTTTAGATCACATTGCTATGGTGGAACCTATGATTTTGCTATAACAAATCATTGATAACACGATACATATAACAAGAACAAATAAGATAGCTGCTGATAATCTTTTACTTTAGTCATTGATCCCTGTAGGAAGAAAATCAAGGTGGCACATAGATGATGAGAACTACTACAAAAGTCTAAAAATTTTATAGATTTTGTTTGCACATCTAACGAACTTTCATATATATAACACACAGTCATGCTTCCTACAATACTATGATTAATTTTCCATGTTAATAACTGCAATTTGCAATAAAAGAAAGAAAATTTAAACCTTTTTACTGTCATTCCTAAAACAATCATGTATTTTAAGGAACAATATAATTCTAATCTGAAAATAATTCCACCATACGTTCTGTACAAGAACGACTGCAATCTGATAAACGGTGAATGATTTCTATGTATGATTAATTGATTATGTTGGAAACAAACCTACGTTATTGTAGGCTTCTACATAAGTGGGATTCGCCACAATTGCTTTCTCTATCATGCTAGCAGCAGCATCCATTTTACCCTATATGTTAGCTCATAATGCAATAGGTTAGAGCTGAATCATATCATCCAATTAGATGTTGATTGATTAATTTGTAACCTGCACTGTGTAGACTACTCCAAGATTGTTCAAGGATTTAGAAAAATTGGGTTTAATTGACAAATCCAACTTCAAGATAACAACAAAAAACAAGTTCTACATATATTAGACATGACGCGAATACTTGCAAATGTTTGACTTGAAATGCCTGATAACACTCCACAGCTTTATCAAGGTTGTCACGGTCCTTATAAATTACTCCAAGATTATTGCACGTCTCTGCACAATGGGGATTAAAGTGGAAAGCAAGTTCATAAAACATAATTGGCTGCAAACAGAAAGGCGATCTTACTACAATTTCTAGAAAATAGCACAAAGATGCTACATATGAGTTATGACTGAAAGTGTTTCTTTATATAGCAAGCAAAAGATAGTAGAACTTGATTAACTGCATAGTGAGGGAGAAAACACAAAGCAGACCATCGACGTTACCATTTCAAACTTGCGCATTTCCCCATAGGCAACCCCTAGATTGTACATGGCATCTGCATAATGCCAGTTATAGTATAGAGCTTTTTTTGTAATATGCAACATCTTGGTTAATATCTCCATCCACTTTTACCTGAAAATGCAGTGAGTATTTAGGAATAACCAAAAGAAAAGAATTAATAGACCATTAGCATAGCAGAGAAATCATATGTACAAAATATTTAAGTGCTTATATATGAAAAATAGAAATGTAATCTTCACCCTACTCCGTGGTTTTATCACATTTGGATCAAAGTATTTCAAGGTTCGTCTATGTTCGTTGATCGCAAATGCGTCGAGGGTTTTGCTTTTTTTTTTGGGGCGGGGGGGGGGGGGGGTGGGGTTCATGTAGATGGTGTTAGGCAACCTTATGTTAGATAATGTGCTGATGTTTCTGATGAAAAACAGAACTTCTGCTTTTGCATTAGAATTCCATTTAATGGTGCCTTCCATTTAAGTTTAATTGTCCAATTCATTTCGTTTGTACACCTAATCTAATTTTAGGAAAATTAGGCTTCTTTTTCATTTCCAAATGGCTTTCACATCAGAATTTAATGGATCTCTCTTTATAGGTCAATATTTTTCGTTTATTTTTGGGGCGGGGGGAGGGGGGTTTCATGTAGATGGTGTTAGGCAACCTTATGTTAGATAATGTGCTGATGTTTCTGATGGAAAACAGAACTTCTGCTTTTGCATTAGAATTCCATTTAATGGTGCCTTTCATTTAAGTTTAATTGTCCAATTCATTTCGTTTGTACACCTAATCTAATTTTAGGAAAATTAGGCTTCTTTTTCATTTCCAAATGGCTTTCACATCAGAATTTTAATGGATCTCTCTTTATACGTCAATATTTTTCGTTTATTCACTGAATGTCTGTTCTTTTTTTCCCACCAGGAAATTTTCCGTTGCCTCCATTAACGTGGTTGCGGGTATGTTTACGACCTTTTTTGGGGCTTCTTGCGTGTGATTTATATCTGTGATGCTTCATTCCTTCTCTTTCTCATGCCTGTAAATTCATATGAGTTTTTGATTTAGGAGTCCTCTGATTTTTGTTGTCAAAATAACAAAGGCCTACACTTTCCAGATTCAGTTAACCGCTACAAAAAGAAATATGTTCATAGTAATCTGATAGTAAACTTAGTTTTCTAGAATTTTTGGTAACATTAATTTGTTATGGTTGTTCATGCATGTGTCTGTAACCCAAGCCTATTTTCTTACAATGAATTATGTCATTAAAGAAATAGTGGATGCATCGTAATGAGAATCTAAAAACCAAGATACCATTTATAGGTTAGCATTTCACACATTTATCAATCTGGATTCGCCTTTGCTTTCGGGTCATGTAGTGTTGTCAATTTTATATCTGTGATGCTTTTTGTGTTTAGGCAATGACTAATGCAACATATTCAATTTTATATCTGTGATGCTTCATTCCTTCTTTTTCTCATGCCTGTAAATTCATATGGGTTTTTGATATAGGAGTTCTTTGGTTTTTGTTGTCAAAATAACAAAGGCCTACACTTTCCTGATTCAGTTAACCGCTGCAAAAAGAAATATGCTAATACTAATCTGATAGTAAACTTAGTCTTCTAGAATTTTTGGTAAGATTAGTTTCTTATGGTTGTTTATGCATATGCCTGTAACCCAGGCCTATTTTCATACAGTGAATTATGTTATTAAAGATTTAGTGGTCGCGTTGTAATGACTTATAGGTTAGCATTTCCCACATTTATCAATCTGTAATCGCCTTTGCTTTCGGGTCATGTAGTGTTGTCACCCTCATCGTATCTTCTTTCGATCGTCAGACGCAATTTGTGCCGTGTAAAAAAATGTAAACACCTCAAATTGAGGTTGGAAGCAACTCCTGTAAGATGGAGTTATTGATAAGGTAAGCAACTCCTGTAAGATGGACTTATAGATTAGCATTTCCCAGAATTATTGTTTCACGTATTATTTTGTGTTGTATTATTGATAAGGTAAGAAGACCCGTCGCATCGCGCGGGGGCTTCTTACTAGTTATCTTTAAACATCTCTAGACTATCATGATCATTTTTTGTAACGGAGTAAGTTATATGAGTAGTAATGATGGTTGCTATTTTAGAAAGTTAATCAATTAACCCAACATTCATATAATTTTACTTTTAAACTACACACACATATATAATACTAGTAGGGTGACCAGTGCTATGCACGAGATTGTAAGTTTTAAAAATGCTAATTCTATTGATTTATACGTTAGTATTAACAAACTTTAAAAAATTCACATGTGAAACGCTGATAAAAAAATATAATACTGTTAAAAAATAAACCCTCGAAATATAAGAAAAGTATAGCGAATATGTAAATGGTAATTTTATTAAAGTTAATGTGCTATATTGTAAATTGGTTAAAAGAAAATAGAAGAAATTTCTTTAAGTTTAAGAGATTAAGTGTAAATTTGACTTAAATTGAGAGTATAAGTTACGTAGTATAATGGTCATAAATTAAACTATTTAAATAAAATAATATTTGATTAAAATTATATTTAGTTATAAAGGATATAAAAAGTAAATGTAGATTTAAATATTAATTTAAAATATAACAAATAAAATTATACTCAATGAATTAAATTAATAATCTAATGTGTATTAAATAATGTATTAATAAAGATAAGTTTATTAAAGGGTCCTAATAAATAGACACACACTTGGATAAATCGACACCCGCCTATACGCCGCGTATGGCCTATAATACGCGGCCTATAGAGTCGAAAACACTGAAAACGAGGAAAATTCAGGGGGCCTGTCAGATTGTTATACGCCACATATAGCTCTATACGACCTCATATACATATAGGACTATACGATGCGTATAGCGAATTTCGACACTGACTACGAGGAAAAATTCAGGGGGATGTCAGATTGCTATACGACACATATAGCCCTATACGACACATATAACCCTATACGAACCCTCTCTATACGACGAATATAGGCCTATACGACACGTATAGAAATTTTGAGGTGTTCATTTAAAATCTTGGGGTGTCTATTTAACCGGATCCTTATTAAATGTGGGTAAATTAGGAATTATTGCATTAAACACTTGTACTTTATGCTTAAAAAATATTTTAAGTGTCTTACACTTTATGTAAAATTATAAATATCCATCTAAAATGCTTTATATGTATATAAACATATATATTTTTGTTTTTCAAAGTCTTATATTGTAGCTTTATTTTTATTATTTCATTATTATTATATTACTTAAAAGTACATTTTAAATAAATAAATAAATCTTTTTTAAACGTTATTTTAATGTATGGATTTTAACACCCTTTCTTAATTCGCTTAAGTTTTTTTAAATATTTTTTTGAAAAACCATGCGTATATTTTTTAAACCCTTATTTTTTTAATGTATTATATGAATTTTTAAATCTTGCTTTCAAAATGGTTCCATTTTCAAGGTTTTTTTTCTCAGTTTTATAAGTCTTATTTAAACCCATTACCTTTAAACAATTTTTTTAATTTCGGTTGTTTTTAAACTCTTCTTTTCAAAAATTCATTTTAAATGAATTTAAAATCTTGTAAGACACCTTTTCTAAAACTGTGTCTTTTTAAACGTTTTTCTTATAACGTTTGACTTAAACGTCTATTTAGAACTGTTTGGTTTTTAAAATGTTGTATATTAATTATTAAAGCCATTTGATTTTTTAAATCGTTTGGTTATCGATAAGGATTTTAATAAAACCATGGTTTTAAAAAAGACATTTAAAAAACTGAAACATTTAAAAAAACTAAATTGTGATATGAAAACGTACATAACTTAAAATGACCAGGTTTAGAGAACTCAAACGTTTAAAAAAACACACTGTACTAAAAAGATGTTTAAAAAATCATATGATTTTATAACCAATACGCTTCGATTCTTTTTGACACCGGTGCAGCACAAGGTCGAGCATTCAACATCAATGCCCAACAAGCCCAAGTTAGCAACGACGTGGTGAACGGTATGTTCCAAATTAATAATCAATACGCTTCGATTCTTTTTGACACCGGTGCAGATAAAAGCTTTGTATCCTTAGACTTTGAGCCCTTACTTGCTAGTGCCCGAACCAAACTAGATAACCCCTTTACGGTAGAGATAGCTGACGGAAAACCTATTACAATTAATTCTGTTATTCCCGACTGTACCTTGAATCTAAGCGAGCACGATTTCTCTATCAATCTTATACCCATGCAACTGGGTAGTTTCGACGTTATAATAGGCATGGACTGGTTATCAAAGAATCATGCCGAAGTGATTTGTCACGAAAAGACCATTCGTATTCCTCTCCCGACTGGAAGCATACTACAAATCTACGGGGAAAAACCTTACAAGGGGCTTAAACTCATGTCTTGTACCAAAGCTCAAAAGTACCTTCGCAAGCATTACGTGGCTTTCTTAGCTCATATCGTGAAGGCAGATGAGAAACCTAAGAAGATTGAAGACATTCCGGTTGTTCGAGAGTTTCCTGAAGTCTTTCCCGAAGATTTAACCGGTCTTCCTCCCGTTCGTCAAGTTGAATTCCGAATCGACCTTGTACCTGGTGCAACTCCCGTGGCAAAATCTCCTTATCGACTTGCACCATCTGAGATGCAAGAACTTGCTAGCCAATTGCAAGAACTGTCAGACAAAGGATTCATTCGCCCGAGCTCGTCACCATGGGGAGCTCCGGTATTATTCGTGAAGAAAAGGATGGCTCATTCCGTATGTGCATTGACTATCGAGAGCTCAACAAACTCACAATCAAGAACCGTTACCCATTACCCAGAATCGACGATCTGTTCGATCAGCTGCAAGGAGCCACTCATTTTTCAAAGATCGATCTTCGTTCTGGTTATCACCAACTTCGTGTGCATGATGATGATATTCCAAAAACCGCTTTTCGAACGAGATATGGCCATTATGAGTTTACAGTGATGCCATTCGGGTTAACCAACACACCGGCAGTATTCATGGATTTAATGAATCGCATGTGTCGGCCATACCTAGACAAATTCGTGATCGTATTCATCGACGACATCTTGATATACTCCAAATCAAAATCCGATCACGAGAATCACCTTCGTCTAATACTCGAACTTCTGAAGAAAGAGAAACTCTACGCCAAATTCTCAAAATGTGAATTCTGGCTTAATGAGGTTCAATTCCTTGGTCACATAGTAAACAGCAAGGGAATTCACGTTGATCCCGCAAAGATCGTGGCAATAAAGAAATGGGGAGAACCTAAAACTCCTACAGAGATTCGTTCATTCCTTGGTCTAGCCGGATATTATCGACGTTTTATTCCTAACTTTTCGAAGATTGCTGTGCCACTCACTGCTTTGACCCACAAGGATAAGCCTTTTTCTTGGGGGCCTGATCAAGAAAAGCGTTTCAAACCCTCAAGCAAAAGTTGTGTGAAGCGCCGATTTTAACACTTCCTGATGGAAACGACGATTTCGTTGTCTATTGTGACGCTTCAAAACAAGGTCTAGGTTGCGTTCTCATGCAGCGAGGCAAAGTTATTGCTTATGCTTCAAGACAATTGAAGGTTCATGAGAAAAATTATACGACGCACGATCTTGAATTGGGTGTTGTCGTATTCGCACTCAAAATCTGGAGACACTGTCTCTATGGCACTAAATGTGTTGTATTCACCGATCATAAGAGTCTCCAGTACATCTTCAATCAGAAGGAGCTTAACATGAGGCAACGACGATGGGTCGAACTACTCAATGACTACGACTGTGAGATTCGTTACCACCCCGGTAAAGCTAATGTCGTAGCCGATGCATTAAGTCGTAAGGGCCAAGTTATGCTTCAAAGTATTACCATTCAAACCGACCTTGTGACCCGTATACTCGAAGCTCAACACGAATCAGTCACCGAGGGCAACATGTATGAGGAAATGTCATGCGGTGCTGAACTCCAATTGGAAATCAAGTCGGACGGGCTACTATATTTTCTAAATCGAATTTGGATTCCGAATCGCGATAATCTTCGAACAACTATCATGGATGAGGCTCATAAGGCTCGTTATTCTATTCATCCGGGAGCAGATAAGATGTTCATGAATCTTCGGAACCAATATTGGTGGCCCGGCATGAAGAAGGATATAGCCTTGTATGTATCTAAATGCCTCACGTGCTCCAAAGTCAAAGCTGAGCATCAACGTCCCTCTGGATTACTCGTACACCCGAGGTTCCATTATGGAAATGGGAAAGCATATCCATGGATTTTATCACTAAGCTGCCTCGTACCGCTAGTGGTCACGATAGTATCTGGGTTATCATTGATCGATTGACTAAATCGGCTCATTTCATTCCAATTCGGGAAGATTATCGAGTCGAGAAATTGGCTCGTATTTACATTAATGAAATAGTCAGTCGACATGGTGTACCTTTAGATATTATCTCTGATCGCGATGGTCGTTTCATCTCTCGTTTCTGGAAAAGTCTCCAATCAGCTCTCGGGACTCAACTAAATCTTAGCACAGCCTATCACCCGCAAACCGACGGTCAGACTGAAAGAACGATACAAACCCTCGAGGATATGCTCCGGGCTTGTGTCATTGATTTCAGTGGATCGTGGGATTCTCATCTTCCGTTGATCGAATTCTCTTACAATAACAGTTACCATACCAGCATTCAGATGGCACCATTTAAGGCCTTGTATGGTCGAAAGTGTCGATCTCCCATCTGCTGGTCTGAAGTTGGTGAATCACAGATTACTGGTCCGGAATTGATACAAGAAACAACCGACAAAATTCATAAGATCCGTGATAACTTGGTCGCTGCTAGAAATCGTCAAAAGCATTATGCTGATAAAAGACGTAAGCCCATGGAATACAATGTCGGTGATCTCGTACTTCTTAAGGTGTCACCTTGGAAGGGAGTGATTCGCTTTGGAAAGAAAGGGAAGCTAGCACCTCGTTACGTGGGTCCATTCAAAGTGCTCGAGCGAATTGGGAAAGTGGCCTACAAGCTTGAATTACCCCAGGAACTTAGCAATATACATCCGACGTTTCATGTGTCAAACCTCAAGAAATGTCTTGCCGATGAAATCTCCACATTCCACTATGAAGTCCAGATTGATGAATCTATGCACTTTATTGAGAAACCTGTGGAAATTATGGATCGGGAAGTTAAACAACTCAAACGCAGTCGGATACCCATTGTCAAAGTTCGTTGGGAATCTAAACGTGGCCCAGAGTTCACCTGGGAACGTGAGGACCGAATGAAATCCCAGTACCCTCATCTTTTCGTTTCAGCCTCCTCGTGATTTAAATTTCGGTACGAAATTTCCTAAAGCAGGGGAGACTGTAACATCGCGTATTTGTGTTAAATAAAAATTAATTTTGTTTAATACGTTGATTGTTAATTCCATAATTACAATAATTGTAATAATAATAATAATAATAATAATAATAATAATAATAATAATAATAATAATAATAACAATTGTTTATAAAAATATATTTTTAAAACAAGTGCAGGGGGTATTATTGTAATTTATGAAACTTAAAATAAAAGTTTCAAACATAAAATATAAAAGTTAAAACCGCAGGGACTAATTGTGTAACATTTTAAAACCCCGGCCTTCCCCCCCGTTTTTCCGGCGAGTCTCCGGCGAGACTCCGGTCATCTCCGGCGAAGCCAAAAACAATGAAATTACACCGTTTCAACTCGCAAAACCGGTTCCAGTGCGTTCGTGGATGAGATTCGAACCCAATGGAACCATTAAACACGTTTAAACCCCGAGTTATTCGAATCCAAAGCTACCACATCGAGATCACTAAATTCCCGACAAGAAATCAATCAAATTATCAAAATTGAACCCCACAATCACACCGAAAGTTTCTTGGATCCATTTCTAATGGAATTCCAACAAAAATACGTGTTGAATCGGTCAAACAAACGGTTATAATTGTCACTTTATTCTCGGATTCTAATCAAGCTAATAAACCCACTTAAACCTTCCAATAAACAAATTGATATCATATAACTAACCATTTCTCAGTCCCGAACCTATCTACACTCTCAAATTCATCTGAAACACACACAATCATCGATTTGGAATCTCCTAAAGCCGCGGACCTATCTCGAACTCAAACTCATCAATACATCATCTTACAGGTAACTAATACCTCTATGAACTCGTTTTCACTTGGGGATTAAAAGCCCCAAGTTTGATTTCATTTATACAATCGATCCGAGCTTCAATTTGGATCAAGTTCATTCTAGGGTTCTTCGGGTTCTGGGGGTTCTGTTGGATTGTGTTTAAAGAAATAAAAACCGGATCATAACCGCGGCTTAGGCCTTGGTTCACCGGTTCCCATGCTCCATCTCAAACAGGAGGTCCCGGGTTCGACCCCGGGCCACCTCACATATTTTTTTAAGCTTCTTTTTAGGCTTTAAAAATTTAGAAAAAATTCTAAAAATCATAAAAACATTTTTACAAACCTTAAATTTTCTAAAACCCTTTAATTATTTTCTGAAATTATTTTTATATTTTTATTCATTTTATTATTTGTTAAATAAATAAATAAAAATAACTAATTGTATTATCCACAAATTTATAATTAGTGTATAATACATAATTATACAATAATAAATAAAATTCAACCTATATACATATATATATTATTCAATTATCGAAACAACATTTATCCAAATAAATTACAGTATATAATTTTACACCATCGTATACAATTTATAACATATGTATATAATTAACGTACAATATATAGTTACGCTTACTTATGTATAAATTATTATTTACATATACTTATGTATGTAATCATACATGAAATTAGATATAGTTACATAAATATATAATTATGTATATAGATACATATACAAATTTATTAATAAATTGTATATATGTATAACCTATATGCATAAATTTTTATTAAAATCCTGGACATAATCACTTTCAACAAATTCGTTTATTTCAAGACATTTCAAACCAAATAAAATTAATCAATTTAAACTACCATGGAAATCCTAATAAATTCCCAATTCCCAAATCATTGTTATTCTAACTCGAGACACCGTTCCTTAGGTTAATCATAAGGAAATCATTGGTGTCTAACCTATCACGTCCAAATTCCAATCTCATCAATCAAGTGAGTATTCATATCCCCTTTTTATATCATTCCTATTTGGGGGAAATCATGTGATACATTATATTCAATCATATTCTATTGTTATTTCATTCTAAATTCAATTCAAGACAGGTTATGTTATTACTTGCAATTATGTGAACATACTGTGATAAACTGGACGACAGTAAAACCCTAATTCAATCAATCAATCAATCCTGGCAACATGTAGATCTACTGGTTGGATAACCCACCCCATATGGCTTACGAGTGGTAATTGTGCAGAGGCAATTAGTCAAGCTATGGTGTTTGTGTGGAGTCAATTATATGCAAGTGTCAAGTCAAGGGGTTTATATTGTGTCGGTTTATCTATATGCTTCGCGGTTGCCATATAAGTCTTAATATTACCTTGTGAATTGAATTATTCTCGATGGATCAATCAATCAATCTATATGTATATTCAAAACTGTGATTACTCACCAGCTAACTCGTTAGCTGACTTTATTTTCTCACATGATTTCAGGTTAAGCAACATAGTGGACTTCTACGTGCTCATCTAAGACACGGACCTAGTTAAAATAAACAATTATTATTTGTGGTTTCGATTGTTGTATTTGTGTATGTTGAACTTATTTTATCATGTAATCTGATGGTAATATTACTTCCACTATTAGACAACCATGTGTTATGAACAATCCATCATTCCCTCGTCCGCTCCGATGATTCCGCCGTCGGTCGGGGTGTGACACTATTGAGGCAGGTAGTTACATGATACCTAAAATAATCTAAGGGAAAACTTGTTTGATTGCAATAAAAAAATTGTGTTAATACTATCTGCAGTGACTGTTTAGTTAAATTGTAATTTAAAAAACACGTTGATAAAAATCATTTTACTAGAGTTATTTTTAAATCAAATATAATGATTAACTAGTGTTTGAAGCTCTTATTGATGAAACAATATAGGAAATGTAGTGGTTGACGCCAAAAGTATATATTATTACAAGTACAAGCAACCATTAATAAAGTCTATTTTGACAACTTAAGAATAATTTTATTTTATTTTTATAGTAAGAATCAGAAAGAACACAAAAACTAATAACAACTTCCAATGACCTAATGAAAATAAAATAGAGAAGTCACAATCATGGAGTTCAAACATATATGAAACCAAAGCATTGATATCAACTAGTAGTAGTACCACAAAGCATTGATATCAACTACTAGTAGTAGTACCACCTTTCATTGTTCATCATATTTCTTGCTTTTTTCAGCCCTTCCATTTTAGTTTTTTCCTAAAAGTTATAATCATGATAAATTTACAAAAATGGATATTTTTAGGTTTATTATACAATTAAATACATGTCAGAAGACATTAATTAATTTATCTATAAACCATTAATTATTATCTCACGTATTTATTTTATGTTCATTTCAAATTTAAGTTGTCACAAGTATACATAATGTACAAGCCGATTCATCTTTTAGTTTCATTTAGTGATAAGCATTTTTTTGTTAAAAGTGGATTTATTTATCGTGTCTACTTTAACAAATGTTCTTTATTTGTATGTGTATTTTATTTCAAGTATCTACTTTATTTATTAAAAAGTAGAACATGTTATTTACAAATATTAAAATACTTATGATGATATCATATATAGGGTGAATACGTAAAGTTTACTTGCATATTTCATTGCTATGGATGTAATTCTCGTATGGAATAAACATTGTCCTATAAATATACCTAAAATGATTATTATTTTTTTTTGTGATTTTCTAGTATTTTTGTATATTCCTTGAAAGAGGTTACATTCATTTTAATTTTATTTTAACAAGTATTATTAAGTTCTAAATAAAAATGATGGATACAAAAGTTGTTGCATATGGTTGATGAATGAAAACCAAGTTTAGTGGGTGAATGAAGAAGATGCCATAATGACAATCACCATGGTAGGAGCTCACCACTTTATGCTTCTAATTAAAAAACTTTCTTTCATTCCATATGTCTGAAAAGTTGATTAATACTAAGCTAAAGCAATTAAAATAATTATTGCTCCCGGTTTTAGAAACCACAAACCTATCAAACAAAATTGCATTTTATCTCTAAAAAGCTCTTTTCTATTTGCTCTTTTGCGTTAAAGTGTTAATCTTTTTTTGGATTTTTGTTCTTTCTAACATCATGAAAAAATAAGATTAAATATACAAGTTGTTTACCCACTAATCATAACAAATTAATATAAAACAACATTATATATCTATAATCTTTCTACAAAACAAATAAGTTTTCCAGAAGTAGAGGTCCTTTAAAAACTTAACATAACAATGATAGTCATATTAGCTTAATCAAGCTCAATGTTTGAAGCTTTGATTCAAACATGTATATTGAAGAGCTGTGATTAAGTTCGAGCTCAGCATGGACTCGTTTAAACTCATATTGATTTGAATGTTAAGTAAGTCAATTCATAAGTTGCTCGTGTAGCGATATGATCGTTTACACCTATAATAACATAGTTTACACCTATATAACATAACTTAGAAATAATGAAGTATCAATAGATCATAACTTTTTAAAGGGATTATCAAAAATAAATAAATAATAAATAAATAACCATTAATAGGTTTGTAAACAAACCATACAAACACAACATGACTTGTTTATGTTAGTTTGTTTAAGCTTAATCAACAAATAAATAATTAAATTAATGAACCCATTTAGTGTTCATGTTTGTTCTATAAGAAATGAATGTTTCATGTTCATTTATATTCATTTGTTAATATTATAAATGAATGCAACTGGACAAAATGAACATAAATACATACGCATAAACGAATTAAAATAACACACAAATCAGCATAATAAATGAATATAAATGAATGATTTTTTTTTCATAGGTTGATCAAGATTATTGCTATGAAATACTAAAGTGCAAATTAAAGTTATTTTTTCATAAAATTGGGTTTATAATGGGCAAAAAGAGGTTTTAAGAATTAGAAGATCAAATTGATTTTAAATTATTTTTGTTACAAAGAAACTTGTAGGAATATTTAAAAGAACGCAAAATGAACGAGCATAAAGAAACGCTCACGTACATCAATGAACAAAAAAAACATATGTTCATATCCACTCGCTTATAAAACGTATGACATAAAGACTTCAGACCAAACGATTCAGATACGGTTCATTAAGCATTCGACAATCGATCGTTAAAGTTAATAACCAACATGTTCACTACGTCCGTCTTAAAGGTTATCATAAAAATGTTATATATCGTTTTATTTTATTTCTCATTTTAGTTGAAGAGGATGACAAAGAATTTAAAAGTTTAAGTGTTTACGGGACCCTACTTAGAATTAAACAATTAGTTAAACTCAATTATGCAAAAGATAACTTATAATAAGGGATTGAACTATTGATTAATATTTTATTTATTTACTTAAAAACAATTATTGATTTCTTATTAACACAACTATATGAGAGAGTTAATAATCCCTATTATATTAGCTTTTTTTAAACTCAAGTTAACGTAGCTGCGTTTTTGTATTTTCTTTTACTAAACAAAATGAAAGAAAACAATTAAAAAAAGTTCGTATGTACACTTTATTTTTATTGATGTTAGGCCACACGGAGCGACAAATTGAATGAGTATGGGAGAGCTTGAGAAAAATCGAGGCCTGTTAGGGACACTATGGCCCCCGACTGGGAGGCCCAACCCGTGAATTTTTCACCGGAATTCACCTGCCACAACCACCACACTATCTATGGTTGGGTGATAAAAGCGGAAAACTATGAAAAACTAAAAAGACACCCATGAGAAAAAGCTAGGGAAAAATGAGAAATGTTGATGTGACGTAATATGTCACACAAAAAAACTAGAAAAACAGAATGGATATCAGTGACGTTAAACTTGAAATTTTACCTTTAAAAAAGATATGTTAAAATATGTATTCAAAGGGCAATACCTTATCCATGAAGTATAAAATTTTTTTACACTTCTTATCTATTCTACTTAACCACCAATTTTGTATCTTGTAAAATTTGAGAACTCAATCTCTTGGATAGATGAAAGTACATTATCTTGAGGATGTCCGCTTAAAAACTCAAGTACAAATTTAGACCCACGGCCATCAGAGATTTACCTTTTACATTTCAAAATTTTCTATTGTTTCATGACTATTTTGTTATATTTTTCGGGTTATATAAATTAGTATAAATGTTCTAAAAATAAGCAGATTTGTAACTGTTTATACTTAATTACAATTATACCAATTATATATATACTAATTACTAACTTGGTTATACATCATGAGTTGTACCATATGTTTAGTAGGTGTACTCACCTTTTGTCTTTTTTTCTTTTTAATCTTTTAACTTTTGTATTTTATCCCTACTTTTACATCTTTCACATTTAGCTCTAACAATTTTTACTTTCAACTTTGTTCACTTATAATTTTTCACATTTATTTTATTATTCATTTTACATTTCAGTCTAAATTTTACGAGTTAACACACCGCATCGTGCGTGTGTGATTCAACTTTTTTGCATTTATTTTTCCCGTTTAACGGCCCCATCGCAAGACGCTCGTCCTAGACCAACTTACTTATTGTTTTAAATATTTTACGTTAACGTTTTTACATATACTTTTCGTTCAATTTTATTTTTTAATTTTTATTTATTTTTTAATACGAGCTTTTTAGTATCGGTGATTACTGGCGATGGTGTGTCATTTGTGATACTTGTCATGGTTTTACACCCCACTGCAACGAGAAGTTTATTACAAGTTGTATATAAGAGTTAACATTGTGGATGCCGTCATGCCGGAGACAAGAGTCCCGTTGGCTTGGAATGTGGTCGTTTCAATGATTTTTTGGTACAAATGCATCGCTGTCATTCTTAAATACTACGTCCCTAAAGAATAAAGATGCATTATTCTTTTCTTTGTAATGTTTGAAAAAGGGCCCCTTTATTTAGACCCCCTAATTTTAAATTAACACCCCTGTACCCTATACGCGCGTATGGGTCCATACGCGGCGTATAGGGTACATTGTTGATTTAACGTTTTATACCCTATACGGCGCGTAGGGTCCATACGCGGCGTATAGGGTATGTTGTTGATTTGACGTTTTATACGTATGGGACCATACGTGGCGTATAGGGTTTGACATTTTATACCCATACGTGACTTATGACCCATACGTGGAAGAGCTATACGCCGCGTATGAACCATACGCGGCGTATAGCTTATATATTTATTTTTTTTTAATTTTTTGAGTTTTTATTTTATATATACAATATGAATACAATAATAATTAAAATTAAAATATATAATTCGCATATTACAATTATAAATTAAAATAAATTTATATAAGCCGGGGTTTCTCGGTTATTCTCTATTATTGCGTTGTATTCCGAGATACGAATCCTATACATAATCTCCCATTCTGCAGCACGTACGCTTCGGTTAAGAATCCAAAGATTACTTAATGTTGGCATCGGATAATCTCCTTCTAACTTAACGTGGACGAAATGATTGTTGTTGACATGAACAATCGACACGACATGATGAGGCATGACAGTTTTCGGATCAGCCCATAATGGGAAAAATGTTGACAACCATTATTGCTTAGTAAATGAAGAATAACCCCAAACTTTTGAGCAACCACTAATCCCGTATACGGCATTATCATCCAATGTTCTTCTGGTGCAGGTTCCACACTTTGCCAATCGATGGTGTGACGTAATTCGTTATACTGTCCGGGGTACAAAGTATCGAAAACTTCTCTGTACTCCAATTCATGTCTGTCCAACTCTTCTAAAAGCTGTGTCCGCACATACATCCACTTATTTTCGTCAAACCCTAAGCCTAAAGCTATTGATCGAAAACCACAATTCCCATCGGGTCGGACATCTCGTATACGTGAAATATACTGATGAAAGATTGACGGAATCCAATTTTTTAACCTGTTTATATTGTTTATTGGTTATCTCCGACAATCGAAGAAACTCATTAGTACCCCCGTGATACTTTAGATGACGTTGAACGACTACGTTGCATGGCAGGCTTCTGGGCTTTACAGCTGAACTTGTTCTTCTTCGGAAATGTGAGACGCAATAAACGAGCTATGTCTCGGCATGTCGCACGTACTTTGTTGAGTGTCGTACTTTTGTTGTTGAACCTTTAACGTTGGACGACCGCGAATATCTGTTTTGAACAACAGGCGCTTTTTTGTTATTTTTTCCATGGATACACAATTTTTTTATTTTTTCCACCAAACTAAATTTTACAGCTGCGGGTTGTGTCATTATTTGTTGTTGTTTCACCCGTTCCCATTTCTTCTTCAACATCAACTTTTCATCCACCGTATATGATGGCTTAATGTTTTCAAGCTTCGTCCAAAATACGTCAATTGCATCTAATAGAATTTTAGTGCCTGCATTATAAAGTATAAATTAATACATAATTTGTCACTTTAATAGAAAAATGATAAGGATGGAGCGACTATTACCAGAATGTTCATATTTTTCCAGCCGACAAGCACAAGGCAAGCCACAACTAGTGAAAGATGACAACCACATGTTGAATTTGCAGAGCGCATCACATGCAATTTAGTGTTTTCGGCAACTAATAAATCAAGAGCTATGTGTGAAACCTTGCCTCTTAAGTAATCAAATAGCGGAAGTTTATGATGATTCATGGTTTTAATTTGCTTGTCTCAAAGCTTTCTTTTAAATTACCCTCTTGTGCGTTCACCAATTGATCTACAAACTCCACAAGTCTATCCATGAGCTATTTGTTGATTTAAGATATCTTTTTAAATTTGCATGTGACTCTCCACCCTATTTGTTGTTTGGGGCCAAAATTGCGGTTCAAGTAGTCCAGGCTGATACAAACATTTCTTTGTAACTCTCTAACCAGTTTCTGTTTATATATGACAATACCTCTGAAAATATAATAAAACATAATTAATATATATTGAAATATAATAAAACATAATTAAAATATATAAAAACTTACTTTCTCGATTCGCTTCAACTAATCGTTCGTAAAGAAGGTTATAGTTATACTCGTAAATCTCCGCCGTGGAGACTCAGACAAACGTGCCCATGCATATTTAACTTTCTCCAGTCATCTTTTGTAAAACTTGCTTTACAGTGTTTCGCGATATTTTCATCAATATGCCACCTGCATAAACCTTTGAAGCATTCGGAAACACTTTAACACATGCGTTCATTAAAGCGAGATCTCTGTCTGTTATTATGACGCGCGGCTCCATACACTTGCTTAACGTATCTTTCAATCTATTAAGCACCCATTCAAAATTATCTTCCCGTTCTTTGCTAATAAACGCATGAGCAACACAAAATGTCTGTGTGTGGAGGTCACACACCAACAATCTGAACAACCAGAACTTGTACATGTTTGTTTTATATGTAGCGTCTATCATCAGCACGTGCGAAATGCACCCAAGTGTCGTATGATTTAGGATGACAAAAAAATATATCTTCTACGACATTATATCGGGATCTTCTCGGTGTAATAAACATACCTTTTAATAGAAAAGGAAGGAAATTGATGTTGTTAAGTGAGGATACAATACAAGTTAGGCTTCATTTTAATTAAGTCTATTGAAAAAAAAAACCTCGGGTGTAATAAACGTACCTTTTAATAGATAAAAGTTTTCTAAGACTTGCATTGGTGTTTCACCGACTTTTCTTTCACTTCTTATCTTATATTGAGCGTTGTATACGTCTCTGTTATTGATGCGTTATTAGGATTTTGCTTTTAATAGCTGATAAGATGCTACGAGGCTCCATGTTCTGATCAGTAAGCTGCTCCACCAAATTGTATTCGTTTTGAGAAAACCTTCTTACAAAAGGATGCCCCTCCATATGTTGAGCAGGATCATGGTTATGTTCGTCACTTCGCACCTCTAATTTCCACGAACGACGTTTGTTGTCGTATATCCCTACTATTTAAAAGGACATCCGATTTTTTTTGCTACCAGATCGTCTAACTGTCGCTTTACTTTTGTTTTCGCCCGCACGATCACAGATAAGCCATACTTTACGACCTGACCTTCTTTTTTCTTTGATCTTCGTGTAATAATAACGTAACCATTATCACGTCCTCTATTAACAGCCCAACAGACTAGCTCATCGAGAGATAAAAAATTTGAGATGTTTCAAACGATACTTTTGTCGTTTGTTTTTCATCACTCGAGAGTATATTATTTTGTTGCGTGTCGTAAGTTGACTCTCGGCAAAACTCAACTTCATCATCGGGAACATACGATTGGTTAAATCTGGCAGTCCTGTCTCGTAAGCAATTGAACGTACATCAGCTTGATTACTATCCACCACGAACGAATATTCATTTGAATATTCATTTGAATATTCACCAACAAATAGTTACCGTCCCAAAACGACATACCGAACGAATAAAAGTGTGATATTTTGAGAGAGAAATACGTTTGGGATTTACAGGAATCGAAAGCATATCGAAAGTGTTATCGAAATCGTTGTTATATAGGTGAAAAACGAATCTTGGTCACGTCATACTGAAATAATTTATACGTGGCGTATGGGTCCATACGCCACGTATAGCTGGCGTATGGCCCCTATACGCGTCGTATGGACTATACCTACGTATAGGCTTGCCACGTCTTCCACGTATGGCACCTATACGCTGCGTATATTCGTACATATACAAAAACGCTTTATAGGACGTCTGACAACTATACGTAGCGTATGGGACTATACGCCACGTATAGGAATCCTATACGCAGCGTATGGTCCCTATACGCTACGTATAGGCTTGCCACGTCTTCCACGTATAGGATCCATACGCAGCGTATGTACCATGTAATCGTACATGGTACAAAAAGTACATCTGACACCACCAATTATTTTGTACTATACGTGGCGTATGGATCCATACGCCACGTATAGTGGCAGAATAATTGGTCGCAAGAGGACGTGTAGTGGTCGCATGAGCACCAATTTTTTGTACTATACGTGCGTATGGGGCCATACGCCACGTTAGTATACAAATAATTGGTCGCATTAGCACTGTACGTGGTCGCAAGAGGACTGTAGTGGAGGAGCTATACGCCGCGTATGGGTCTATACGCGGCGTATAGTTTATATGTATATGTTTTTTTAATTTTTTGAGTTTTAATATATATATAATTTGAATTAAAATTATTTATGTATGTATGTGTGTATGTATGTATGTATGTATGTATGTATGTATGTATGTATGTATGTATGTATGTATGTATTATGTATGTATGTATGTATGTATGTATGTATGTATGTATGTATTCTGTATGTATGTGTTATGTGTGTATGTATGTTTATATATGTATGTATGTCTGTATGTATGTATGTATATGTCTGTCTGTCTGTCTGTCTGTATGTCTGTATGTATTATGTATGTATGTATGTATGTATGTATGTATGTATGTATGTATGTATTATGTATGTATGTATGTATGTATGTCTGTCTGTATGTATGTATGTATGTATTTGATGTATGTATGTATGTATGTATGTATGTCTGTATGTATGTATGTATGTCTGTATGTATGTCTGTATGTCTGTATGTATGTATGTATGTATGTATGTATGTATGTATGTCTGTATGTTATGATGTATGTATGTATGTATGTATGTATGTATATGTATGTATTATGTCTGTCTGTATGTATGTATGTATGTATGTATGTATGTATTATGTATGTATGTATGTATGTATGTAGTTATGTATGTATGTATGTATGTATGTATGTAGGTATGTATTATGTATGTATGTATGTATGTACGTACGTATGTATGTACGTACGTATGTATGTACGTATGTATGTATGTACATGTATGTATGTATGTCTGTATGTATGTATCTGTATGTATGTATGTATGTATGTGTATGTATGTATGTATGTATGTCTGTATGTATGTATGTATGTATGTATGTATGTATGTCTGTATGTATGTATGTATGTAGTGTATGTCTGTATGTCTGTATATATTTACAAGATAACATAAACTGATAATAACATAAAAGATAAACATAAACTGATAATATATTTACAAAGTTTTTAAATTACATAACAAAATAAAATTACAATACAAAACTACGGAGTCAGGGTAATCTCGAGGCGGTGGCAACGGTGGAGGATCAGTACCAGAACGCCGCGCCATCTCTGACTGCAACCTGCCACTCTCATCAGATCCTCAACGCGATCGAGCCGTCGACTCTGCTGCCGTAAGCTCCTAGACATATCCTGCAACAATGTCTCCACACGTGCAGGCAGCCTCACCTCTCTATAATATGTCGTGGGATCTGAGGCTGAGGAGGCGGCTGATGTGGCTGAGGAGGCGGCTGATCATGTGGCTGCTCGTCGGGTGGTGGCTGATCATGCGGCTGCCGTGCCGTGCTGCTGTGGATCGACAATGCCGAGCTGCTGAACTGGTGCCGGCTGCCAGATCTCCCCGGGTCGAAGAGAGAATCGTATGCCAACCGGAAACTGGCGTATAATACGCATGCCGAATAGCGTACGACGATCTAATCTCACCGGCTCGATCGGCGGAGACACGTCACCAAGATGCCGAGGAAGATAACCTAAAGATCGGCAATCAACGTGATGTATGCGCCGCCGTACACCGCTCCTCGCTCCTGGCGATGATAATACGAAGCAAAATACTCCGCCAAACACCTCGCTAGGTTACACCTGGTCCCCGTAATCAAACAGTATAAGTAAATAAGTCGGGATGGTACACCACTCCCGACTCTTGCCACGTCCCGTGATGGACGGGGCGATCATCCGATGCAGATAACGGATGAGAGGATCTCGAATGCCGTGACCCTGCCCTTAGTCCTCTGAAACGGACCTCCGGCAATCTCAGGCCACCACTCTCTCAATGTGCCCTCCTCCATCTCAGTAATACCCTCAGTGAACAGAGGGGTAACAGTCTCCGGCTCATAATAAAGCCCGAGACAACTGCAAACTGCTCAATGGACATCTGATGTGCATGTCCACAAAGCGTAAAAGATATCTCCGATCGCTCATCGTCCTCCACCATCTCATCTGGACGAATATATGTAATGTGGATAAAAACTCCACTACCAGCTCACGGTGGGACGGTAAGAATGCGATCTCAAAAAGACGTCTCCACGGCGTATCGTCTCCGATAAAACAGCAAGACGATCGCGCTCTCCCAACTCAGCCATCACCTCCCAATCTACGGCCTTTATGACCGATCTTCATCCGAATAAATTTTGAGCACTTAGCGTGCTCAACGGAACCGGCATCAAACTGCAGCCAAGGATGCTCGGCATATGGTCAACAACGTCAGCCTCAATCTCAGAATCGGAAGACATATCTGCACAGGTGAACAAATAGGTCAAAAAACAACGTATACGTATCTATATATATATATACACATATACATATATATATGTATATGTATACGTATAGGTATAGGTATATGTTATATGTATATGTATAGTATACGTATACGTATACGTATACGTATACGTATACGTATACGTATACGTATACGTATACGTATACGTATGTATACGTATACGTATACCTATACCTATACGTATACGTATATGTATATGTATACACATATACATATACATGTTATTGTATATATGTACATATACATATATGTATATGTATGTGTATATACATATATATGTATATGTATATGTATATGTATATGTATATGTATATGTATATGTATATGTATATGTATAGTATATGTATATGTATATGTATATGTATATGTATATGCGTATATACATATATATGTATTTGTATATATATATTTACCCTATGCGCCGCGTATAGGGCTATACGCCGCGTATAGGGGGGCAGCGTATAGGTCACAGGGCAACGTATAGGTCGAATCCGACCCTATACGCCGCGTATAGCTATACGCAGCGTATAGGGACCCACGTATGGCCCCCAAGTCGCGTATTGCAATACCCTATACGCCGCGTATATATCTATACGCGGCGTATAGGGTACACACCAATGTGTCTTCGTCCCCAACCAAAGAACTATACGCTGCGTATAGCCCTATACGCGGGGCTGTACCGGCGTATAGTTCTTTATTCCAGTTTTTAAATCACGCATTTTGGGGGCATAAAACACTACTTTAACGTTTAAATCAATGAACGATTAACATAATAATGATGTATGAACAATAATACGTACCTGGATGTTGAAAAGCCGAAGATCAATACGTAGTATATGTGCTATACGAGAGTGTTTTTTTTGAAGTGTGTGTAAAAAATAGAAAATTGAAAGATATAGTAAGCCGAGGATCTATACGCCGCGTATGGGCCCTACGCGGCGTATAGCTTATATTCTTTTTTAAATCGACACCGGCCTATACGTGGCGTATGGACCTATACGCCCCGTATAGGTGAAGTGATGTGACGTCGGTTGTCAGTCATTAATGTCGCATTAATGGTCGTACCCTATACGCCGGTATGGGCCGCGTATGGACCCATACGCGGCGTATAGGGGGGTGTCGATTTAAAAAAAGGGTGTCTATTTATTAGGACCCTTGAAAAATAATTGTATTAATCAATGATTCACAAATGTATTTCTTTAGCTAGATATTTAATTAGTTTTTGTGGAATGGCTCAGGTTTATATAATTATATGTTTGATGTTTGATTGGTGGTTTTTTAGTTTTCAGTACTTTATTTATGTGAGTGTGTTTGGTATATTATATGGAATGATTTTGAGTGGTTGTGAGTGAAGGAGAGAGAAAATGTTATTGTGGATTGGTATATTTGAAGAATCACTGTACAATCCTTATAAATTTTTTAATATTTTTTAAGTGGTTGTGAGTGAATGAGAGAGAAAGAAGTAATGATAAGGGTATAAAAAGTATTATTTAATTGAAAGGAGAGAGAAGAAGTAGTGATTTTTAGTGTAATTATATAGATAAAGATAAGGAATAGGATGTGAATGCTCTTACTTACTCATATATCTATACCTGATAATTAAATAACTAAATTGTACATGCATATATATTGTTGTATATATATACAATCATAGTTAAAAGTGAATAGTATGTATGCAATTATACGTGTAGAAAATAAAATAATTAAATATATAGGTATATAGAATAATATCACCGAAAGATAATGAAGTTTCAAAAGTGTAATATATGAAATCAAGTTATATATGCTTATATATGCACATTAGATGTCAAATTTGAAATGAGCTGAGCTTGATCAATAGTAAACTTAGAGGAGGTAAAAAAGATCCAAAGATGTGATTTTGGGTCATAATGGGTGTTTTAAAAATAAAGATGGGTTAGATTGGATTAAATAAAAAACACAAGTGGGTCAAGATGGGTTAAAAGCTTTTTTGGAAAAAAAGAAACATAGGTCAAGATGCTTTTCAAAATTAGATCTACAAGTCTAAGTCAACGTTTCTTTCACTCAAATTGATCGCCTCCGTCGCAAAAGGCACCACCACACCACCACCACCACACCACCGCATCACCACCGGTCCACCGCACCACCACCGCATCACCACCGGTCCACCGCACCACCACCGCATCACCACCGGTCCACCACACCACCGCCGCATCACCACCGGTCCACCTCACCACCAACACACATACAACCTCTCACCTCTGTCGAGTTTCATCGCGCATCACCACCGGTCCGCCTTTTCGCCACGGGTCCGCCGCGTCGCCGCGGGTCCGCCGCGTCGCCGCGGGTCCGCCGCGTCGCCGCGGGTCCGCCGCGTCGCCGCGGGTCCGCCGCGGGTCCGCCGCGTCGCCGCGGGTCCGTATATGCATCTATCTATATGTGTTGTTGGATTGTATAATACTAGTAAAATAGTGTTGACTTTTTAAAAAATGATCTATCCTGATCCAAACCCATATTGACCCAAACCCATCCTGACCTTTTTTTCTAAATGACCCATTCTAACCCAAACCCATCCTGACCCAAATCCATCCTAACCTAACAACCAACCCAATCCAACCCACCCATTTTGCCACCCTAAGTAAACTAGATCCAACTTGAGCTTAGAAACTTATTGTTCGACTCGTTTACATCCCTACGAGATACATGCTTCTCATAGCAATAATTTTATTCTTTTATAAAACAAGACAATAACTAGTACAAGGATGCACGCGCTGTAGCGGCGATATTGAACAATTAAAAGTGACGTCAAAACGTTAATAAAAATAAGTATGTCGATTCACGACGCATTATGACTTGCTTCGCGCGTTGCGAAATAAACATGACTTGGTTTTAAATAAAATTGTAGATTAAAGTAAAAACAACATGTGAAGCCGTAAATTAACATTTCAAAGTCAGAAAAATTAAAACCATTAAGATAACAACTCCGAAACAGACTTTTATCATTTTTGAAGTTTATATTAAACTAGTGAAGATTCCCGCGCTCCGAGCGGCCGCAAGGTCTTTATATTTGATGGGCCTAAAGTGTTAACTATTTACCTAGATTAATTTGAGTGTTATAACTCCCTAATATAGTAGGATATGTAAAGCCAAAAAGAATTAGAGGCTTCACTTCTTTGAATATTATTAGTTGTGTCACAAAACAATCACAAAATTGCATAACGTTCATAAGGTTAGTAGGTAACGATGGGAATTGTTGGTTGTTCTACTGACTCATATTGAGAATGTAACTATATACACATATTAATCTTTATTATTTTCTCAGAGCAATATACTAAACAATATATAAAGCATTCAGGTACGTAGGTTTAAATTTGAGAAAAACACTTATTGAGGTTGTAAAACCAAAGAATCATACGAATATACAGCTCATCATATGAACGCTCATTCATTGACGTTTCAAAATAGTTGAAATACGTACAACATAATTATCGTACTGATGTGGTCCTAAAACGCTATAATCTGACATTTCGGTGCAGAAGGCGGAAATGTCTAGAGCGCGGATATGCAGTAAAATTTACTGATTTATTATTAAGCGATTAAGGTAGCAAACATAAATTATAACTATAAATATATAGAACACCAGCAACGTCACTGTTGAATATATAGAACACCAGCAACGTTACTATTAAATTGACATATTCACGAACCATATTAATCTAAAACAGGTATATAGTGAAGAAGAAACCATCTTCCTGTAATTATACCTATCACCTTACCAAACTTCAAAACTAAAATCCAAAAAGTCTAAAACAAATTATGCCTGAGGTTGTGGAAGAAATTAATATGAAGTCGCAGAAAAATAATCGGAAGAAAATGACGGTGGTTGGTGGAAAAGAGTTGGGGGGGGGGGTAAAGAGTAGACACGTGTGGCAGTGCAAGAAGCATGCACGTGACATGCATAACATGGTTGTAATTTGTGCTTTAGAAGTTTTAAGTTTGGCTTTTAAAGTATAAGTAATTTCGACACCGTTAAAAAGTAACATCTAAACAACAAATCTGTTAAATAATAACATAAAATCAACCGACCTCTACATTTAAGAGCAAGTATAATGGGTGAGGAAAACTGAAAAGAACTAAATGGATCTGGTGGGCTGGACCAATATGAGTGGATTGGCTGAATTGAACTGTTAATATGGGCTGAAAACAGATTAAGTGGGCTTAAAGGTGGTGATGATACAGGGGCCCGGGGATCATGAAGACCCACCCGGCCCAAATGCATGAACCAATAAGAGCTAATATATCGCTTAACTATTCAAATGCAAATATCTGTCCAATTTAGATATTAAGTACTAACTATTAAACAATAGACCTCTTAACCCATTCAACATTAGTATAATGCTTAACCATTCAGAGGTAAATGTCTGAACCATTCAGACATTTGCTCGCGAAACAAACAATCTAAACCATTAAGTGCTGAAACAAACAATCTAAACCATTAAGTGCTGAACCATTCAGACATCTGAACCATTAAGATGTTGATTCAGATGCTACCAAACAACCCCTTATTTTATGCTTTTTGCAATTTCCTAATTGCACTTTTGTAACCTTTTATTTTATTATCTAAACATGTGTTTATTGTTAAAGTAGTTTTCATACTTTTAGCTAGTTAGCAAGGCATGGAGAATATAGGTAACCAATTGTAATTGGTCCTGTTTGTAGCAGATTGAGGTGTTGAAAAGTGATAGATTGATTTTGGGTCTTTAAACTTGCAAATGAACTTGTGACTCTTTTGCTAATCTAGTTTGGCAGCTTGGGTGGTGATCTTAGTCACGATGGTGAGTGTTTATACTTTTGAACCTGTATCCGTGAACCCGGTTATCATAGCCCTACGAGCAAGGGGGTGGTGTACTCGTATATTTTGAGATTGTAGCCTAGTTTCCATTCTCTAACCTTTCAAGAAATTTTGTGAATTGATAGACGGGTTACAATAAAAGGGGTTGTGCTGAAAGAGAAAGTGGGCTTAAGGGTGGTGCTTAAAATAATAATTCTGTAATAGTTGTGTTTTTATGTATTTTTAGTACTATAGAAGTTCACCTTGCACCATACATCGTGTTCACGAATTTTGTTACGCATGTTATAATGCTAACATTAACGTGGTTAAGCGTATAAATAAATAGCAAGCTTCATGTTGAAACTATCTTCCTTCTTTGTCTTTGTGCGAGTAAACCAAAACATAGATAAAAAACAGTTATGTAATGATATTGATGTTCCTCGTTCGGTAATTGTCTCATTATTCACGATAACAATATGTTATTGTTACTTGAGCTAATTAGTCAGAGGTAATTCGTAAAAGTAAGTGTAGTTTGAGGTTTAAATTGTAAAATTTAGTTATGGGCATTGACCACATATCAATATTTGTGATGTTATAAATTTTAAATTATAAACATTTTCATATTGAGTAAGAGAAAAATAAACAAGCGATCACAATTAACAAGTATGACAACCGAAAGAGATAAAATAACGTTACTTAATATACATACACTCCACTTTATAAATCAATAACCCCCTATACGTCTCATATAACATCATACGTGACATATTAGGGGAGCTGTCAAAGGGCTATATGCATCATATAATCATATACGACCCCTATACGACACATATGGCTACACGACTCGTATAACAAATTTTGACACCGACTGCAAGGAAAAGTTGAGGGGGGGTATACACTCCGTATAGGACTATACGACCTAATATACGACACGTATAGTGCTATACGACTCGTTTAAGAAGTCAATCCGGGATAAAGATCGGAGCCCAAAATAAAATACGAGTTATCGTTGCAATAAGTTTAGAAAGATCCGTTAGATCAAATCTTCTCTGATATCGTCACATTGATCCGAATCTTCGCGCCTATTTAAACCCAAACCCTAAACTCCATACGATCCTCTCATTCGCAAACCCATACATTCCGGCGAAATCGACGATCTCCGACCACCACCTCCGGTGATTGATTTACTGCCATCAGACCACCACTTCGATCTAAGGTATATTTCCAATAATTTCTACAAAATGCGACCTATGTAAATACTGTTCTATTGTTCGCGACTGAACCTGATTAGTACTAAAAACGAGGAAGATGAACAGAAAGTCATAAATTTGTATCTTCTTGGTATTTTACTATTTCATGTACCAAATTCTATTATTAAAGTACTGTTTCGTTAAAACTGTATGATTAGTTGTATGAATTCTTCTATTTTGTTCATATGTTTGTTGTTTCATATTTTACTATTTCATATATTAAATTCTATTATTAAAGTATTGATCCGTTAAAACTGTATGATCAGTTGTATGAATACTTCTATTTTGTTCATATGTTTGTTATTTCATATTTTACTATTTCATCTATCAGATTCTATTATTAAACTACTGATTCATTAAAACTGTATGATCAGTTGTATGAATACTTCTATTTGGTTCATATGTTTGTTATTTCATATTTTACTATTTTATTTATTAAATTCTATTATTAAAGTACTGATTCGTTAAAGCTGTATAATCAGTTGCATCAATAGTTTGTTTAAATCGGAGGGAATCAGAATTATATTATTATTACTATTTGTGTAAAAGTATATTCTAAAACGATTATTAAGACATGAAAGCAACGGAACCCACTAACTTTTATAGACAATAAAATAGATATGTAGTCAGTATTTTGTTATTCCCGTGTCACACAAACACCTATACAACCATGGGCTTCGTGTTCATTGCTGTTAATTGTTTTAAACTCTTTATATGCGTTTTGTTATTTCTGCATGCATGTGTGATTGTGCCTAGAGTTTAATATAGATCCACAAGGATCAAAAAGACTGGACATGTTTTAGTACTTGCAATGGTTATTTCCTTGTGTTCTATTGTGGATTAGTTTTATGTTTAACGTAACCAGATGTTCAACACCTGTTGCTGTTTGTTTTTGCTGTTTTCTGTATGATCATGTGTTTTATGAGCACCCTGTTTATATTAGTTTTATGTTATTGTTCTTTTTATCACGTGTTAATGTTTATGTTTTCTGTTTATTCAGCACGTGTATGGTACCAAGGGTGCCACAAGTGTTGACACAAGTACACAACGACACAAGTATGTTTTGTAGGTTTTCCCGCATCTATCATGATTCATGACTATCTTTTTCTCTTTTGCTGAAGGTCTAGAAAGAATTTGTAACTTGATGGGACTGTTGGTATCTCTGGATCTTTGTCATCTGCTCTGCTTTTGTTAAGTGGATTTGAAGGGACTATTTGTCTTGTTCTCTTTTTTCTTTCCTATGATCAATTTCCTTTCTGGCATTTTGGTTTGGGCATTTCTTTATGACTGTATATTTTATTTTGCTCTTTTGCTAACAGGTGTAAAAGAAATTGTACCTGATTTGGCGACTAGTCTTCCTGGTTTGTTGTGATCTGCCTTTTGTAAATCTTTTCAACATCAGGCTTGGTTGCGGTAAGTAATTACGTGTTCAGCACCTATTGCTATTTATGTTGTTATGACTTCTGTTTGTAGGCTTTCACATGTGGTCATAATTCGTCTTTCTGTTGTGGTATTGTGACTCACATCATCCACTAAGTCTCGGTTTGTTGAATAATTAAATGAAGTCCCTTGCCAACATGCCAAAGATGCTGCGGAATGAATGGAATGAAGAAAAGAAGAGAGGAGGAAAGTGGTTCAAACAGGTGTAAATGTTTCTTACTTTTTAAAGGTATATTTATATGCATAGTTTTTTTAAAGTTTAAACTTTCATCGTTTCAGGTCTCTAATGGGGGTGAGCAACACAATGAGCTTAAGCCTATACTCGTAAAGTGGCTAAGAAGAACATATGATTGTAGGTGTGTGCAAGCAAGAGAAAGAGATGAACATTTGATTGAACTTAATTACAATATTTATGTGAGTCCACATTTTAAACCTCTCTATTCTAACCTAAACTTCACATTGTTATGATTGTAGGTGTGTGCAAGCAGAGAAAGAGATTGTGTTGGTGGATAATGGACTTTTAAATGGGTTTGGATGGACGGGATTAGGGAGTTTGGATGAAACTATGAAAGTTTTTTCTTATCTCATGATCAAGGTCTTTTCTCGTGTTTTTTTTCTTTTTTGTTTTTCTTTTTGGCATTCTTTCATGAACGTGTCTTTTGTTGCTCTTTTTGCTAATAGACGTAAAGAAATTTTACCTTGTTTTG
Organism: Flaveria linearis; assembly: GCA_024085815.1. Taxonomy (NCBI): domain Eukaryota; kingdom Viridiplantae; phylum Streptophyta; class Magnoliopsida; order Asterales; family Asteraceae; genus Flaveria; species Flaveria linearis. The sequence continues at coordinate 1,616,879 of CM044001.1, forward strand.
ATGACAGGTTTTTCTTGTTCATCACCTATATTGCAATTTATGTTTTCTGTTTTTACTATTGTTTATTGTTCTTATTTACTAATTTCTGACTTTCTTTTCAGTTCTGGAAAGTAAAAGGAACGAGTTCTGATACAGACATCGATATAGTTAAATGCCTAAACAGTAAGTGTTGTCTTATAGTTTAGAATTATAGAGGGATTATTTATCAAGATAAAATGTATAGGTAATAGGGTCTGGATGCTTGATAATTGATGAAAGGATGAATGCCCAGATAAGATTTTAAACCGTATTAGGATATGTGTGGAGATAGCTAGAATGTTTCTGTAAAGTAAGTTTACAGTTAAGTAATTGTGTTTACTTAACCCCCTCCCCCTCCTGTAGGACTCCTAGCTGGTCACTTTCTATTTCCTCTGCTTTCTTTTTCTTTCTGAAATATGCATGTAAAGGATATGTTACGTTGCCAGGTTTTCGACAAAAGTTAGATATATCTGATTGTTTTTGTTGGCGTGGATCATTAGCAAATGTCATTCCTTATTAGCTACTTGTTGCTCTAATTCTCAGCTCATTGCTTCATTTGCTTGTACTTTCAAGTTTCATGCTTAGATTTTATTTTGTTCGTCAGTATGTTTGGTGCCAAATGTTGTGCTCTAGGCATCATGTCACCTTTTCTGGGTTTTGTACAGTTGCTGTTATCGTTTTCTTGTTTAAGGTTTTCTGATTTCTTTTTATGTGTTGTTATCGTTTTCTTGTTTAAGGTTTTCTGATTTCTTTTTATGTCCCAAAATCTGTTTTCTCTCATGTGCTATAGAAAAGCTTGTTCTGAATGGACCACGTTCTTCTTGGGTTTGTTGTTGTGCTATGAATCATTCTTTACGCGGGGGCTTGCTTATTGGTAGTAGTAGTAGTCTAGTAGACGCATCTTATTAGTATCGTTCTTTTTCCAAAACTGATTTTATTTGTCCATATTCGTAAATGAAAGACTTGGTTTTTAGGTTCAATAAAATAATTAAGAGTATTTGTATTACTTTTTTGGGTTTATGGGGTGTCACGTGTCTTAGGCATCACGAGGACCATATTCTAGTTTTTCTTGTCTATTTGCATGATCATTTTCTTTTCTAGCATATTTGGTTGTCAGCATTCCTTCATGACAATATTTTTATTTTACCTTTTTGCTCACAGGTGTAAAAGAAAATGCATGTGTACGGTGGATCGAATCATGTGTTTTCTCAATATCATTTTCCTTGTAAGTGTTTTTGGTTTTTGGCATTCCTCTATGATCGCTTTATCTGCTCTTTTGCTAATAGGTTTAAATGAACTCTTGCATGGATTGGACGATTGGTCTCTTGTTTGTTGTGATCTGGTTTTGTGTCAGCATTTGGCTTTGTTTATGGGAAGTAAAAGTAGAAATATAATATGACTTACATGACTTGCCATCATTACATGTTTTTCTCATGTCTTCACTTGTAAGCTTAAAGATGATGGTCCTATTTCTGTCTTTATAGGAGGGGCTCAAGGTTGACAATCATATTTCTATGTTTCTTTTCCTTGGTGCTTTCTAGGTATATGGGTACTCGAATGATATATTTTATGGCAGTTTCTGTTAGATTAATCTTGATGGGTACGGGTCGTCGGGTCAAGTAAGGCTCCTAAAGATAAATTGGATATGTGAGTCAAGTAGTTCAGTCCTCTCTGGAGTAATTAACCGAGTCATACACACATGATGTTTGCATGTACTTTGTTAGTGGTTTAGTAGTATTTTGTCATGTGGTGATCATGGGATAGTGAGTCCATCTTTGTAGGAGTATTAGTTTTATTATTTTAACTATTTATTTGTGTTTAAGTTAATGAATGAAATAAGAAAGTTGAGAAGTAGAAAATCACTCTCTTCATGAGATTTTTCTGTGTGTTGTGTGTGTTTAATTGGAGCCTGATCCAACATTTGGTATCAGGGTGCTCAGGTCGAAGAGGGTGTTTTGAGAGTCGTGTTCCGAGAGGCGGTGCAGCCTGCAGGGCACAAAGGCAACAGCAGGAAGAACGGGCTGAAGACGAAGCTGGAGTGGTTCCCGTAATTGTATGTGATCAGATCGAAAGAAGATTGTCTTGAAAGTAAGAAAGAAAGAAAGAAGAAGCACCACAAGAAAGAGAAAGAAAGAGACCGATACGGTAAGAAAGAAAGAGCAGCATCGATCAAAGGAAGAAAGAAAGTTGTTGGAATGAGAAAGAAGAAAGACTACGTCGCTGATTAAGAAGAAAAGAACAAAATTGAAAACCGAGTCACCGGAAATTAAGTACCGGTGTAAGAAAGAAAGGGCGACGAGAAGAGACCGAAGCCGTAATAGACCGAATGACTTTAAAGAAAGACCGAAGAACTCGTCTTGACGAGAATAGAGAAAGACCGTGGCCGGAAAGTGAGTTCCGACATGAGACGGAAACTACCGAGAAAGCTGCAAAGACCGGCGGCTTAAAAGTTTAGACCGAAGGCCGAATGAGGTAACCAAGACCGGTGGTTTACCTGAGAAAGAGAGACCGGCCAACAGATCGTACAAGCCTTGTCGATCGAAGGGCTAGAGACCGAATGGTATTTTCGTATCAGTAAGACCGAGAAAAAAAAGAAGAATGTCAAGACCGAAAGAAATAAAAGGTAAGATGTATTGTTAGGATTTTTGGCTATATGAAAATGTTTCCATCCTACATTGGTGCAAGGATAAAAGCTTGGGAGGACTTCAAGCCTATAAAAGAAGTCCAAGGCTTTGGTTTCAAAGTGCCCCAACCAAAAATACACTTTAAGTGTTTGGTTCTTTCTTTCTTTTCTAGTTCTCTTGTCTTAGAGTGTAGAAAGTTTTTTAGTTAAACACTTTGGAGAGTATGGGTGTAATTGGGCGGGGGGAGGCTTGAGAGATTAGTCTATGTGATTGTAACAATTTGTCGCATAGTGGATCTTTCTCTCTGGAGGCCCGTGGTTTTTCTCCGGTTTTAGAGTTTCCACGTATATTCTTGTGTTCAGTTATATTTCTCTATTGTTAGCATTGGGAGGGTTGTTGGGGATCCTTGAGACCGCTTGTTTCCCAACAAGTGGTATCAGAGCTCCAGGTTTTGGGGGAGGTCTCGGTTTAGAAGGTTCGTAGTATGCTCTGTGGTTGCAGCTTAGTCTGATCTTCCACATCAGAAACGGGTTTTCGGTTGACTATTTTGTATACGATAGAATTATACAGGAGCCGGATATACGCATTTGTCATGAGAAGGTTCTGGCTAGGAAAGACTTGGTACTTAAGTGTGTCCATTGTGACCCACCTCTCTTTCCTGGGAATCCTTTGTTGGGTAACTGCTTATAGGCTTGGTGTATATTTTCTAAATATACAATATTGTTTTTGAAGATACGGATACGATGTCAAAATACAGTCCCATGAGGTTCGACGTAGAGAAATATGATGGAAGAATCAACTTTGGTTTGTGGCAAGTTCAAGTCAAGGATGTGTTGATTCAATCTGGGTTACACAAGGCGTTGAAGGGAAACCGACCCCTGTTTCAAGCAAGGATTCAAGCGGAACCAGTAAAGACGATGATGAAGAATGGGAAGATTTGGATTTGAGAGCAGCAAGTGCCATTCGTTTATGTCTAGCAAAGAATGTTCTTGCAAATGTGCATGGGATATCAACTGCAAAGGATTTGTGGGAGAAGCTTGAGCAGTTGTATCAAGGCAAAGGCATCTCAAATCGGTTGTATCTCAAGGAACAATTTCATACCCTTCGTATGGATGGAGATACAAAAATTTCAGATCATCTAAGTGTTCTTAACAATATCGTGTCAGAACTGGAGGCTATTGGAGTGAAGGTTGAAGATGAGGATAAAGCACTAAGGCTCATATTATCTTTGACATCTTCCTATGAGCATATGAAGCCCATTCTGATGTATGGGAAAGAAACCCTGAAGTATGCGGATGTTACCGAGAAGCTATTGTCTGAAGAGAAAAGACTAGGAAGTAGCGGTCATACTTCGTCAGAAGGAACAATTTTAATATGCGGGAACGGGAAGAAGAAGCACTCACAGAAGATTCCTGTATGCTGGAAGTGTGGACAGTCTGGGCATGTCAAGAGAAATTGTCCAGGTGGAGCAAATTCGGCTAGCAGTTCCAAGTCAGCTAACAATGTCTCCGTCGTTGTTGACGGTGATGATTTCCTTTGAGGTTATGTCATCCTATGGTATGCCCGCGCTACCATGAAAGGGGATGCAATTTTGTTAGCGGGTTCACGGATTTACACATGGGCATTGGGTTGGCATAGATGCAAGATGTGTGGTGAAAAATTGATGTTGATGGCTGATGAACTTCCAGGTATGCCAAGGGGGGAAGTTGCACCATAAATTTTCAGCAAGTTTTTCAACATGTGCCGAGAAGAAATTCTTAGAATGGTCTATTCTAAGTGGCGATACTCTTTTATGGTGGAGTATGATCGTCGGTTGAAGACGGTGTTACTTTAATGTGGTTGTTTTTCATATATCCAAGGTGGAGATTATTGTTAGGATTTTTGGCTATATGAAAATGTTCCCATCCCACATTGGTGCAAGGATAAAAGCTTGGGAGGACTTCAAGCCTATAAAAGAAGTCCAAGGCTTTGGTTTCAAAGTGCCCCAACCAAAAATACACTTTAAGTGTTTGGTTCTTTCTTTCTTTTCTAGTTCTCTTGTCTTAGAGTGTAGAAAGTTTTTTAGTTAAACACTTTGGAGAGTGTGGGTGTAATTGGGCGGGGGGAGGCTTGAGAGATTAGTCTATGTGATTGTAACATTTTGTCGCATAGTGGATCTTTCTCTCTGGAGGCCCGTGGTTTTTCTCCGGTTTTGGAGTTTCCACGTATATTCTTGTGTTCAGTTATATTTCTCTATTGTTAGCATTGGGAGGGTTGTTGGGGATCCTTGAGACCGCTTGTTTCCCAACAAGATGGCGATGGTGCAAGCCTATGTAGCTGTTTCGGGTGCTTTGATGAAAGTGTTATGCATGAACTAGATTTTATGTGAACTAATTAAAAAAAGAGATCAAATTAGGTGGCAGAGATAGAGTTTGAGGCGATGCCTATTTTGTTTGGTTGAAAAGTCAACAAAACAATCAATTTTGATGATTGTGTGATCAGCGTACGAAGAGAGATAAAAAAAGGAAGAAAGATAGCAAGCAAGATGTTTCGAAGTAAGCAAGCAAGAGAGATTCGAATCAAGTAAGAAGATTAGCAAGAAGATCGGTTTTGGTTATAGAAAGAATGAGCAAGACTAACCAAGAAACGTAGCAAGATTAAGCAAGTAACGAGGCATGATAAACAAGAAAAGAAGCAAGTCCAAGATCAAGATTAAGGGGGCGAATGTTAGATTAATCTTGATGGGTACGGGTCGTCGGGTCAAGTAAGGCTCCTAAAGATAAATTGGATATGTGAGTCGAGTAGTTCAGTCCTCTCTGGAGTAATTAACCGAGTCATACACATGTGATGTTTGCATGTACTTTGTTAGTGGTTTAGTAGTATTTTGTCATGTGGTGATCATGGGATAGTGAGTCCATCTTTGTAGGAGTATTAGTTTTATTATTTTAACTATTTATTTGTGTTTAAGTTAATGAATGAAATAAGAAAGTTGAGAAGTAGAAAATCACTCTCTTCATGAAATTTTTCTGTGTGTTGAGTGTGTGTTTAATTGGAGCCTGATCCAACAGTTTCCAGCTGGAAGCATACACTTGTTTACATTCTGGGTAGTATTTATGTTCTTTTCTTTTAGTCTTACATGGGTAATAGTTTTAGAAGTCATATTTTAAGTAACATGACTACTTAAACTGCTATAACAGTCTTCTTGACCCTATGTGAATTGGACCCTGCACACTAGTAATTAGTTAATAGTACCATAGCACCTAACTTTTAGCCTGGGAGCCTGCTGATTTCAAGCACATATTCTTGTATTTAAGTTTTAAGCCCTGACCTCTTGTTGCTGTAGGCACCTTATCTTTTCTTCAACCCACTTTTTCCCATTGTCCTGTTGCTCTTTTCTGTATTAGTAGACTTATGTTAATTTTTTCTGTTTTCTGTTTAAGCACCTGTTTTAATTACCTTTAGAGCACCCTATTTCTGGATTAGTTTTTTGTTCAATCACCTTTTCAACATCTGTTTGATCACCTGTTCAGCACCACGGCTTAGATTATGCCAATTTGATCAACCTTTTGTACGCCAGATTACATGATTAAACACTATGTAGAAACTGGTGGTGGGCCTAACAATACATGGTGCTCTAGGTTCTACCCCCCATGTTTCGCAGAATATATAACAAATTGGTGGACCCTCGTAGTTTCGTTGGTATCATGCGACTGGAACTTTTTTTCTATGTTTTTAGTTCCTACGGTAACCTTCATTTTATGGTTTTTGAAACTGGGAGATGTGTTTTTTGTGTAGGTTTGTTGGATACTAAACACCGTGGTCTAGCGTCTTGATGATGATATGCTGGTTTTGTTTAACTCTTTCTAGCATTTTTGGTTTGTGTTTTTTCCATCCTGATTAGGAGTTTTTTCTATGTTGTTTTTTTATCTTGTATGTCTATGAAAAATTGTGCGAGCATTTTGACCATTGAGTTGCCTAATACATACATCATCTTAGTTGAGAGGTTATTTTTTTTGTTCAGGGAGTTTGATTGATGAATATTGCTTTGTTATCATATTAGCAATTAATCAGCTATTAACTATTTTCTTTCTTTTGGAGGTGCCTCAGTGCTTGCATAGAGATATGCCATGAAGATCATTTCTATCTTGCAAACCAATACATGGTTGTTAACTTTCTACCAGATCCCTTACTTCATTACTTCTAGGTAATATGTTAATCGAAAGATATCAATATATTGAAGTTAGCAATTAAAATGTTTGCATTGGCTTATTTACATTCTGCATGTTGTATTTTGCAGATTGTTAAAGCCGACTTGTTCATGAGTCTACCCATGAAGTTAGCACGTCTTAGAGTTGTTGCATGGTCTTATCTACCATCTGCTAGTTTTTTCTGTTCTCATGATCATTTTCTCTCTGGCATTCGTTCATGACTATTTTTATTTTTCTTTTTGGCTAATAGGTTTAAAAGTAATTGTACGTTGCTCGGAGCTTGGTCGTCCTATTTCTTCGTGATATGGGCTTATGGAACTTTTCAACTTCAGGCTTGGTTATGGTAAGGAAAAGTAGAAACAAATTTCATTTTCATGCTCTACGCCTTTCAATCAAAATGTCTTTGTTTAATTGAATCTGAGATTCTATCATAGCCTATGAAAGTTGTTGGTTACTTTTTTTGGTAATGAAAACATATGATTGATTTATGGATCCGTGTATGTGAACAATCAAAGGCCTTTCTTTTCTACATCTCTATTCGTTCTTTAGTTTCTCATTATGTTCCTCTGATATACATGAACTCATCGTGTTTTATTTGCAGGTAGTTGTTGTGCCAAACACCAAGGTGTGACCATCATGATCACCATTTTTGGTTTTTCCTTTATCCTTATAAACATCTTTTAGTTTTATTGTATTATTCTCAAATGTCCATCTTTGCTCTTTGAGCGGGGGGTCTCTCTAGGAGCAGCCTTCCTACTCTATGAGTGGGGTTTATGGTTATGGTTTGTTTGTTAGTTTATTTACAAATGCTAATAGGTTCAAAAGGATGCAACATGATCCTATGTATGATGGTACATGAGTTGCACATGACGAGAAAAGATTTAAAATGCATAATGCACTGATAAAGATGTCAAGATAGTTAAATGCCTAAATAGTAAGTGTTGTCTTATAGTTTAGAATTACAGAGGAATTACTCAGCAAGATGACAAGGTATTAGGTAATAGGGACTGAATGCTCGATAAATGATAAAAGGATGAATGCCCAGATAAGATGTTAACCTGTATTAGGATATGTGATGGGGATAGCTAGAATGTTTCTATAAGGTAAGTTTACAGTTAATTTATTGTGTTGAAAAATGAAGAAGGATGTCCGATTTTACTTAAACCCCCTCCCCCTCCCATAGGACGCCTTGCTGGCCATGGATGTTCCTTTTCTCTGCTTTCTTTTTCTTTTCCAATGACGTGTGTAAGGATACATTTATGCTGCCAGGTTCTCGACAAAAGTTTATATCTAATTGTTCTTGTTGGCGTGGATCATTAGCAAATGACATTCCTTATTAGCTATTTGTTGCTCTAGTTCTCATTTATTTCGTGTGCTGTCAAGTTTGCATGCTTAGATTATAATTTGTTTGTAGGTATGTTTGGTGCAAATAATCATTATGGATGTGATTCTTTTATGCCCCCTGGAATCCGTTTTTCTCTCAAACGCCATAGAAAAGCTTGTTCAGAATGGACCACACTCCTTTTTGAATTGTTGCTAATTCTATGAATCATTTTTGCATGGGGGCTTGCTTATTGGTAGTTGAAGTAGAATAGTAGGCGCATCTTATTAGCATCATGCTTTTTTTAGTAACTCCCCTTATTTGTTCATGTTCAGTTAATCAACGACTTTGTTTTAGGTTCAGTAATAATTAAGAGTAGACTTTTAAGAGTATTGTATTTTGCTTTTAGGTTTATGGGGTGTCATGTGTCTTAGGCATCACAAGGACCAAATGCTAGTTTTTCTTCTATTCACATGTTCACTTTCCTTTCTAGCATTTTTGGTTTTTGGCAGGCATTCTTATTTCACTTGTTTGCTCGTAGGTATAAAAGAAAATGTACGGGGATGATGTGTGTGTTTTGATGTTCATTAGTTTTCTAGGATCTTTAATGTGTCTTTATCCTCTGCTTGATGGTGCACCCTTTGTCATGTGCTCAGGTTTTTCTCATGATCATTTTACTTCATAGCGTTTTTGGTTTCGGCATTTCTTCATGATGTATGCCTAGTGTTTCTTGTCCTTGGTGCTCTTAACTTGATAGTCAAAGATATCCATACATATCATATGATTCTCTTTAAATACATCAAACAAAGCCAATTGAAAAATAGACAAAAGCTTCAAACATGGAAGCACAAAACATGTAAGCACAAAACATGAAAAAGCTTCAACACAAAACATGGAAAAGCTTCAAAAAGAAATACGTAAATTGTGGAGAAAAGGAAGGCAATGATTGTAGGAGAAAATTAATATTCTTAATACTCCCCCTCAAGTTGAATAGTGGGATATCCATAATTCAACTTGAATTGGTTTTGGTTTGAACTACCGTATTCATGACATGGCAGTTTGGTTTTGGTTTGAAGACACCGTCGATAGACATGGTGCCTTGGTTTTGGTTTTGATTTGGGTTTTGGTTTTGGTTTCGGTTTCGGTTTCCCCTCAAGTTGAAAAATTCAACTTGGCCATTTGGGTTTTGGCATTTGTTTTGATTTGGTTTTGGTTTTTTTTTTTTTTTTCTTGAGCTTTAATTTTTTTGTTTTAGCGGAAACATTTTTTTTTTTTATATTTTAGTGGGATCGCCAAAATTCAAGTTAAAATGGTTTTCGTTTTGGATTTGGTTTTGAGGAAAATTTTTTTTAAAGGTTCTGTTTTGTTTTTGAGAATTTGGTTTTTGGATTTTTTGGTTTTAGAAAAAATTTTTTAATTATGTTTAAAAAGGATTTTTTTTATTGTGTTTTTTTTCTTTTTAAGGCGATTCGCCTCTCAGCACTCAGTGCCAGGTCTAAAGATTTCCTTCGGAAGCTTCACCACCACCAACCTTCTCGGCGCTGTCGTTGCTAGTAGCACTATTGTTGCCTATGGTAATGACAACCTTCCCTTCTTGATTAGGGTTCTTAGTTTTGTGGTTGTCACTCCACCAGTCAGGGAACCCCACGATTCTAAAGCACTCCTCTTTGGTGTGTCCCCTCATATCACAGTGGGTGCACTTGAGGTGCGATTTATCTTTTCTAATTGGTGTTCCGTTCTTCTTTTCTGTCCTGCAATATCCTTTGGTTGCGAGGCCTAACCCGTCAGATTCGGTGGCTAATAACCCAGCTCCAATGCCTTGTGTATCACTAGGAGCCGTTCCTAGAATAGTTTGGTGGGCGGTTTCTTTCCTAACAGCAGCATAGGCCGTCTCTACTGATGGTAAAGGCTCCCACCGGAGGATTTCTCGCTTTATAGGATCATATTTTTGGTCTAGGGCATTTAGGAATTGAAAAAGTTTCTGTTCTGACCTGATTTTTGAGTATGTTTGGATGTCTTCCGGACACTTCATGGGATTCGGATCGATTCGGTCAATTTCACCCCATATCCCCTGTAGTGTAATCCAAAAGTTTTCAAGAGATTCTTCATTCTGTTTGATGTTGTTAGCTTTGACGTGAAGGTTGAATGTCTGCAACTTGTCTCTTCCACTGCTGTAGGTGACCACCAGAGCATCCCATAGTGATTTCGCCGTGGGAAACTCGGTTAGGTTGCCGGCAATTTCAGGTTCAATGTTCTGTATTAGCCATGAAAACACGATCAAGTCTTCTTGTTCCCACTGCTCGAAACTTTCATCGCTTGGATCTGGAGGGTCAGAGGTTAAGTGTTTCAATAGATTCTTTGATTTTCCGCCTATGGCGACTCGAATCATTCGAGTCCATAAAGCGAAATTTGACCATTAAGTTTGAGATTGATTTGTAGGTTGTCGGATAACTTTGGGTTTTGGGGTTGGATGTTGAGGCCATTCTTGAAAAAGTTGGCTAGTTGGATTGATAAATCGGAACCCGAGTTGTCGTCTCCGGACATGGTTGCTTGGTTTGAGTTTGGAATTTGGATTTTGGGTTTTTATTTGGAATTTCTTTGATGAGCAAATTGTTCCAAGGATCAGGAACACCGCTCTGATACCATCTTAACTTGATGGTCAAAGATATCCATACATATCATATGATTCTCTTTAAATACATCAAACAAAGCCAATTGAAAAATAGACAAAAGCTTCAAACATGGAAGCACAAAACATGTAAGCACAAAACATGGAAAAGCTTCAACACAAAACATGGAAAAGCTTCAAAAAGAAATACGTAAATTGTGGAGAAAAGGAAGGCAATGATTGTAGGAGAAAATTAATATTCTTAATAGGTGCTTCCTAGGTATATGGATACTCAATGATATATTTATGGCATTCACAAGCTGGAAGCATACACATGTTTACATTTTGTGAACCATGTATGTGAACCAACGTGACTTTTTAATTGTAACATTGAAATCTTACTTTATAACTGACTTTTGATTCAAGTTTCAAGTAATTGCAACAACCACACTAATTCTTGGCATGTCTACAGATCTGTATTCGGCCTCTGTTGTTGACAAGGTGATCGTAGGCTGATGTTTACTGCACTAGTAGACTGTTGTTCCTCTTATCTTGAACATTTAACCAGTGGTTGATCTTCTACTGCCTAGGTCTCCTCCATAATCCGCATCACAGTACCCAGTAATTTCTGTTCTAGACTCCCTCTTGAACTTTAATATGTTTTTACGCGTCCCTTTCACATATCTCATCACCCTTCTTATTCCAAACATGTGCTAACTTCATGGTGTTTGCATAATATGGCTTAGAACTCTAACAGCAAATGAGATACGGGGTCTTGTTTAAGGCAAGTATATACCTTCCAATAATCTTCAAAACTCCGTTCATTTCTCTTTCTTTTCCATCTTCTGGTAAGAGTTTTTCATTTGCATTAATTGGTGACTTGGTGAATAGTTGCTTTAGATTCCATCATCTTAAATTTTTCTACCAGTCGCTTTGCATAAGTTGACTAATGTAGTTGAATACCATCTGGTTATAATCATAATCATTAATCAACTTAGAGGCCTAATAGTGGTTTAGTCGGCCTGAATCCTTTCATGCTGAATAGCGGGTCTTCAAATTACCTTTTAATTGGACTATATCTTTCATAAGGTCCCCTCTTACTACTAATGATTTATATGATCATTTTTTATTTTATGTCTTCCCATCGTTATGATAACTTTTATCTTGTTCTCTTGCTGCTAGGTTTAATAAAATGTTTGCATGGTTGCAACATTGTTCTTTTTAAGTTGCTTGCATTTGAGGCCGTTAATTTTTCTCTTTGAATTTAAATGTGTGATCATTATGTGAATTAAGGATATAAAATTTGTGTTTGCACATGTCAGTTGTCTTTACATATTGGCTTCTATTTCTTGCATTTTCTGATTCTCAATTCCTTATGTATAAGCTTGCGTTATAAAAGTTTGTATTCAAGATTTCCCATTGTTGGCATAGACATATATCTAAACTTTACAGGAGCCTTGTACACCAGATTTTCCCTTTATTTACAGCGTTGCAAGTATACTTGTTTAAGAGTTGAAAATTGTTTGGGATTATGTTCCATTTTACACATAAGTATGAATGACTTTGAAGTATTCGTTTTTCGTGGTACTTTTTATTTTTTTCTTGTTCAGTCTCATTCTTCTATTTAACTCTATAATCTTGTTTAATCTCAATTTTTTCTTTAATATTGGTTGATTAGTATGATGCTTTAAACATTTTTTTAAGACTTTAGTTGCTTAAAGGCCGTACCTGGTGCATGAAGCTCCCGCTTTGAACAGGGTCCGGGGAGGGGCCGGATCGCGAAGCGATCTGATGTACGCAACCTTTCCTTGCACAATTTTGTGCAAGAGGCTGTTTCCACGGCTAGAACCCATGACCTCAAGGTCACAAAGCAGCAACTTTACCAGCAACTTAATGACCCACATAATTTTGCTGAAGATGACGGCCATATTTCTACTATTTCTATTCGTTTGTGCTTCCTAGGTAATTGGTACTCGAATGATCTAATTTATGGTAGTTTCCAGCTAGAAGCATACACATTCACATTTTGCAAACTGATGGGGTAACACCCCTTGGCATCAATTAACACAGCCGCGGCTCGTAGAAACCACAAGGACCCGGCCGCGGCACATTGCGGAAAGGGGAGCTGGCTGCGGCATATTGCAAAGAAGGAGAGCCAGCCGCGGCACAAGGAGGAAAAAGAGATCCAGCCGCGGCACAGGGCGGAAAAGGAAAGTCGGCCGTGGCACCCAGCGCGGGGAAGAACAAGCCGCGACACGTCCAGATATCGGATTGCGAAGTCCATAGAAAACCTAAAGAAAATAAGTGTTTGACACTTGGAGAATTCTAAGTATTGGAAAACACACTACAGGCGGAACAAGCGCCTATTGGTTGTTCACGAATTTCGTCAGGACGAAAGGTAACAAAACGAATGAAGACAAAACCTGACTAAACTGAAGAACCTGGAAGGTTGAAGTCAACTATGGAGACAAAAAGTATTAATGTCAAGTGAGAAACCCTTTGCACCAAAAAGGGGAAGAATCATTTACTCAGAGAAGAGTAGAATCAGATCCTAGACTTTGACATTCTTAAAATAACTACCAATTGAGAAACAACCAAAACCAACAAACACTATAAATAGAGGTTTTAACATTGAAGAGAGAACAACAACATACACATCCAGATACCAGAAACAAAGATCCCAAAAACCCTCACCCGAAAGCCACAAAGTCATATCAGAATCTTGGTGATCATATTAAGCACTGCTTCTCGTATCTAAATCACTCGGTTAAAAATCGTGTAGCAACACAAACTATGTAAGTTGTCTTTATTAGTCTTACATGGTTAACTATGTTAGTAGATCTGTTTAGTCGATCTAATTTTGTGACAAATTGTTTTTTTAATCTCATTCATGTTTGTGTTAGCAACATTAAATATAAATGTAAAGTAGAATATTCTTAATAGTATTCATTAGCAACGTAGTCTTTTATTGTTGCAACCCCTTTAGTATATGCAATTTGCTCTTCCTGTGTAAAGCCTGCACGCATATTGCCGTTCCAATCATACTGTTTTTGTTAGGAGATTCAGTTGGTGCTAAGTGTTGCATCGTTATGGTCTGATCATCATGATCGTCATTTGTTGGTTTTTCTTTTGTTATGATCATCTTCTTGCTAGACTTTTTATCTTCTCAAATGCCAAGTATGCTTTGCTAAGTATTGTTTATTGGATGCCACGTGTCTTGGGCGTCATGTGGACCATGTGTTTATTTTTTATTCTCTGTTCTTTTGTGATGATATTTTTTTTTGATAGTAGGTTTAAAAGATATTGTAACTAGATTGAACCATTACTGAATTGTAAAATAAGAAACGGTAAGGAATGAAGGGGAGGTGGGAGAAGATTTAAGTCTTGTGAATTTCAGTGAAACCCTGATAGCTTGGACTATTATTGTTTCAGTTTTTTTTTTTTTTTTTTGCAAGGTAAATTGACAACACTTAATGTGATAGAAATAAATGGACATAAGGTTGCATGGCATTGAAGCTCTTGTTTTCTCTCATACCTTTTTTTCTCTAGTTTACCTTTTTTGGGTTCAATGTTCTTATATCTGTTACTAAAACAACTAAAGGTTTGTTGAAAAAATGAAGTTCAATAAACGCTTTTTATAAAATTATATTGATCTTTCACAATTAAAATTACAATATTTATGAAGCTTTTACTCATAATGAACCATCCCTATCTAGTCTTACTCTTTTTCTCGAGAAATAAGATCCTATATTTTTTTAACAACAATCCTATACAATGATCCATTACGAGACATAAACCTTGGGCACATAAAGTGGTATTCAAGAGATGAGTTTTCTTGGGTTTACCCATTTTAACCAAAAATGAGGGTGTTTCCTGAGACTTTTTTCTTTTCTTATTTTGTATTTATCTTGACCTGGTGATGTATTCTGGATTTATTGTTGCTTCAACACTATTATTTCCTTCACTGCTAATCACCGATCTTCACTAATTTTTCCCTTTTTTCCCCATATATTTTATATCAGAATACTCTTAGTCCAAAGGGGCCCTATGATTGAAATAAGATCCTATACAATATAAAAAATCAAATGCAATGCCTCATAAAAATAATAAGAAATTTGTTCAAGTGAAATCAATCCAAAATAATCCAATTAAAATTCAATCAAGATCATAATACAATCAAGTAATCAACCAATAACCACCACCTCAATTCTCACGTCTACTATCTTCTTGTGAATGCTGATGATTTGACACTTCTTCCACATGTGGTGGCACTTCTTCTGCCGTCACCTCCGGCGACTCCACGGCGGCAGCTTCCGACGACACATTGCTCCCACCGTTCTCCACCACCACCACCACCGGCACCGCCTCCCGCCGCGGCGGAGGACCCATCCTACCGTCGATACACGTTGAACATTTGGTCTCCACCCACCCTTCAAAGTCGTATTGCAGGTGACCCATGACTCGCCGGCCGGAGCACAGGCGGCCGATCATCACCGCCACCGCACCCAACACCATTATCACCGCCAGAGCTCCGATCACCGGCCCCACTGAGTCGTCGCCGGAGTGAGGTTTGTAGGGCTGTTGTTGGATCACCGGCGGGAATGGCGGTGGTTGTTGCGACGGATCCACCGCCGGAGTTGATGACATTACTATTAATCTTTAAAAATGCAAGCTTTTTGGAAGGTGAATCAAACAACCCCACACATTGGGTGTGGAGAATGAGGAAATTATTAGATGATTATGAGCAAAATTAAGAAAAAAGAAATTAGGGTTTCAAGAATTTTATCAGAATGAAATCAAGAACCCAAATTAAAGGACCAAGAATTGATGCAATTGTGAGCTGAATTAATGAAAAACCAAATGGGTTGTGATAATTTGTTCTGATATCACAAAGAAATTGAAGGTGAAATCAAGAAACGCAAGTGGGTTTTCAAGAATCTTCAACAGAACACAGGTATGAATCAAGAAACCAAATTCTATAAACTTTCAGAATGAGTATGAAATTGGGTTTTCAAGAATCTTCAAACTGAGTGATTGTGTGCAAATTACCAAAGAAATTGGAGAAAAGAGCTGAATCAAGAAACCCAAATTGGGGTTTCACTTGTGTAAAAGAACAGAGAAGTGTCAGCTGAATCAAGAACCAGTAAGTGGTGCTTCATAAATCTTTCACATTTGTGTGTGTTAAATGTCCCATAAATTTCGAGAGAAATACAGAAATTGAATGTTTGAGGGTAGGGGCAGGGGTGGGGGTGGGGCTGGTGGGAGACTCAAGAAAAGCGGTGAAGTGGGGGCATCTAAAGGACATCTTATGGGACAGTTTGAATGGTGATATGAAGAGTAATTTGGGGGTGCACAAAAGCTCATATATTGACTACATATGGGCTAATTTGAGACATATGCATAGTGTTAAAGACCAACTCTAATGATAGCACATGGGAAGGACAACGTTTGAGAAGGCTGTCTGTGTGTGGGGTGCTTGTATGGAAGATTGCTATTAGGTGTTTGTGAGAGGGGAAAGAGCCGGAGGGGAGAATGTTATGTAATGTCGTGCAGTTTACAGTTTGATTTTGACAGTTTAACGATTTGATTGATAGTTTAGAACATGAAATTTATAACCGTTCGTTAAGACTTTTTCAAAAGTTTCTTTTCTTTCTTTTGATATATTGTTATATATATGTATTATATATTATATATTCATACACTATGTTTATTGTTTTACCGCAAACTAATAATTTTAAAAGTAGTTGGTTCAAACCATTAAATAGTTAAAATCAAACTATTAAACTACCCTTTCAAAGATTCAAAACCTTAGTAAATGGTGAGATGCATGAAATCAATTGGAGTTAATTTTTGACCTTTTTTTAGTCAATTACTCTCTTTATTTCAACTCTTCATTGCTGTTTTAATGATATAGGTGTGTAGGGTATCTTATATAGAAGAGAAAATAAAGAAATATTTATTCTTTTACCTTATATTTGGAAATTATTCCTGTCATGTTTCTCTATCACAAATTAATTAGTAATCTTTTTTTTGAAAGGCAATTAATTAGTAATCTATGTATGCATTATAATGTATACATAGGGCGTACTCGGTGTATGAAGCTCCCGCTTTGCGCAGGGTCCGGTTCGCGATCCGGCCCCTCCCCGGACCCTGCGCAAAGCGGGAGCTTCATGCACCGGGTACGCCCTATGTATACATTATTATGGGATATGATGCTCTCTTATCATCATTAGGACACCTAATGGGCTTGATATCAGCTTACCCGGTCCAGTTAGAGTTGATTGCTAACCGGGTAAGTGGTCGGACTGTTTGATTTTCACTCCTCATATTTTGACTGAATCTTTTGTAACTGACTCACCATTTCCCTTGCTTCTGACCGAGTCCGGACTTTTAATGCTTCTGACCCGATCCAGTACATAGAAAACATTTAAACTGCCCCTAACTTACATAACATATGTGTCCCCACCCATTCTATGATCTTAATGCATTCAATAAAATTACATTAAACATTATATTGTACCTTATGATGTTCTTTATTTATTTGTTTTTTTTTAAATTTTAAAAATTAAATATTCTCCTTTCAACAAGCCAGATATGTGAAGCAGCTGCAAGAATCTTTGTGAGTACACTTTAAAGACAAGAAAGCCAATTTGTCAATTGAGTCTGTACCTTGGCTTCTGTGGCCACTGGCTAGTACCACCAAACTTTTGATTTATATCACACTTTATCCCCCTCAACTTAATAATAGTTGGCGAATTGCCCCCCTTATCCCCCTCAACTTAATAATAGTTGGCAAATTGCCCCCCTTGACTATTGTGTTGTTTTTTGATTCACTTCTTTACCCTTTTCAAAATTGTACTTTTCTTTTCTGTTAATTTTCAACCGAAGTTCACCTTGTCTCCTTGTGCATTGTTTCTTTATACTTGTTCACTAATCACTATATTCCTTTTAAAATTCCAATACAAAAGTCAAACTCTCTAAGCCCACCTCACACCAACAAATAAACTACTTTTTTTGCATATTTTACTAGTGGTGTTAGACATGTTGTATTTGCATAGTATAGCTAATTAACTAGGAGAGTTAGACAGTACATGTTGTGGATCGAATCAGACACGAATCTAAAACTTTTGCATGAACCTATAACACATGAACCAGGAAAATTCGTGTGTCTTCGTAGCTTGACATGCCCGTGTACCTATAAAAATACTATAAATTTCCCAATATTACTACCGTAAAATCACAAATTTACATGAAACACACATATCATAGTTGCTTTTTTTAATGACATTGGAACTACCTCCAATATCCGAGTGAGTCTTCCTAAAATGGGATGTCAACTATTCATATTGATATTGACGCTCTAGACTTGACTCAACCAGTAACACTATCAAGAAGAAAACATACGGTTATGAAAAAATCTTTTATTTGAACTGAAGACCTAAAAGATTTCAAGTCTAAACCATCACTCATATACCATTGAACAATAAATACAAATGCAAAATAGTTGCTCTTAAACTACAAAACCCAACATTATTCATTTTTAGCTTTTTAAGTTTTAACATAAAATGCACAACCAACTTAACTTACATTATGGTCCAAGTCCAACATATTAGTGTTACAGACAACAAAGGTCAAAGTCAAACCATTATTCTCAAACATCTAACAACATCACAACCAACTAACTTAATGGTTAATCTCACCACATTTCTTTCTAACTTCACCATTTAACCCTGTAATCACCCCAATATTACCAAGTTTCATCATTGATGTCGAAAAATCCCTATAAAAAAGATACGGGTACATGCTATAATCGTTGACCATCGAAGCAGCCTGTGGATCACTCATCAATGCTTGATCAGATTCAAGTAATCCAGCATTGTTGACTAAGTTTTTATAATACGCGTTATCAAACGCGTATGTAGTCACCATGTCTAGTGAATTAAGGTTTGTGTTTGATTTATCAACATTCGGACATGTGGTCTTCAAGCTTGAGGCTAGAGATTGGTCAAGTTTCGGGTCAGGTTGACCGGTCCCTTTGAAGTCAAATAGCCGGTGTTTGAATGTGAAGCATTGAGCTAGCCCGATAGTGTGTGCACCTATGACACATGAAAAAGAACCCATCTATAAGATGCAAAAGATCAAAACCAAGATTATTATTTCGACCGTTTTACTTATAAATGCACTGGTTCGAGTTATGTTTTATTTCTAACGGTCAGTTTAGTTAATATGTATGAAAACACTTTGAATGGCTAGTATATACCTGAGAGAGCCACAACATCCCTCAAATCAAGCCCTACTGCTGCAAACTTAGCAGTGATGTTTGCTAGTGGCTCAAAGGGTGTTGGCAGGTTCGTGTTTGCTGCGTTCGGGTTTGCTGTCAGCCCGTCTCGCCGGCCTAGTGTAACGGGCCAGTTTGGTCCTCCTGACTGTATAAGTATGATTAAACTTTAAGGTGTAAAATGGGTTTAAACAAGAACATAAGTATCTAAGGCAATTTAAAGGTGATAAATTTGGCCAATTTACTTGTAAATGGGTCGATTTTAAGCGCAACTTGTTTAAAAAATTAATGTAAAAGTGTATGCTTGATAACCCAACCTAACCTGTTTCAAATCATTCTAAGAGCAACTTGTTTCAAATAGAACTTGTTTTAATCTGTTACCTAAAATAAAGTAAGTGGGTGTTTGGGATTGCTTATTGAAACAACTTCTGACTTTTGGTGACTTTTGGAGGGGCTTTTTTGACTTTTCATCCATTCCAAAAGTCAAAAGTTGTTTTAATAATCAATCCCAAACACCCCTAAGAAAAAACTATCGTAAAAGTTTAAACTTATAATACCAAAACAACGGCTTCGCGAGCTGCAAGAGTTAAAATGTCAACACAGGAAACAGTCAACGGGCAAGCCTTTTCGACATCAGCTTTTATGTTGTCGATAACTTCAAACCCACGAACCGAATTACGATTGGGGCCTGCATTCTTTTCTCCCGTGAAGGTTTTAGTATCATCCAAAAGCACAGAACCGTCACAACCCTAAAACCAAAATAGCGATCAATCTTCTTATTATGGTTTAATACAACAATAACTTGTTTTTCAAGTGAAATCAGCTATCTTGATTCTTCAATAAACAATTCAAAGATCTTTATTTCAAAAACAAGTGTAAATAATATGACTGGTTTGACCCACCTTTCCTTATGTATTAGTACTCTAAATTTACAAATTTATCAAAAATAAATAAATAAATAAGTGTAAATAATTATTTTAAACTATAAAACTTGATGTTAGTTTCCCTTTTGTCTTTTAAAGTTGCCATAAAACACCTCTGACATTTCAAGTTATAACACAATTTTTTTTTGTAAATTATAAAAACAGGGTTAAACATGTAAATTTAAACAGGACAATCAGCAAAAAATGACTTGGGCACACTAAACCAAAACCAACATACTTCATGTTAGGTTCTTGTCATGTTATGGTGTCATGTTAAAATCCACACCCTTGTTTGTATGAAAGAACATTAAACTTAAACGAATAGACAAATAATTACATTAACAAAACAATCATGGAATTGAAGACGAAGAAGAGATGCGGCCATCCTCGTGTCGTTCTTCATGGCTGCCCAAACACCATACTTAACAATCATTTGTAAGTTGGGACATGATGAATAATAATAGTAGTAACTAAGTTGGCTATTACTACCATTAGCCATATGAAATGCAAGGAAAACCAAGAAAATGGTAATGGTATTCTTTTGATTCATATTGGTTTAAATGGATGATGATAGTTTAAGAAGAATAAGGTTTTTGTTAAGATTAATGATGGATGTATGGTGACTATTTATAAGCCAAAAAGGGGGAAATAGTATATAGTTTAAAGTGTGTTTATTGGATGGGCTACTAGAGTGGTATTGCCATTATAGTTGTGGTAATTAACCTAATGGCCATGTTTGTGATGTTTGCAATTAAACAATGATTTCTTTTAGCTCCATCATGTGAAGAAGATAAGTACACTCATGAGATCATATTTGTCTTGTTCAATAAACAAAAGATAGTAGTAACAATTGTGTAAAAAATCATATGAAAAATGATTTTTCACTAAATTGAACACAATAATATTTTACATATAGTTCGTGTTCTTTTTAGTGAGAGTTTTGTAACAGATTAAGACGTGCGTAAAATGAAGCTAAGATAGTAATATTGATACTTAAACTCGAGCTCTTAAAATGAAATATAAAAAAAGGTATGAGTGAACTTTATTAGTGAGTGAACATTGAATAATAAGTTATAAGAATGAGCTAATGCTATTGAAAAACACCTTTCTAAAACTTTACTCTCACATTTACGCGAGTTTAGTTGTTTGGTTATAGGATAAACATTTCACTTGTAAATTCTATTTTCATTTTGTTTATGAAAAATGGTTAAAATAAATGAAAACAACAATCAAAACTACAACTTATAGGCAGGTAATCTATGTTCTTAAAGCAATTGGCCTTTATCGAATAATGTGTTTCGAGTTTCTTGTGAATCATTTTAGAGATATATAAACTGTTTAACTTATTGAGTTTTATGATATTTCAACTAACTAGAAAATATGTTGGATGCTTACATAATGTTGTATAATTGTATGAATATGGTCTAAGAGAAACAAGTTTTGGTATGTGTGTATACAGAATTTTATGTTCGCTCTTATATGTATGGGTCTTTGTGTCCTTTCAAACAATCACAAATCGCTTTACTATGCACCTTTACAAATATCTGTATAGTCGTTGGAAATATTCAATCGAAAGGTATGATCCTTTGAACCATTATATTGTGATAAACACAATCCTCAATACGTGCAACTAACCAGAACTGCTGTGTTCCATGGAACAAGAGACACAAACCGCTTGAACCATCACGACCATTGAAACAAACCACACACGTAGTTGTGAGCCTTTGAACTAACCAGACTATTAAAACCCGATTATATTATATTCTTTACTTTTCTGTTTTTCCTAAGACTCAGCTTAAATACACATTTTTTTATTTTAAAAATAGGTTTTACCACTTCTATCATCATGTTCTACTATACATATATAAAACGTTAAAAAAAGTTGGCTTCCATCTAATTCTCACACTAGTTGATCAAGTAGGTACTCATTCTTGATCAAGAAAGTGACGATGAAGCAATTAACTCAACTGTTGAGACAATCATAAGTAAATAAACTATTTAAAAATTAGCACGTGCTTAAGGATATAAGTTATGAAATGAAATAACAAGATATTATATGAAAATATAATGAACATGAAACAAGTCAACCCCATGTTGAAGAAGATTCCCTTAAAAAGTAATTCTAAGTGCATGCTACCTTTATTTGATAGGCAATCTATTCACTTGGGCATTTATATAAAATCTTGTGACAAATAATCCAATTTCATAGTGCTTCTTGCTTTCTCTCTTAATGAGACAAGTTATTTCAAAAAGAAAGGTGGCTTCTTCAATTGGCATATTTATTTTATTGCATTTAAGAACTAAAAGTTGAAAACATAAATAAAACAATGTAGTGATTGCAAATTCTACAAACATAAATCTAGCTATATTTCTTCGCATCGAAGAAGATCAGAATGATCAAATTAAAGCACCCAAACTGACTGAACTTACCAATATGCTTTGGTTAAGGTTGAAAACACAAATAAAACAATATAGTGATTGCAAATTCTACAAACATAAATCTAGCTATATTTTTTTCGCATCGAAGAAGATCAGAATGACCAAATTAAAGCACTCAAACTGACTGAACTTACCAATGTGTTTTGGTTAAGGTTGAAAACACAAATAAACAATATAGTGATTGCAAATTCTACAAACATAAATCTAGCTATATTCCTTTCGCATCGAAGAAGATCAGAATGACCAAATTAACACCCAAAACGACTGAATTTACCGATGTGCTTTGGTTAAGTTTGAAAACACAAATAAAACAATATAGTGATTGCAAATTCTACAAACATAAATCTAGCTATATTCCTTTCGTGTCGAAAAAGATCAGAATAATTAAATCGAAACACCCAAAATGACTGAACCTATCGATGTGCTTCGGTTTGAAAGGCTAAAGCACGTGTCATTGGTTTATGAACACCCTTCATCAAAACACCTACAACATGACATGGAATGAAAATCATAAAACTTAGAAATTCATATGGAAAAGTTAAATATTAAATAAAATATATTGGAAATAAATGAAATGATCGCGGGCCCTAATTTGAAGGCTTAAAATCGATCTAACAAGAAATATGAAACAAATGATCATACAATCACTTGAATATTTATATAACTAATATTGTATTATTATTTACCTTTTTTCATCAAAACATCATGACTTTATTATTTTTTTCTTTTTGCAGGGGCGTATTTCAACAAAGTATATTAATGTCTCTCTCATTTCAGCATGTTTAATGATAGATTTTAACAAAGTACTAAAGTGTATTGGTGGTATTTCTAGGGTTGTTTATCGAACCGAGCTAAACCATTTTTAGATCAGGCTTGAGCTAGAAGCTTGGCTCCTCTTGTGTTATTTTTGATGAACTGAAAATTAAGATCGGTATTTTCTCATGAAAAGCTCGAGTTAGCTCCTTGCTTAACAAATTGGTTCTTTATTATTTTAAATTTTAATAAAATATATTTTAGCATATATGGAAAATTTATAAATAGATTCAATATTATTTTCCAATTCAAAGCTTAATTGATGTAAAACTTGAGCCTAGAAGAATTTAGAATTTAAGATTGGACGCCTATTGGAACTTTAAAAGAGCCTAATGTGTTCCTTATACAAAAATCTCTTGATTATTTTTGTATATATAAATCATGAAAGATAATAGTAGGAGATGAAGAAGTTTTAAAACATTTTAAATGAATTTGTCGAGTCCCCTTTAACATATCACATATATTTTATATTTAATTCCCTATTAGGTTACACGTGTAAGCCTGTCAGGCCCAGGAGAGTTTTTGGGCTTATAAACCTGTGGGCTACTGGGCCCGAAGCTCAATTGTTGATGCCTGGTGGGCTGGTGGGTTAAATATTTGATGATCGAGAATTTGAGGCTTGTGCAAAACTCATTCAATGAACCTACAACTCTAGATTCTAGAAGAGTAGAAGACATATGTAAAGGTTGAGTGCAAGCAAATATATTATAAATACTAATATAACATGTAAGATTGATTTAATGATAAAAATATAAATAATAAGAAGTTAAATATGACCTAAAGAGCAGAAGAGGAAGAATATTTACCCGTTTAACTTTTTATATAAATCCAAACAAAAATAGTTTTTTTTTAATACTCCCTAACTAGTAATCCTAACTACTTCTATCTACACTTCTTAATTATGCATTTTTAGTTGCACATTTGCTTGAGTTTGAAGTTTGAAGCCAGGAATGGCTCCGAAGAAAAATAGTTACCATCAAAACTTTTAATCTCAGATATATTTAATATGTTTATTTAAAAAGCACCTTATGAGCAATGGTGTAAAAGTCGCCAGCCGCTACTAGGTCGGTGGACTTGGGAGTTACGAGTACTCGTTCTAGGCCGGGAGTACTCGGGGGGTACTGGATGTGATAAATTATAACAAAATTTATTTTTAAGAAATTATACATATATCAAATATCATAAGTTCATTAATATTTATAATAATATATGTAAATATCAATATAAATTAGAATGATACATGTTCAAATACTAAAATAATTCAAAAAATAATATTTATTTTATAATATTATAGACATGATAATCATTTAGTAGTCCTTTGTCAATGTATCTAAATGAAAAACAACAAAAATTCAATAAAAATCGATGAAAACTAGCGAAAATTGACGAAAAACAACGAAAATCCGAGCTTTCGGAATTGGGCCGAGTTGGGCCGCCTAGCTCCGAGTAGTGCCGAGTTGGGCCGCCTAGCACTGAGTAGGTCCGAGTTGGGCCGCCCAACTCCGAGTACTCCCCGAGTTTGACTGATGTTGACCCATTCCGAGTTATAGGACCGATTTGAAGAAAGTCACTTCAGTAAATGACCGAGTTCGGGGAGTACTCAGCCTAGTTGGTCGAGTTTTACAACATTGAATATGAGCATTGATGCATTAACAACGTTTTTTTTCAAAGAGCATGATGCATTGTTAATTACAATTAGTGCGTCTAACCCTCTTGGCGCGTGAAACTTTGGGTTTTGATTCCTTTTCTATTATGAGTTTTGATCACTGTTGATTACACGGTGTGCCTAACATCTGATATTGAATATGTTGTTGTAATGAGCTTTGATTACATAAGTACATTCCTCCCTTATAACGAAGAAAGTGCAAGACTGACGTGGAAATCTCACGTGCGGTTCTCTTAGAAGGGAGGATACGTTTAAAGCATTAAAAATGATACGTTTAACTTTACATATATTGTTGTTGAGAAATAAAATTAGTTATATTGATCCAATTACCTTGAAGGTTCATTTTCCAAATAGAAACACATTAAAATGATACATTTGAAAAAATAAACACAATTAAACAGATACAATTACCCTAAAGGTGCATGTTTCATATAAGAAATCTTATATCTTATTTATATACAAATATTTTATAGGTGTGATTGAGCTGATTTCATACGATCTTTATTCTAAAAGATTCTTCTCCCACTTATATTGTTTGGGAAAGGGACCATTTTGTCATACAAACACACCTAGAATATTGAGTCTTAAGTGGGATTTGATATGAGTGGTTATTCTAAGAAACCAACACAAAATCAATTTTAAATCGTATCTTGACTATTCAATTTTAACATCTTATTTGGACCTTTGTTTGTGTATTCTTTGAATTCAGGGGCTCTGCTTTTATTCACAATGTAATGACAATATTATAATTATTAAATGTTACAAATATTAAATATTTTAATAATACGGTGATTTGACATATTGAAAACTAAATAAAGCAGCCTGAAAGTCACTCAAGAAACTGCCTACCTTTTTTGCACATTGCTAGTAAATGTATCCCTTTTGCCTTTTGGAATATATAAGTTTCTTAAAATTGTATATATTAAGTTTTAATCATCATATTATTCTTATTTAAGGACAAACTCAGATGTTATTATACAGGGGTACATAAAGGTACCCTTATCATGAATTACAACAAGGAGCCTACTAAAGAGACGCCTTGAATGATTTTTTCAGACGCCCTACTTACGGGCCGTAAGGCCCTTCACGGGCCGTTTTGACTGTCGGGTAGTCAAATCAGTCATTCAAAAACGTAACGGCCCGTGAATATGATCACGGTCATATTTTTTCACGGGCCGTGAAGCTCTTCACGGCCCGTTTGGCATTCAACTTACGGGCCGTGAACTTCTTTACGGGTCCTACTTTCACCTTTAATAATTTGACGAGATATATTATTCCTCGTTTTCGTGTAATTTTGTATTTATTACGTTATTTGATATGACGTAATATTCCTCGATAGTCGTGTAAATTTGTAAACGTGAAGAATGATACGAACCATGAACCTGCTGAACACCTGGAAGGACATGCATACGCAATGAGGCTCACCAAAAATGAGTTTTCTACTGTAAAAAATCTGACCGAGCAAAATATTGACCCTCGAAACATTCTAGACACGTTGAGGGAACAAAATCCCAATAACGTGTCTGTGTTACGAACCATATATAACGCTCGGGCAAAAATTAAAAAGTCTACCAACCCTAATGCAGGTTTTTTTTTCTATACTACAACAACATCAACCGTTTAGACTTCACGGCCCATTTGGTGACATTGAAACGGTCCGTAAAGACCCTCACGGGCCGTTTCATTAGTTTTTTAAGTCTATAAATTCAGCCGCTTCACACAACCAATTCACACAAATTTACTCAATATCCAAACCATGAGTGTTACAAGTGATCAAAATCCGTGGACGGATGAAGAGGATGTGACTTTAGTAAGATCTTGTATCGAAAATTCAGGGACTATCCCACCAAATTCAATATTTTGGAACCGGGTTTCAACTCGTTTTCATCAAATTCTCGAACGTGAAGAATATCGCACCACTCGTGAACTTAGCAACAAGTGGTTTGACTTGAGAAGGAAGGTCACGACATTTCGCCAGTTATACAAAGACGTTTACAACAATCGAAATACGTTATGGAATGATACGGATATTATGACAAGAACTCAAGAAAGATATCGGGAGAATTTTGGAATTTCTTTTAACCATTTTACGGCTTGAATCTTTTATAAAGATCAAGAAGATTAAAAATTATGTGTTTTATTTTTGTGTGATAATAATGGTTTATTGTTTTTAGTAAACTGTACTAATAAACGTTTATGTTTTAATAAAATATTTAATTACTGTTCTACATTACACGTCTAGAATACAGTTCGTCTGCCATAAATCTTCGGAATCTAAAGCAAGCATTCTGTAAGTTAAACTCTTGCCACTCTAAAGATCTATTTTGAGCCAACCTACGCAATAACATACAAATTACAACTCCCTAATCTCGACCAATATGACCGGCGTTAGGAGGCCAAACGGTTTCACACGATACCACCAGTTCTTCGATTTCTTCTTGTCCGGAGTGCTGCCAATATTGTATACGTGACAGAAAATGTAAAAAGTACGATTTGAATTGTACGAAAATCGTTCGGGCATTACGATGAATGCACCATGAATCATCACACGTATTTGGTCGGCATTCGTATGGAGAATATATACAAACTTGTAGTGAGTCCATAGAAATCTTAAAAAGATATCAATTTCTTCGTCATCAGTCATTGGTACGTAAACCTACAAAACAATTTAATTCACGGTTATAAATTCATGATTTTATTGTAAAACATGAAAACAGTATTACCGTATCAACTTCCCATAACGCGGGATATAGACAGTCACTCCCGTCGCCATATTCGTTACCATTAACGGACCCCGAGTATATTAAGTTAAACCACTCAAATGGGAGAATCGTCCAACGGTCACTACCCGGCAACTCTTCTGTTCTACGTATTTCTCCGTATCTCCATATTGTGAGTCTATTTGTCCACGCCCGAACATGCTATAAAATAAAAACTTTTTAATTGTTAGAATTTTAAATAAAATAAAATATACAAAAAAAACTTTAAATCATACCTCTGTACCTAAAGACACGTTTCCGAGTAATTCACGCCAAATTGTAACTGAATATCGGAATGACCCATGTAATACACTCTACATGTTTGGGAATCACCGTTACGTATAAAGTGAATAACATTCTGAGACTAGCTCCTCCCGTTCTGTCAATTATGGTTATCTATTGGATCAGGAATACTTTCCACAATATCTCGTGAGTTTGAAGAGGACTCATTTTGACGTCTTCTATTACCTCCACGAGAAGACATTTAACGGTTTCGTTTCTCACTAACCGTATATAACAAGTAATATATATAACGGTTTATATAGAATCTTAAATCGAATCAAGGAATAATATGTCGTGTCACATAATTATAAAATTAAAAGTGCACGCAAATCGAGGAAAGTAAATTCGCAGAAGGACTACAACGGCCCGTGAGAGAACTCACGAGCCGTTATGGCACTTGTTAACGGGCCGTGGGAGTGGACATTTACGGGCCGTTTGTTTTTTACACGGTCCGTGAGTAAATGTAGTTGTGAAAATTAAATTTCGAAAACCTTACGGCCCGTGAGGCCCTTCACGGGCCGTGAAAAAAGTCAAAGGGCGTCCAGATATAACCTGACAGGGCGTCTGATTAGGTGGGGCCTTACAACAAATCGGATGGTTTGTAAAATGTGGTGTCTAATCATAAATGCATAAGTTGATGTAACATTCCGTATTTTTTTTTAATAATAAAGCTGATTTTGCTCGATGTTGATTCCGAAGAATACAATGATAATAATAATAATAATAATAATAATAATATAATAATAATAATAATAATAATAATGTTAATGGTAATAATAATATTAAAAATAATAATAATAATAACAAAGGGTTATAAATATATATATATATATATACATATATATATAAAGAATAATTATTATATAAATTGAGTGCAGGGGGTATTTTGTAAATTATGAAACTTAATTTTAAAAGTTTCAAGCCTGAAGTAATAAACTCAAAACCACAGGGACCAATGTGTAAAATCATTTAAATCCCAGCCCCCTCCCTCGTGGCACCCCTGTTCTCCGGCCACACCTCCGGTGACCCTCCGGCGAGCTTCAAAAGCCGAGACCACGCGTTTTCTGACCAAAACAGACACTCCCGACACATTCATGTGGGAGATTCGAACGCGTGCCCACTAAACAATTCCAAATTCGAACGCATGCGGTGTAGAACCCGAGCCATGCGTTGTCGGACTTTTGTCAGTCCACAGATCGCACTAACACCGCGTTTTAAACAAATTAAACGAATATGAACCACCATAACTCAGTTTCTAAACAACTCCCATTCTCACTTCATTCAAAACAAACTCAAACACCCCGTTCGATTACCTCTTAAAACCGCGACCTGCAACATTACTAAAAACCCATCTCCGCTCGATTTTAACTGAAATTGATAAGGAGCATTTGATCTCGATCAACATCTAAAGCTTCCTACCCATTTAATTTGATTATAAACGTCATTTGAGCATCATCCGATCATCACCTTCGTCGCGGTCTGTTCATCGAGTGATTCAACACCAATCCAATCATATACAAGGTAATTAAACATATACACATATGCGATTATACACGGGAAATAAAACCCCTATGATTACAGATACTATCGAAATCAAATTGAACTTCGATTTGGCCCGGATTCGAACTAGGGCTCAAATCGATCTGGGGGTTTCTATGATCGATGGTTAAAAGAATTTGAAACAGAACTCTTTCGCGGCCACGGCCCTTGGTTTGATGGTTCTGTAGTCACAATACATACTGGAGGTCCAGGGTTCGAACCCGGGCAACCTCAAACATTTTTTTTTGCTTTGTTTTAAGCCTTTATAAATTACAAAAAAATTCTTAAAAACTATAAAAATCATTTTTATAAACTTGTTTATTTTTAAAACATCAAAATCATCTTCTGCAATTTTTCTTTAAATTTTATAAAACAATAACACATAAAACAATATAAACAACATAATCTATTTTAAAACTATTATTTCTTTTATAAAACATAAAACGTTTTAATTGTTCAAAAACGAACAAATTTATTTTTCAGATGAATTATTCCTTTGACCAATAATTATTTACTTATTAATAATTATTATTTTCATTCTTTAATATTTCAAACTTTAATATTATAGGTTGATAATTTATAAAATCACTAAAAATCAACCTAGATCCTTCCAAATTATTTTTATCACTTTTGAGTCACTTAAATAATTAGAATTTTAATTGATTATCATATGATTAATTAATAAAAATTAATTATTTATTCTTCCTGCACTTTAACAATCAATCAAATGTTCAAGTATATTGGTAGATTTATTTCTATATAATTATTTGAAATGAATTTATTATATTTCAAGACAAACAAATGAAATAAAATTAGTTTATTTAAACTACCATTCAAAACCCAATCTCAATGGAAACCCATCCTATTCCCCATTTCTCATATTATTATTATTCTAATTCAAGGCACCGTTCCTTAGGTTAATCATAAGGAAATCGTAGGTGTCTAAACTATCACGTCCAAATTCAAATCTCATCAATCAGGTGAGTATTCATATCCCCTTTTTATATCATTTCCTATTTGGGGGAAATCATGTGATACAATATATTCAAACATGATATTCTATTGTTGTTTCATTCTAAATTCAATTCAAGACAGGTTATGTTATTACTTGCAATTATGTGAACATACTGTGATAAACTGGACGACAGTAAAACCCTAATTCAATCAATCAATCAATCCTGGCAACAATGTAGATCTACTGGTTTGGATAACCCACCCCATATGAATAGTCGAGTGGTGATTGTGCCAGAGGCAGGAGTTAAACTATGGTGTATGTGTGGAGTCTATTATTTGCAAGTGTCAAGTCAAGGGTTGTTATTGTGTCAGTTTATCTATATGTTTTACTATTGCAACATAAGTCTTAACGTTACCTTGTGAATTGGATTATTCTCAATCAATCAATCAATCTATATGTATATTCAAAACTATGACTACTCACCAGCTAATTCGTTAGCTGACTTTATTTTCTCACATGATTTCAGGTTAAGCAAGATAGTGGACTTCTACCTGCTCATTTAAGACCCGGACTTAGTTAAAATAAAAGACAGTTACTATTTGTGGTTTCAATTGTTGTATTTGTGCATGTTGAACTTATATTATCATGTAATCTGATTTTAATATTATTTCCACTATTAGACAACCATGTGTTATGAACAATCAATCATTCCCTCGTCCGCTCCGATGATTCCGCCGTCGGTCGGGGTGTGACAGATTGGTATCAGAGCCATGGTTATAGGGAATTAGGTTATTAGAAATGGAATGACCTAGACTATAACTAGGTACCTTTACACATGAGTCCTCTCATGTATTGTATATGCATAGATAGGATTATATGTGCTTACATGTTTATACTTGATTATGTGATTATATACCTTATGTGATTCTTCCTATACTTTGAATCTATCAATATACACACGAATCTTAACTCATATTCTAAGGCATTGTGTGCCTAATTCAAGTGATTTCAAACTCCAAAACTCGATTGTTATTCATGGTTTTCAAATCTCGTCAAAGTCCGTGTCACATGACCGAGAACATGCAATGCTGGAAGAGTGGGATACCTGTATCTTAAGGTGTTCTGTCTAGGCAAGGTATTTCATACAACTTGATTACCTTACCTGGGAACCCTCGAGATGAGTATTCGCTTATAGGTACGCATGTCCTCGTGCTGGACACAAATACTTTGATAAGTCAACGTAATCGTTTTGGTTTGCGAACCGAACGTTTACACTCCTAACCTCTCATTGTTATTCTAAACAATCTCATTAACGATCTTATTATTTTGAAAAGTTTTTAAAACCAATTACCCGTTTCTCATAGAGGTTTCTTCTTTCCATATTATACAGAATGGCTTCTCGTCAAATCCGTTCACGATCTAGAAACTCTGGCCGCAAGATTGCTACTATGGTAGCACGTGAAGTTGCTGCTGTTATCCCAACTCTGCTTACCCACTTGAACCAAGGCAACAATACTAATCAAAACCCAACTGCACCAAACCCTCCCCAAACTTGTACCTACAAACATTTCAGTTCTTGCAACCCCACTAAGTTCAGTGGAACTGAAGGAGCTACCGGATTACTACAGTGGTTCGAAAGCATCGAGAACACCTTCCTAAACAGCGAATGCCCTGAAAATCTAAAAGTCCGGTATGCCACAAGTGTTCTCCAGAAACGCGCACTCACTTGGTGGAACGGGGAGAAACGAACCCGTGGCACTGATGCTGCCCTGGCATTGACGTGGGTGAAGTAAAGGAACTCATGACACGAGAATTCTGCCCACGAAATGAAATCAAAAGACTAGAAGCTGAATTCTGGGATTTGGCTCAGGAAAGCGGCGAGAATCTGGTTTACACCACCCGTTTTCACGAGTTGAGTCTTCTGGTTCCTCATCTAGTTACTCCCTCATCTCGAGCTATCGAGAAGTACATAGGTGGTCTCCCTATGCAAATTCAGGATACCGTGTGGGGTAGGAACCCTACTAACTTGGCAGATGCTATCCGTCTAGCAGCTCAGTTAACCGACAACCATGTCAAGGCCGGTACCTTGACTAGGAAGGGTGACAAGAAGAAAATGGAGAAGTCTTCTACTGAAACAACCAAGGAAGACAAGCCTGAAACTTCCAGGAACCGGAAGAGGAAGGCTAACTCTCAAAACTTTGCTGTAGTTACCCCTGCTGTTCCAATCAACCAAGTCGCACCGACCTATCAACCAACCATGAATAATCAAGCCCCAACAAAGAAACCATACACCGGGCCATTTCCACAATGCAACATCTGCAAGTATCATCATCCTACTGGTGCTAAGTGTCGTCAGTGCACCAGTTGTGGTCGTTTTGGCCATACATTCAACATATGCAGGAATGCTGCTAAGGTATTGGTAAATGCGCCAGTCCAACAAAACCCTCCTGCAATTGCTCAAGTTCGTGCATGTTATCAATGCGGTGATCCAACTCATTTCCGTAACCGATGTCCTCAGCTCGTTAATGCCGTACCCGCAGCACAAGGGCGTGCTTTTAACATCAATGCCCAACAAGCTCAGGCTGCCAATGATGTGGTGAATGGTACGTTCCTAATCGATCATCAATATGCTTCAATTTTATTTGATACCGGTGCCGATAAAAGTTTTGTATCCTTAGAATTTGAACCTTTGCTTGTTAATACCCGAACTAAGTTAGGGAAACCGTTTACAGTAGAAATAGCTGATGGAAAATCCGTCACAATTGATTCTGTCATCCAAAATTGTACCCTTAAACTTAGTGAACACGAATTCCCTGTCGATCTTATACCGATGCCACTTGGAAGTTTTGACGTCATTATAGGCATGGATTGGTTGTCAAAGAATCATGCTGAAGTCGTCTGTTTCGAGAAAATCATCCGGATCCCTCGCGCATCTGGAAGTGTCTTAAATATTTACGGGGAAAAGTCTTCCAAAGGACTTAAGCTCATGACTTGCACTAAAGCCCAAAAGTACCTCCGCAAGCGTTACGTGGCTTTCTTAGCTCATATCGTGAAAACGGATAAGAACCCTAAGAAGATTGAAGACATTCCGGTTATTCGAGAATTTCCCGAAGTCTTTC
Organism: Flaveria linearis; assembly: GCA_024085815.1. Lineage (NCBI taxonomy): Eukaryota > Viridiplantae > Streptophyta > Magnoliopsida > Asterales > Asteraceae > Flaveria > Flaveria linearis. The sequence goes on from CM044001.1 coordinate 1,650,410, forward strand.
CCGAAGACCTAACCGGTCTTCCTCCTGTTCGTCAAGTCGAATTCCGTATTGACCTTGTGCCTGGCGCAACTCCAGTAGCAAAATCTCCCTATCGACTTGCACCATCTGAGATGCAAGAGCTTGCTAGTCAACTTCAAGAGCTCTCCGATAAAGGCTTCATTCGACCAAGTTCCTCGCCCTGGGGAGCCCCAGTTTTGTTTGTGAAGAAGAAGGACGGATCTTTTCGAATGTGCATCGACTACCGGGAGCTTAATAAGCTTACTATCAAAAACCGGTATCCTCTACCCAGGATCGACGATTTATTTGATCAGCTTCAAGGAGCCTCTCATTTTTCCAAAATCGATCTCGCTCAGGTTATCATCAATTACGAGTGCACGATGATGATATTCCCAAGACAGCTTTTCGCACAAGATATGGCCATTATGAGTTTACAGTAATGCCATTCGGGTTAACCAATGCACCTGCAGTATTCATGGATTTAATGAATCGCGTGTGCCGACCATACCTAGACAAATTCGTGATCGTATTCATCGACGATATCTTGATATACTCCAAATCCAAATCCGATCACGAGAACCACCTTCGTCTAATACTCGAACTTCTGAGGAAAGAGAAACTCTACGCCAAATTCTCAAAGTGTGAATTCTGGCTTAATGAGGTTCAATTTCTTGGTCACATAGTAAACAGCAAAGGAATTCACGTTGATCCCGCAAAGATCGAGGCAGTAAAGAAATGGGGAGAACCTAAGACTCCTACAGAGGTTCGTTCATTTCTTGGACTAGCCGGATATTATCGACGTTTTATTCCTAACTTCTCTAAGATTGCTGTGCCACTCACTGCTTTGACCCACAAGGATAAGCCTTTTTCTTGGGGGCCTGATCAAGAAAAAGCATTTCAAACCCTCAAGCAAAAGTTGTGTGAGGCGCCGATTCTAACACTTCCTGATGGAAACGACGACTTTGTTGTCTATTGTGACGCTTCAAAACAAGGTCTAGGGTGCGTTCTCATGCAGCGAGGCAAAGTTATAGCTTATGCCTCAAGACAATTGAAGATTCATGAGAAAAATTATACGACGCACGATCTTGAATTGGGAGTTGTCGTATTCGCACTCAAAATCTGGAGACACTATCTCTATGGCACTAAATGTGTTGTATTCACCGATCATAAGAGTCTCCAGTACATCTTCAACCAGAAGGAGCTTAACATGAGGCAACGACGATGGGTCGAACTACTCAATGACTACGACTGTGAGATTCGTTACCACCCCGGTAAAGCTAATGTCGTAGCCGATGCATTAAGTCGTAAGGGTCAAGTTATGCTTCAAAGTGTTACCATCCAAACCGACCTCTTGACCCGTATACTCGAAGCTCAACACGAATCAGTCACCGAGGGCAACATGTATGAGGAAATGTCATGCGGTGCTGAACTCCAATTGGAAATCAAGTCGGACGGACTACTGTACTTTCTAAATCGACTTTGGATTCCGAATCGCGATAATCTTCGAACAACCATCATGGATGAGGCTCATAAGGCTCGTTATTCTATTCATCCGGGAGCAGATAAGATGTTCATGAATCTTCGGAACCAATATTGGTGGCCCGGCATGAAGAAGGATATAGCCTTGTATGTATCTAAATGCCTCACATGTTCCAAAGTCAAAGCCGAGCATCAACGTCCCTCTGGATTACTCGTACAACCCGAGGTTCCATTATGGAAGTGGGAAAGCATATCCATGGATTTCATCACCAAGCTGCCTCGTACCGCTAGTGGTCACGATAGTATCTGGGTTATCATTGATCGATTGACTAAGTCGGCTCATTTCATTCCAATTCGGGAAGATTATCGAGTCGAGAAATTGGCTCGCATCTACATCAATGAAATAGTCAGTCGGCATGGTGTACCTTTAGATATTATCTCTGATCGCGATGGTCGTTTCATCTCTCATTTCTGGAAAAGTCTTCAATCAGCCCTTGGGACTCAACTAAATCTTAGCACAGCCTATCACCCGCAAACCGACGGTCAGACTGAAAGAACGATACAAACCCTCGAGGATATGCTTCGGGCTTGTGTCATTGATTTCAGTGGATCGTGGGATTCTCATCTTCCGTTGATCGAATTCTCTTACAATAACAGTTACCATACCAGCATCCAGATGGCACCATTTGAGGCCTTGTATGGCCGAAAGTGTCGATCTCCCATCTGCTGGTCTGAAGTTGGTGAATCACAGATTACTGGTCCGGAATTGATACAAGAAACAACAGACAAAATTCATAAGATCCGTGATAACTTGGTGGCTGCTAGGAATCGTCAAAAGCATTATGCTGATAAAAGACGTAAGCCCATGGAATACAATGTCGGTGATCTCGTACTTCTTAAGGTATCACCTTGGAAGGGAGTGATTCGCTTTGGAAAGAAAGGGAAGCTAGCACCTCGTTACGTGGGTCCATTCAAAGTGCTCGAGCGAATTGGGAAAGTGGCCTACAAGCTTGAACTACCCCAAGAACTCAGCAATATACATCCAACGTTTCATGTCTCAAATCTCAAGAAATGTCTTGCCGATGAAAATCTCCACATTCCACTCGACGAAGTCCAGATTGATGAATCTATGCACTTTATTGAGAAACCTGTGGAAATTATGGATCGGGAAGTCAAACAACTCAAACGTAGCCGAATACCAATTGTCAAAGTTCGTTGGGAGTCTAAACGTGGACCAGAGTTCACCTGGGAACGTGAGGACCAAATGAAGCTCAAGTACCCTCAACTTTTCGATTCAGCCTCCTAGTGATTTAAAATTTCGGGACGAAATTTCCTAAAGCAGGGGAGACTGTAACATTCCGTATTTTTTTTAATAATAAAGCTGATTTGCTCGATGTTGATTCCGAAGAATACAATGATAATAATAATAATAATAATAATAATAATAATAATAATAATAATAATAATAATGTTAATGGTAATAATAATATTAAAAATAATAATAATAATAACAAAGGGTTATAAATATATATATATATATACATATATATATAAAGAATAATTATTATATAAATTGAGTGCAGGGGGTATTTTGTAAATTATGAAACTTAATTTTAAAAGTTTCAAGCCTGAAGTAATAAACTCAAAACCACAGGGACCAAATGTGTAAAATCATTTAAATCCCAGCCCCCTCCCTCGTGGCACCCCTGTTCTCCGGCCACACCTCCGGTGACCCTCCGGCGAGCTTCAAAAGCCGAGACCACGCGTTTTCTGACCAAAACAGACACTCCCGACACATTCATGTGGGAGATTCGAACGCGTGCCCACTAAACAATTCCAAATTCGAACGCATGCGGTGTAGAACCCGAGCCATGCGTTGTCGGACTTTTGTCAGTCCACAGATCGCACTAACACCGCGTTTTAAACAAATTAAACGAATATGAACCACCATAACTCAGTTTCTAAACAACTCCCATTCTCACTTCATTCAAAACAAACTCAAACACCCCGTTCGATTACCTCTTAAAACCGCGACCTGCAACATTACTAAAAACCCATCTCCGCTCGATTTTAACTGAAATTGATAAGGAGCATTTGATCTCGATCAACATCTAAAGCTTCCTACCCATTTAATTTGATTATAAACGTCATTTGAGCATCATCCGATCATCACCTTCGTCGCGGTCTGTTCATCGAGTGATTCAACACCAATCCAATCATATACAAGGTAATTAAACATATACACATATGCGATTATACACGGGAAATAAAACCCCTATGATTACAGATACTATCGAAATCAAATTGAACTTCGATTTGGCCCGGATTCGAACTAGGGCTCAAATCGATCTGGGGGTTTCTATGATCGATGGTTAAAAGAATTTGAAACAGAACTCTTTCGCGGCCACGACCCTTGGTTTGATGGTTCTGTAGTCACAATACATACTGGAGGTCCCGGGTTCGAACCCGGGCAACCTCAAACATTTTTTTTTTGCTTTGTTTTAAGCCTTTATAAATTACAAAAAAATTCTTAAAAACTATAAAAATCATTTTTATAAACTTGTTTATTTTTAAAACATCAAAATCATCTTCTGCAATTTTTCTTTAAATTTTTATAAAACAATAACACATAAAACAATATAAACAACATAATCTATTTTAAAACTATTATTTCTTTTATAAAACATAAAACGTTTTAATTGTTCAAAAACGAACAAATTTATTTTTCAGATGAATTATTCCTTTGACCAATAATTATTTACTTATTAATAATTATTATTTTCATTCTTTAATATTTCAAACTTTAATATTATAGGTTGATAATTTATAAAATCACTAAAAATCAACCTAGATCCTTCCAAATTATTTTTATCACTTTTGAGTCACTTAAATAATTAGAATTTTAATTGATTATCATATGATTAATTAATAAAAATTAATTATTTATTCTTCCTGCACTTTAACAATCAATCAAATGTTCAAGTATATTGGTAGATTTATTTCTATATAATTATTTGAAATGAATTTATTATATTTCAAGACAAACAAATGAAATAAAATTAGTTTATTTAAACTATCATTCAAAACCCAATCTCAATGGAAACCCATCCTATTCCCCATTTCTCATATTATTATTATTCTAATTCAAGGCACCGTTCCTTAGGTTAATCATAAGGAAATCGTAGGTGTCTAAACTATCACGTCCAAATTCAAATCTCATCAATCAGGTGAGTATTCATATCCCCTTTTATATCATTTCCTATTTGGGGAAATCATGTGATACAATATATTCAAACATGATATTCTATTGTGGTTTCATTCTAAATTCAATTCAAGACAGGTTATGTTATTACTTGCAATTATGTGAACATACTGTGATAAACTGGACGACAGTAAAACCCTAATTCAATCAATCAATCAATCCTGGCAACAATGTAGATCTACTGGTTTGGATAACCCACCCCATATGAATAGTCGAGTGGTGATTGTGCCAGAGGCAGGAGTTAAACTATGGTGTATGTGTGGAGTCTATTATTTGCAAGTGTCAAGTCAAAGGGTTGTTATTGTGTCAGTTTATCTATATGTTTTACTATTGCAACATAAGTCTTAACGTTACCTTGTGAATTGGATTATTCTCAATCAATCAATCAATCTATATGTATATTCAAAACTATGACTACTCACCAGCTAATTCGTTAGCTGACTTTATTTTCTCACATGATTTCAGGTTAAGCAAGATAGTGGACTTCTACCTGCTCATTTAAGACCCGGACTTAGTTAAAATAAAAGACAGTTACTATTTGTGGTTTCAATTGTTGTATTTGTGCATGTTGAACTTATATTATCATGTAATCTGATTTTAATATTATTTCCACTATTAGACAACCATGTGTTATGAACAATCAATCATTCCCTCGTCCGCTCCGATGATTCCGCCGTCGGTCGGGGTGTGACAGATTGGTATCAGAGCCATGGTTATAGGGAATTAGGTTATTAGAAATGGAATGACCTAGACTATAACTAGGTACCTTTACACATGAGTCCTCTCATGTATTGTATATGCATAGATAGGATTATATGTGCTTACATGTTTATACTTGATTATGTGATTATATACCTTATGTGATTCTTCCTATACTTTGAATCTATCAATATACACACGAATCTTAACTCATATTCTAAGGCATTGTGTGCCTAATTCAAGTGATTTCAAACTCCAAAACTCGATTGTTATTCATGGTTTTCAAATCTCGTCAAAGTCCGTGTCACATGACCGAGAACATGCAATGCTGGAAGAGTGGGATACCTGTATCTTAAGGTGTTCTGTCTAGGCAAGGTATTTCATACAACTTGATTACCTTACCTGGGAACCCTCGAGATGAGTATTCGCTTATAGGTACGCATGTCCTCGTGCTGGACACAAATACTTTGATAAGTCAACGTAATCGTTTTGGTTTGCGAACCGAACGTTTACACTCCTAACCTCTCATTGTTATTCTAAACAATCTCATTAACGATCTTATTATTTTGAAAAGTTTTTAAAACCAATTACCCGTTTCTCATAGAGGTTTCTTCTTTCCATATTATACAGAATGGCTTCTCGTCAAATCCGTTCACGATCTAGAAACTCTGGCCGCAAGATTGCTACTATGGTAGCACGTGAAGTTGCTGCTGTTATCCCAACTCTGCTTACCCACTTGAACCAAGGCAACAATACTAATCAAAACCCAACTGCACCAAACCCTCCCCAAACTTGTACCTACAAACATTTCAGTTCTTGCAACCCCACTAAGTTCAGTGGAACTGAAGGAGCTACCGGATTACTACAGTGGTTCGAAAGCATCGAGAACACCTTCCTAAACAGCGAATGCCCTGAAAATCTAAAAGTCCGGTATGCCACAAGTGTTCTCCAGAAACGCGCACTCACTTGGTGGAACGGGGAGAAACGAACCCGTGGCACTGATGCTGCCCTGGCATTGACGTGGGTTGAAGTAAAGGAACTCATGACACGAGAATTCTGCCCACGAAATGAAATCAAAAGACTAGAAGCTGAATTCTGGGATTTGGCTCAGGAAAGCGGCGAGAATCTGGTTTACACCACCCGTTTTCACGAGTTGAGTCTTCTGGTTCCTCATCTAGTTACTCCCTCATCTCGAGCTATCGAGAAGTACATAGGTGGTCTCCTTATGCAAATTCAGGATACCGTGTGGGGTAGGAACCCTACTAACTTGGCAGATGCTATCCGTCTAGCAGCTCAGTTAACCGACAACCATGTCAAGGCCGGTACCTTGACTAGGAAGGGTGACAAGAAGAAAATGGAGAAGTCTTCTACTGAAACAACCAAGGAAGACAAGCCTGAAACTTCCAGGAACCGGAAGAGGAAGGCTAACTCTCAAAACTTTGCTGTAGTTACCCCTGCTGTTCCAATCAACCAAGTCGCACCGACCTATCAACCAACCATGAATAATCAAGCCCCAACAAAGAAACCATACACCGGGCCATTTCCACAATGCAACATCTGCAAGTATCATCATCCTACTGGTGCTAAGTGTCGTCAGTGCACCAGTTGTGGTCGTTTTGGCCATACATTCAACATATGCAGGAATGCTGCTAAGGTATTGGTAAATGCGCCAGTCCAACAAAACCCTCCTGCAATTGCTCAAGTTCGTGCATGTTATCAATGCGGTGATCCAACTCATTTCCGTAACCGATGTCCTCAGCTCGTTAATGCCGTACCCGCATGTTATCAATGTTATCAATATGTAAATCTGAATTATAAATTTTGGTCACCAATCTTTGTAAATACATAATTATTCTAACAAAACATGCTAATAAAAATATCACATATGAACATGCGATCCATACTCCGTCATGTTAGACAATGTCATGTTCAACATCGCTCCAAATGTTAGATCTCATGAATTGTATACCACATCAATGCCAATAGGCTCATGAAGAAGTACTACCGTATAAATATATATTCGTTATACAAAGAATACATCTAATTTTCTAAAAAAAACTACCCTGCATTTACTCCTCTCTTTAATGATATTTGCATGTGTAGAACTATATAGTAAGGACATCACACCAGGGGCGGCTCAATCATTTCGGAGGCTTAAAGCGAACTAAAATTTTGGGGCTCTTTTCTATGATATAATTTTTTAGCTTACAATCCTAAGGAATTGGAATATCATTAAATTAGCTAACGAGAAGTTACGGTTTTAATCTAGATTTAAAAAGCTTTTTCATTTAAATTATAAAAAATGCATAAATCCATCCGTATTACTTAAATGGTTTTTTTAGATTCAAAAGGCTTTTCCATTTAACTTACAAGATGCCTACATTGAACATAAGCTGAAATGGTAAAACACACAAAAATCAGTTACACGAAATTTCTATTATGTTATCAAAATGCTTAAAATAGAAAGCATAAAACATACAGATTCAATTACATGTAACTTGTTAAGAGAATGTTGAATGGAAAACAATAAAATAATTTTTAATTTCCTTAACAAAGTAATAAGGGCGTACCTGGTGCTGCAAAGAGCTCCCGCGTTTTCGCAGGGTCCAGGGAGGGTCCGTCCCATTTAAGGGAAGATGTACGCGGTCTTTCCCCCACATTTTGTGGGGAGGCCGTTTCCACGGATCGAACCTGAGACCTTCAATGATATGTAACAAAGTATATGTAACAATGCTAAAGAAGATGAAATCTTGAATGATATCCAAGAATTAAACCCAAAATTCTAAATGAATTTTTATACATATAACAGAATAATCTGCACATGAACCTGGTTTCTCACAAGAGCAAGAGTTTGAAATTGATTTCACTAAAAAATTGCATAATAACAAAAAGTGATACAGCGGATAAGCTTTGAATAAGCACTTGAAAGAATAGATTGTGTCTGCATTGTGGATATCCCCTCTTTGTTGCACACTAAACAATAAAACAGTTTTAAGAATATCATATTTAAGATTCAACATAATATTAGATTAAATAAGTACCTTGCCGACATATTATCAATACTTATCAATATCAAGATTTATCGTATGAAGTACCGTACCTTCGCCCTTCATTCCTTCAACAGAAGAACAAATGAAAATAAAACTTTCCATTCGATGACCCTTTCTTCAAAATTCAAACAAGAACAATGAAGGCGATTTGACGAGAACAGAGGCGACGATTCATTTTCAAAGTGTTGCGTTTCAGATATCCAAACATATTCCGTAAAAGTTTTCATTACAGTCTCTCGATTCTCCCCAATCCCATATTCTCATCGCTACTCTTAAGATGATCTATAATCATCATACGGATTTGGCCCAAATTGCACACACATAAATAACATTCAAATTTTTGGGGCTCTTAGAGAAGTGGGGCCTAATGAGGTGCACAAAAGAACCAGGTTCAAAACCCGAACCGCCGAACCGACCCGGACCCGAACCGGTTCGGAACCGGTATGCCCCCAACCCGGTTCCAACCTGAAAAAACCCGCCGGTTTTGAACCGGTTTTGAAGTTTCCAGCCCAAACCGGTTTGGACCCGGTTTTTCCCCGAACCGGTTTTGAACCCGGTCCAAAAAAACGGTTTGGAACCGGTTTCGACCGTTTTTTTTTTTTGACCGTTAGAAAACGGCTATTTGACCGTTTGAGGCTATTTTGTGACCGTTTTTTGGACTTTTTTTTGACCATTTTGCCCTTATATGATAGTATAAATAGGTAGTGGGTGTTATGGTTTAGTCACAACACTCAAAACTTCCAAAACGCTCAAAAACGTGCTTAAAAACGTAAAAACGCTCCTCACTCTCAACTTTCTATTCTCTCAATCTTTGAATTAAGGCTTCTGAATCTTCCGTTCCAACCGGTGGATCCACAAGTGCCGCTACCGTTGTTAGAATTCTTTCAACAACGCGAAACCAAGAGATTTGGTGTAATTTCGACTTATGCGAAATGTCGAATGGTCAACATAAAGCTCGATGCAAGGCTTGTGGTTCGTTTTTCAAGTCGGATTCAAACTCGACTTTGAGAAATCATATGACCAAATGGTGCAAGTCTTTGATAAGTACACCGAGTCAAGGGCAAACATCAATCGGAAACGATGGTGGTTTATGGAACTTCAACGTCGATATGGTTCGAGATAGAATGGCAAAGTTTGTAATTCAAGAAGGATTACCGTTCGATCACTTCGACAACCCTCGGTTAACAAAATTGATTCAAGAAACTCTTCAACCACGCTACACTCACGTAAGTCGCACCACTCTTAGACGTGATTGTTTAAATCTTTGGAAACAAGCAAAAAATGATTTAAAGGTTTTATTTGAAAATTTACAAACCGGTGTGAACTTAACTACCGACGTTTGGTCCGCCCCACACGGTTTACCGGAATCGTACCTTTGCGTCACGGCCCATTGGATAGATCCAAGTTCGTGGCAAATGATGAAACATACGATTGCGTTTGAATTATTTGGATATCCGCATACCGGTGAAAATCTTTTTCAAATTTTAGACTATGTAATCAAAACGTATAAATTAGAAAATAAAATTTTTTCAATGTCATTTGATAACGCCTCGAACAACACATCCGCCGTTGAAAAATTGAAAATAAAATATAAACCGGTTTGTGACGGCGTATTTTTCATTCACGATGTGTTGCACATATTATTAATTTAGTTGTGCAAGATGGTCTTGGTGTTCCTGAAGTGGAAGATTTTAAAACGTCTTTCAAAAACATGTTACGTGACGTTTTTAAAACTAGTAGAAAAAGGTATGTTAATTATAGAAAAATGTGTCACGATACGAATTCCATTTGTTTAGGACCAAATTGGGATGTCCCGACTAGATGGAATTCGACTTGGAAAATGTTTAATAGTGCTTTACGTCAAAAAGAAACGCTTCATGTTTTCCACGATGGTCTTGCGATGCGGGGTCGGGTTGTTCCGTTTCCGTTAGAGGGTTAGGAATATATTCAAGAAATAACTCAATTTTTAGAGCTTTTTAAAAACGCAACTACAAAATTGTCGGGGGTTTATTATCCGACAAGTTGTCTAACGCTTCATCAAATTTATTTAATGACCCATAAATTAAGTGAATATGAAGAAAGAAACGAAATGTTTTCGGCAATGGTAGCGCCGATGAAAGAAAAATTTAAAAAATATTTCATTGAACTACCCCCGGTTTTTACGTGTTCCGCCGCACTCGACCCGTGTTTAAATGTTTCGGGGGTAGAAACTTTAATAGATGAGATAAATTATGATTTAGATTTACATGATTATGATCCATTTTTTAATGTTAATACAAAACAAATATTTAATGAAACTTTTAAAAAATTGTTTAATGTTTATGTTGAAAAATATGGTGCAACATCAAACATCCACCGACAATCGAACGTGGAATCGAGTTCGTCGAGCTCAAGTAGAGACCCGATGATTGGTTTATACAACACTTTGAGAAATGAAAACAGTAAACGTCAAAGGGGTAACACCCCAAGTAGCGAACTCGGGAGATATATGGGAAACCGATTTTTTAGCCACTATGTCTCCCGATAAATTTTTGAAATTTGATATTCTGACATGGTGGAAAGGAAAGGAATCACAATTTCCGGTCCTATCCGTCATGGCACGTGATTTACTAACCGTCCAAGCTTTCACGGTAGCTTCGGAGTCTGCATTTTCTGTTAGTGGCAGGGTTTTATCGATTAGAAGAACAAGGTTAACTCCAACATCGCTAGAGATGTGTATTTGTTTAAAGGACCACTTAGATGCGGCCGAACGAAGACAACACATATCAAACCTTGAAGAAGAACACCGATTGAAGAAGAAATACACGAGCACGAGGTACAAACCGGACGATCATCACCGCTATCCGACGAAGAACTCGCTTATGATTTGTCTCAACGCATTGGCACACAAACCGACGAAGACGATTAGATTAGACAAACTTGTATTCGTAATATGTATATTTTGTTTTCTTTGGTTTAATTTTAATGTAATTTTATTGTTTATTTTTCGTAATGAATTAATTATTTACTTTTATAAATTAATGTAATTTTATTGTTTTCTTTAGAAAAACTCGAGTATGATTTTTAATTGTTTACTTATTAAAATGAAAATAAAAACGTTGAGACAATCGTATATAATTAATCTACTCTAATAAAATAAAAACGAAAATAAAACGCGTACAATCGTATATAATTGTTTGTATAAAACTCGTATTAATTGTTTACTTATTAAAATGAAAATAAAAACGCGTCCAATCGTATATAATTAATCTACTCTAATAATTTTTAATTAATCAAAATTTGTAATTAATTTGTATATAATTTAATTAGAAGGTAAAAAAAAAAAAAAAAAAAAAACGGGTTTTCCAAACCGGGTCTTAGACCCGACCCGGTTCGGTTCCAACCCGAACCGGTTCCAACCGGGTTGGGTTTGATGGGGTTGAAAACCGGTTCCGACCCGAACCGGTTCTTGGTCAAAAACCGGGCTCCAAATCGTTGACCGAACCCGAACCGGGTCCAACCCGACCCGGGTTCAAAAAAAAAACCGGTTTGTGCACCTCTAGGGCCTAAAGCCCTTGCTTGGGTTCACTACCCTTTTGGGTCGGCCCTGCATCACACCTGAGGACCAACAACTTATACGCTACTATCGATCCCTATCCAAATTGTTTGGATCCTTACACCGACACCTTTTAATCACAACGTATAATTTCGAGGCTTGTTTTTTAAACCCTCGCCCTCACGAAAAAGGTGATGCTTCGTGAAAAAAAAAATCAAAATCAAGACTTTTAAAGGGGAAAAGGATGTTATTAACATTTGATAATGTTGAAAAAAGGTGATTTCAAATTTCACACTCTTATGATCTTATCCAAAAAGAATTTCTGGTTAAAATGTAAACAGAATCACTAGTCAACTTTCTACACCTAACCACAATAAAATACATTATACAAAAATACCCCCTTGAGTTTAATAATAATCACATGTTTGACTTGTCAAAGTATCCACACCTACTACCTACTAAAAAGAATCTAATTTCCCTTAACAAATGAATAGAGCCAAGTCCATTCAAACCAAAGAATGATTCAAGATTTCCCAAAGCTATAGTATGCATTAAATAAATTTAAATATATAACTAAACAAACAAATGGACCATTGTTAAATGATGATGTTCTCTTATCTCATACATATATGCTTCACATCTTGGACCAAATATCCAAAAATATGACAATAGCTCAAAGCATGATAAGTACAGTGGAAGTTAAAAACAAACTAATACTACAAAATTTTACTAGAAAGTGGTTAAAGATTACCACTCCAACAATAATTTTCTGATTTCTCGTCTTCTTCATCATCAATGTTGTTCGCGCCATTTAGAAGGGGCCCGTCTGGAGAACCTGATTTAGAACTGCTACATTTAGACATCCATGATCCTCGTCTAACGCCAACACAAGATTGATTTGTTTTGAAGATGGATTTCTTCGCGTATGAAGTCTGTATTTCTATGATAGTAAGACAGTTAAAACGAATATATTTAGTAGTTATGGAAAATGATCATATTGTGAACAAGTAATCAACTTATGAAAATTAACTAACTTGCAAATGGCTCTTCACTTCATCATTGGTGAGACCGTCTACTTTCATAAGCTCTCGTATCTGCTTAGGTGTGGCTACTGCAAAAGGTTATGTAAGAATCTTGAGTTAAAAACCGCTTATTCAACACAAGTTATATTATCAACAGATGATCAAATAAAATTAGTTCGAATAAAACAACTTGAACACCTCAAGAACAAAGGCATCAAGGTCTAACCTTGTGAACCACCAAGTTTTTGCAGGGCATCGACAAATAACCTATGCAACTCGGTCGACCAACATCTCCTTTGTTTCCTAAATGTATGCTGCTGAGGTGGTGCAAGCACAGTGCTCTCAATTTGTATGTTAGATTGAACATTTGGTACAAAACATGTAATCAATCTATTGTTTTCGTTTACAACGGCTCTCCTTGCATCTTCTTCATCAATATTCTGCAACCAAATCGAACGTATAAATTCATATGTTTTATAACTTCAACTAATTCTAAACACACCACTGTTTTTTTTCTTGTTTTACCTTTTTAACCTTTTGTGCTTCTGAATTTAATTTCGGATTATGGTTTTCATTAGTGTTCCATAAGTGTGTAGAGCTCAACCAATTCTTCTTATCATCATCATCAACATCATCATCATCAACAACATCATCATCATCAACATCATCATCATCAACAACATCATCATCATCAACATCATCGACATCAAAACTGTTCTTAATTGGTATGAATTCTTCAAGAACCGGTTGTGCATTTGATGATTTCTTTAACACCATTAATTCCTCTTTCAAAGCAACAATCGCTGCAAAAATTTACACATCAAACGTCATCAAACTGCTCTCACAAACAAATCATCAAACAACAGTTGGAGCCCATTTCATAACCACAATATTTCCAATTCATCAAAACATAAACTAAAATCAAAAGAACAACACTGATTGATCAAGATCATCACACACCAAATACCCATCTCAAAATTTAAACAAAACTCAAAAAACCCATATCTAAATTCAAACAAAGATCATCATTGACAAAGAAAAAATAAAAATGATAGCATGAAACGAACCATCGTTGACGATGAGCATGCATAATGGAATTTCTCGTTTAAAAGCTTCGATTTTACGCGTTTCTGACTCCAATCTGTTAACAAAATCATCAACTCGCAACACCTTCTCTGTCACGCTACCGATTCTCGATATTTCTTCAAGAAATTGAGCGATTGATTTGGGGGAAAAAGTTGGATTGAAATTAAAGCTTAATTCAGGAGATGGATTGAAGCTCCCCATGAAAATCCCACAAATTTTGAGTCGATTGTTTGTGTTGTTGATCAAAAGTAGGATGTAAAGAAAACAGACTGCAGTGATGATCGATGGATGTTGGGAGAAAAATGTAAGAAAATAGTGAAGGAATATAAAGAATGTGAGGGGAGAGAGAGAATCGGTTAAGATTCTTTTCTCATGTATCGGTTCGTCACGTATGTTATCTTCAGACACCGACTCATGTGTTAATTTAATTGAAAATTAATTAATAAACTTTCAGTCTAAAGTCATTTATCTTAATTTTTTATTAAATTATATCAAATTAATTTAAATCATGTCTAGTTTAACTCATGACCTCTTCTTTAAAATACAAAGCTTTTGTTAAATGAGTTAGCTTATATTGACGTTACTTAATCTTAGTTAAAACACGTTATTTGTGGATTCTACCATTAGTTGTTTTAAGTTCTTTTAGTGTCGTCTTTGTCTTTATCGATAGGAGAAGAGTTTGATTTTTTTTCTTTTTTGGGAGGCTAATGGGGGTTTGTGTAGTGGTGTTTTTATCTTTATTGATAGGAGAAAAGTTTGATTTTTTTTCTTTTTTTAAGGCTAATTGGATCATAACTCATCCAATCATCTCCATTACTCGAGTACGAAACCTTGGGGCACTAAACTGACACGTTTCTAAAAAGAATTTCATACATCAGTCTGACCTCATCAGTCCAAACTTGAGACAACCCTCGGGAGGAAACCCACCTTAGGTAAGAAGACCCCTCACTCAACCTAGAACTATGGGTGTTTGAAAATTCCGTATCCGAAACCGAATTCGAAATATCCGGAAATCCGAATCCGAAATATCCGAAATTTTGGATATCCAGATAGTGGTTTTGAGGATCTTTGAATTTCGGATATTTGGATATTTGAATTATCTAAAATATTTTTTTATAAAAATTATTAAATAATAAATATTAATTAGAAATTTTGGATATTTTCGGGTATCATGGATAAATTTTATAAAAACTTCGGATATCCAAAAACTTTCTTAATAAAAATATTAAATTTGTATAAAAGAAAATTAAAAATACATATTTTTTTCCTAGAATTCGGATATCCGAATTTCGTGTTCAGATTCGGATGGAACTTGTCCAAAACCTCTCCTTATTTTAAGGGAGTATTGAAGTAACTCATCTCAACCATTTACGCTAAGTATCATCGATAAGAAATGGGTTATTGGATTTTAATAATCCTAACTTTCATTTATTGATCGGGATTAATCCCAACTCAGGAAATATTTACAAACACTCTTAACTTTGAACTTATTTTTCTCTAATGATCCCTTACTAACTGAGAGGTAACACTCGTTAGTTTTTTTGATGAAATTAGGCCAACTATGAGCCATTTTTCAACTCCAGCACCGCATAGTCTTAATTAGGTCCGTTTTTCGTTGTCTAACCTCCATCATCACCTGAAATCTACCTCGAACGAGTTCGGTGGTTCAAATAAGGAGGTGGAGATTGACGATTTTTTGGGTGCGGAAGTTTCAAATTGACGGAACTGGTGATAGATTTCAACTTTCTGTTTAGTGTTTTGGCCACAAAAACGGTTCATGTCATCATAAAAATAACGGAGTTAACTCTTAGTTAGTAAGTGATTGTTGGAGGAAAATAAACTCAAAATTGAAAGTATCTGTAAACATTTACTAAGTTGGGATTAATCACGACAATAAATAAAACTTAGGATTATTATAATCCAATAACGAAAAAGAGTTTGACTTCATTCTATTTATTCACATCGGCATGCTTAAGCGGCTAAAACTTCTTTTAGTTAAATTTGACCCATTTAAGTGCTTAAAATTCTTATAATATCAATTTTCATGTACTTTAAAAAGTTTAGTGACTTTTACATGTCGAAGTTAAAGATTTTTTTTATTGTAAAATAAGATTGTATAGTAATGAAAAGGAGTAAATTACATAAAAGTTTGATGTTAAATATGGAAGTAGATTATTGCCGGGGCTTCCTTAGTAATCTTTGTTTTTTTGCAAAGTCCTTAGTAATCTTTGTTAAAATGTTATTTGAATTTTTTTCCTATAATAATGATTTAAAAACAATATTACATTTTGTGACTAATGTAAATTGTAATTGAAAATCATTTTTTCACAAACCTTTTCAACAATAACTTGGCGTGATAATATAATACGACTCAATTTCATAACATATCAAATATACAAAGCGCTATTATAACGAACACTATAGCACTTATGAAAAAGACAATTGGTAATAAATCTCTATATCATGTGCATAAATAAAACATGACTAACATGATATCAATAAACAAAATTGAAATAAAAGAAGCTCTTTAAATATCCAAAAGAAAAAAAAAATTGTAACAAATAGATGAAAAGTTGAGATCGTGACTCCGTTCTCTTAAATGGTCGGAAACTTGAAACATTTTGTGTAAAAGTAATGAAAATTATGTCACATAGCTGGGCCCAATTCATCATTCACATTTCACATCCTTGCTGTTGAAAAAGGAAGGCCCATACTTATTTATATTTTTGGGCCTAACACAAGTCTAGCTGGCCGCTGCTCCACTAACCAGAGGTGCACAAACCGGGTTTCGGGTTGGTCCAACCTGGGTTCGCAATATCTAATTTATAAATAATATGATAGATCCATAGCGGGTTCAACCGGGCCGGGTTGTTAGGTCGTGGAAAAACTGGGTTGAAACCAGGTTGGCCAATGAATAAAGGAATTGGGTTTGGAACCGCCGGGTTATACCGGGTCAGAACCGAGTGGGGGGCACCAGGTTAAACTAAGTCGGTTTCGGGTTGGATTTTAACCCGGCTTCATTGTGCACCTCTACTTCCAAGTGACTTCTTAGGCTTATTGTTCTCCCTCTTAACTCCACTTAAATCTCTTTAACTACACTTAAATGCTACATCACTCACTTTACCCTCATTTACTTTTGTTCATCCTAGGAAATGATGGGTCTTATGGTAAGCGTGGTGGTGGTGGTGGTGGTGGTGGTGGTGGTGGTCGCCATAGGGGCATAGTGGTCATGCTGGTAACGTCATGATGTAATTCATGTTGCCTTAGTTGGATGTGAATAAGAATAACCAAGCCATACAAAAAGCGAAATGAGCCATCCTGCCCATCCACCCGTCGGTGTTATTCTTTATATGAGTCGAGGTCAACACCAACAACAGATTATAATCGAGCTAGTATTTTATTACACATAAACTAAATAGTATAATAAAACAGATTTGCAATTTTTCATAACTTTAAGATATGTATGTAAATTGTCCAACATGCGTGTGATCAAATACATGTTCCTTAATGCTTTGTTCTCGAGTTTAATTTAACAAAGAGGTTAAAGGAAGTTAAATGATGAGGAGAGTGTTCCAGAGATTTTTTTTCTTTCGAAATAAGAAAAAAGAAAAGAAGATTGGTTCTCATCTCTTTCTTTTTAAATCGGAGAGATCTGAAGAAAAAGAAGATTAATAAAATACTAGCTCTTTAAGCGCAAATTATCCTCGTATCATAAAACAATGCGTTGCCTTCTCCAATCTTCTAGTATGTTCATCTTCTCTGGTACATTACTTCCTCTCGATTTCTTCTCAATAATATTTTGTATATTTTACGGCCGATAATTATGTGTATTCGTTTGGATATGGCAAGACTAACACGCATCAAATGGAAGTTTTGATAATTATATATAAAGCACACATCTGTAAACAATTTCACGTACTTTATGAATGTGAGTCAAGCTTCATGTTATGCGGACGCATAAACATTTATAAACACATGAAATAATTTTACTTGTTTAAAAATTAAAACCATATAAACATATAAAATTTGTTGTTGACTATTTTATAATCCTTATAATTACTAACTACATGACTTTCAACCAATAAAAACACATCCGATATAAAATTTAAAGACGGCAGTCACCACCTGCTCATTTTTCCCCTGTCATAGCTAAAAACGCTCTCGCTCCCTCTCCTTCCCTTCTCACATGACCTAACACGTCTCATCCTTATACACAGATAAAACAACCGAAAACACTCTAAAACGCATAAAAACAATTAACGACGCCACATTAAACATGCGTTGGACATATACTAATAAATTAATAATCAGTTTCTGGTGGCTTCTAACCCCACTAAACATACTTTACAAACTACTAAAATATCGTTATGTCTCCTTCAAACACACAGTACTCACACACACAACTCACTCATGGAGCTATATAAATAGCTATTTTACAGAGAGAAAGAAGAAAGAGAAGCAATAAAGCAGTCATCTTCACGAGCTCCTTCACATATCTATCTATACATATAATACATGTATGTATGTGTATATATCTCTCAACTAATTTATTCACAAGGTTGCAGCACCTGTCACTACTATTATTGCTTGCTGTTATTATTATTATCGTCAATCATCGTCATCACCACCTAGATTTCAGCAATCCCATTATTTTATTTGAAAAAAAAAAACCTAATTTTTGGTGGGTGTTTGTGGTTAAAGCTTCACGGGGTTTGTGAGCTCACTTTCTGTGCTCTATCTCTATTACCCAACAAGATTCATACAACTTTTCCCCCAATCCGTGTGATCGGCGTGTCGCCACGTTGTTCAACCGTTTGATTTTGATGAAATCAGAGGGAAAGATGGAGATCAATTAGGGTTTTTCTTTGTGGGTTACGTGGATGATTGTGATACGATTTGGGGATTTGAAGTGTCGTGAGATTTGCTATTTTAGGATATTGTGTAGTGGGTTGAAGTCGGATGGATCGATCGGCGCTTACGGTGGGTCCGGGTATGGATATGCCTATTATGCACGATAGTGATCGGTATGAGCTGGTGAAGGACATTGGGTCGGGTAATTTGGGATTGCGAGATTGATGAGGGATAAACAGACTAATGAGCTTGTTGCTGTAAAGTACATCGAGAGAGGTGAGAAGGTTAGTGTGTTTGATTTGATGCATTTTGTTATGTTTTTGCTTGTTTTGTTTTGGGATTCTTGGAGTTCAGTTGTGTATACATGTTTCAAGTGTTTGTTTGTTGGTTTGTTTTTTTTATCATAAGTGAAGTTTTTGAGTTTGATTTGATCTAATTGCTTCAGTGAGGTGTAATAGCAATCCATTCTTGTGATTTGAGGCTGAAAACAGAGCAGTGAGGTGTAATAGCAATCCATTCTTGTGATTTGAGGCTGAAAACAGAGTCTTGTAATAGTAATTCAATTGTGTTTTGTGATCCTTGAAGTACTGTTATGTAAACATGTTTCAAGTGATGTTTTTTGGAATTGCAATCTAAGCAAACATGAGCTGTTTCAATCCATGTTATTTGAGGCTGAAAACAGAGTCGCAATCCAAATCTTGTTATTTGAGGCTGATAAACAGAATCGGAATCTAATCAATTGTAATGAGCAATCCAATCTTGAAGATTCTTGAAGTGCAACATTTATGTGTTTCATGTTTATTCTGTTTATTTGGTTTATTCTTGACCATAAGTGAAGTTTTTTTAATTGAATTCAATCAAACTGCTTCCATGAACTGTAATAGCAGTCCAATATATTCTGATAATGACTGAAAACTGAATCAGAAACTAATCTTGTAATAGCAATCCATTTTTGTATTGAGATCTTGGAGTTGAGTTCTGTGAACACATTCTAATTACTCTTGTTCTACATCCAAACACTCAAAAGTTCAATTCTTCCTTTTTAGAACACAATATGTGATAAGCTGTTTAAATAAGCAATCTCAAATACAACCTGAAGACGATCCAACTGAGGACTTCATGGTTTTAAGTTTTTAACCTGTTTGTATTTAGGTGTATAGTGGATAAATATGATACTGGTGTTTTGCTTTTTACACTTGAGTTTGAATACAAGCTTATAGCTCTATCTTGCACCGGCTTATCTCATCGTTCTAACCATTTCTCACTATATAAACATGAATCCAACAGATAGATGAAAATGTACAAAGGGAAATTATTAACCACAGATCACTGAGGCATCCCAATATTGTCAGGTTCAAAGAGGTTAGTCATTTGAAGTTTGATCATCCTCAAAATATATTGTTTTTTTAGAGTGGTTATATTGATAAATCATTTTTAGAATCACAAACTTTGATTTTATTTCCAGGTCATCTTGACACCAACACATCTGGCAATTGTAATGGAATATGCATCTGGTGGAGAGCTGTTTGAGCGGATATGTAATGCCGGGCGGTTTCCAGAAGACGAGGTCTTTTTTTCTTTTCTTTTTTCTTTTCTTTTTTCTTTTCTTTTTTCTTTTCTTTTTGCATTCACTTCAACTATAATCCTGTTTTCTTAACTAAAGTATTGATAATTTTCATTGTAGGCTCGCTTCTTCTTCCAGCAGCTCATTTCAGGAGTCAGCTATTGCCATAATATGGTATTAGTTAAATTTTTTAGCTCTGTTTCAAGACAAAATTTTTCATCCATGTGTTTGCATGTATTTATAATATTGTTAATGTTTTAACTATAGTTTATACTTTTTACAACATAGCAAGTATGTCACCGTGACTTGAAACTGGAAAACACACTTCTAGACGGTAGCCCAGCTCCACGGCTCAAAATTTGTGATTTTGGGTATTCCAAGGTATGTTTCTCTGTGCTCTTATTTCGAAAGCATTAAATCGTCCATTTGATTGTTGTGTAAAGATTCAGATGTTGTGTTTGTTCTAACAAGTGGATCGTTTGGTTTTTTATAACAAGTCGTCCGTGCTGCATTCACAACCAAAATCTACTGTTGGAACGCCTGCATACATTGCTCCTGAAGTCTTGCTTAAGAAAGAATATGATGGAAAGGTAGTTGCATACCTTACTCATTCATTGTGTGTGAACCCATTTTGATATTGTTTTCTATAACGACTCTTTCAATCTAAGACCAATTTGGGCAAACCCGTTTTGACCCGAACCCAATTGATACTGTTTTAAAGCGAACCTTTCTGACCCAAGCCCATTTTGATCCATTACCCAACTTGCCGTGTCCCGCCCGTTTTGTCAGGCTTATGTGTCTTGTTTGCTTCAGGACTAACAAACCTATATGTATATAAGAAATTTATCTGCTTTTGACCTTTTACTATTGATGTGAAGAACACAATAATTTATTAATTTAAGGCCCTTGTGGGGAGCAAATTAGTAAGCACAATCTTACGAAAGTATATTATTCAGACTTTAAGATCTCTACATTATCATTTTTAATTTTTAGTTTTTGTGCATTTATAGTTGAAAGAAGACAGTTGGTGACATTGTTTTATGAAATCAGATTGCAGATGTGTGGTCTTGTGGCGTAACATTATATGTAATGCTAGTGGGAGCTTACCCTTTTGAGGATCCTGAAGAGCCGAAGAATTTTCGGAAGACCATACAGGTAACATGTATCTTCCGGAACATGTTAAACAAATTGGACCAGGTCGGGCCGGATTGGATTGAGTCACTAAAATTTGTCCTTTATTTCTTTCAAAAAATCTTTATGATTACCAAAACAGTATTTACAATAATAATAATCTAAATCTTGGAATAAAGTGATGTAGGAGGCTGGTATGCATTAAAATAGTTTTGGGCGACCCATTTGACAGTTCCCTTTTAAGCTAAATTTATGATTTGACCAAATCAACCCGTTCAACATAAGAGTAATACCCATCAACAGTTGATTAAATTGGTACTTTTTTTAACCTTGTGCAGCGAATCCTCAATGTTCAGTACTCAATTCCACCATATGTTCATATATCTCCCGAGTGTCGCCATTTAATCTCCAGAATTTTCGTTGCTGATCCTGCTAAGGTAATCATGTTTAAAATCATCTTTTTGCACCGGTCAAAGTTCATTACTTTGGTTTACAGATTATAAAAAGTTGAAAATAATGATGATGCACATGAACAGAGGATAACCATGGATGAGATTAAAAGCCATGAATGGTTTGTGAAAAACCTCCCAGCTGAACTCACAAAAGACAATGCAATGGACCAGTTTGACGGGCCCGATCAACCGACACAAAGTGTTGATGAAATCATGCAGATAATTGCTGAAGCCACGATCCCACCCGCTGGGCCAATAATCTGAACCAGTATCTTACTGGTAGCCTGGACATCGATGATGACATGGACGAGGATCTCGAGAGTGATGCTGACCTGGATATTGATAGCAGCGGGGAGATAGTATACGCGATGTGAGTATTTGGAAATTCAAGTATTTCATGTTGTATTGTTTTTTCCGTATACTTTTATAAAAAATGTTGTGGCTGTATCTTTATACTATATATGGGTGTTACTGTGGTTTTAGTATAATGTGGTTCCCCCTTTGTTTTGTTCTTTTTATTATGGGGGATGTTACTTGTTAGTAATAAATAGGGTGTAACCTTATTATGAATTGTTGAATTATTCTGTTAATAATCTTTTCTTGCTTTGTTTCCCTTTGATAGCATGTAACCAGTTTATGAAAGTTGTTAACTTTATTTTTCTTGGGGATTATTTAGTTACTCACTGTATATTGGTAGGCTTAAGATTTTGAATTGGTGCTTTATTATATGTTCTCTTTTATATGTTCTTTTTATGCAAATGTTATATTTTTATGATCAAATATATATTTTGTCGCGATTGGCATCATGAAATAACCATTTAGAAGGTCAACGAACTGATCCCCGTGGGCTCTGTAGTGAGTAAATAAGAGAGTAGCGGTGAGTAGAGATACCAAATAACCAACACATAACTAAAATAACCGACCCTGATTAACCAAACTAAACGAAAATCGATCGTTCGGTTTATGAGAACTACCAAAGCTGCAGTTTTAAGTGTTTTTTCAAGCACAAGTCCCTTAGTGGAGGTTTGCTTGGGGGTGGGGGAGGTTGTTTGTTATTTCAACTCAAGTCTTCTTTTACAACAAATAGTAATATTCAGAAGCTTTTAGACTATATTATAGTATATTGAAATCATGAAAAGTCAAAATATTTTATTTATGTTTACTGTTTAAAAACAATTTAAACAAAGCACCAAGTTGAATATAAAACTTCATGATTTTGTTTGGTTTTCTTCGAACACTTTCATGATTTATATTCTCTAAAAAATATAGAAGTCAAAAAGAGCGATTCGGTTCGATTAATTTGGTTATGTTAAGTCTGGTAACCAAAACCAACGTGTTCTTGAATGACTTTGAAAGTTTTTAGGAGAATATGAATTATTAAAGTGTTTGAAACAAAACCGAATAAAATCATAAATTTCTTTAGTTTGAATCATTTTCAAACCATAACATAAATATTTTTTTTTACTTTACTTGTTTTTAAAGTGTATAGCACTCAACACTTTACATAACATAAGATGCTTGTTTTTATTATGATGTATAGCATCTTATACTCATTTTTTTCATATTTTATTTACATATCCGACACGACGCTTAAATGGCACTAAATCACAGAACATTTTCGAGTGATAAAACATTTTGCTTTATGTATTACTACTTAAATCATTTTTAACCACCAATCATCAACCACTTAAAAGTGGTTATGTTTTTAATCATATATATTACCCTTAAAATGCTATAGTTAACACGAAAACATAACCCCTCACTTCAATAAGGGCATCTTCATTCTTTAACATGCAACCCGTTCATAATATCTGTAGTCACATATTTTTTCCTCTCTCCTCTACATCGACTCCATCAGGCCCACATATTTTTCAAAAGCGAGCCGTTGGAGGTGCTCTAAACCAATAATAATCTCTCGCACACAAACGAAATGAACGAAATCGAAAATTGTATATCCAAAAGGATGAATGATTAACTCCGAGAATCGAACAAAAGCAACAGCTATTAAACATGAGTACTGTTCTATCATATCTATATCTCGTATCATGAACAATACACCATTGATGACAATAATTTAACTACAAAAGAAGAACAATTAATGATCACAAAACTTTTTAACTTATCAAGGAAGAAGACCAATGTAAGGAGTTTGAGGAGAGCCATTAGTTTGCACGTTGTTTTGATGAACTGCAACCTTCAAATCTCCAAAGAACACCATCATAAACTCAACCCCCATCTTCAAAATGGTCATACATATTTCAAGTTTCTCAATCATCTTTCTTGTTTTCTTGATCGATATGTGTGTTGTATGTGTATGCAAAATGCACACACATATATATATATATATGTGTATATGTATATGTATATGTGTGTGTGTGTAGTGTGAGTGAAGTAGCTTAATATGGCTTTTGGAGCCTTGAAGGGCCATTTAAAAATAATTAATAATCTCAATTATTGGTATTGAACATGTGATGCAGAAACACGTAGTTGTTCGACAAAATGAAGCCTTATCTAGTTATCTTTCCATGAGAAAAACTATATTTTTTTAGTCCTTTTATATGAAAGTTCTATTTAGAGTATGTTTATTAGTTAGGATTTTTAATATCTTTTTCACAAAAATAGGATTTTTTTAATAACTTTTAACGTATGATGTTTTATATAATATAAATATGTATTGGGTTACTTTCCTTTCAATCCTTATTTTGAAATCGAATTCCATCTAGTATCAAGCAACTAGGAATCATACGATGAGAACTTCTTTTTAAGATTAGGTTTAGATAAGAAGAAAGAGAGATTTTTTCACTTACGGTGAAGACACTTCCTATCACATAACATACAATTTAGTTTTGAATAAAATATATATTAGAATGTAGATAAAAATAAATAAATCATAATTATTTGTTTAAATTTATATAACATATTATATATTAAAGGTTACGAAAAAAATAAAGATAAAGCATACTCAAACTGAAAATTTTAAAACAATATAAATTTTAATTGTCTAATGCCAATAGTAGATTGTTAAAAAAAAGGTAGATGTTTGAATACAACTAACAAAAAGTGAGTTTTTACTACACTATGATATATTGTGTCATGCTATGTAAAATTTTCACTTGTTGCATTCTTTTCAACTAGTTACCAATGGTATTTCTCTTTTTCATATTACATGACTAATAAAACTCATCTATTTGATGTTTTCACTTTTTCAGGGATATAATGAAAATGTATGCTAAGGCATATATAAATTATCTACGTGTACACCTAATATGCTAAGGCATATATAAATTAGTGTGCATTATTGATTGTTAAAGTGCAAAGAACCACAATGGAATATTCCTATTGGAGAGGCTATCGTTGCCGTTTCAACCTACGCTGACGTGGATAATATTATCATGTCTCAAATGTAAACAACAAATGAGCATCAATTAATAAAGACATTAACTCTATTTTAATATCTAAAGGTGATTTAGTGAGTAGGCTGTGATAGCTAATTTATGTTTATTAAATGTTTTAATAATCCAAAAGCGCAAGTGGAAGAAACCTTATAGACTTGAGTTGAATAGTTGATGCATAAGTTATTTTAGTACAATATTAATTATTAAAAAAAGTTAAAATTTTACTCCATAAGATTTAATAAAAATAATTATTTTTCTTTAAAATATTAAAAACATCATTTTACACCTAAAGGTTTCATAAGTTGTTTTAATTTGATCCAAAAATTTCGTAAGTTGTTTGAACTTCAATCCAAAACATAAAACTTTTGGACTGAAATTTGAACAAATGATAAAACTTTTGAATTGAAAGTGATGTTTTCTTAAATTTTTAAAGAAAAGTGATTACTTCTGTAAAACTTTAAGGAGCAAAACTAAAATTAACTCTATTCAAACATAACAATTTTATAGATATTAGATAAGAGTGATAAATTTTCTGACATGATACCGATAATAATTACAGTAAACAAGCTAGAGTTGAGGTTAAATACTTTCGTGTTAAACCTACACAAATTGCCAACTGATTTCTTAAATCATCGTAATCTTTTCTTGCAACAATTTTTTTTTCAAAGAAAAGGGGTTAATGATAGAAATAAACAATTATACTTCTTTCTTTAAAGGCGATTATACTTCTATTTAACTTGTAGGTACTTTAGCTATTTTAATACATAAAGTTCACCTAAAGAATATTAAACATCAAAAAGTTGATGTTTTGTCTCAAATGCAACGATTGGATAAGACCTACTAACAATTGATCCCTACATTGGATGCCTAGTTGTTATATTAAATATTATCTAATTTTTTAAATCATTAAATATCGTATTATTGGAACAAGTGAACATTTAAAAATAGTTATATACAACGATTGTTGTTCAACTTGTGTTTAACAAAACTTTTTAGCTCTACTATACACTCAGCGACAAGAAAATTTCATACAAAACCCGAATAGTAACTAGTCTGATCAAAACAATAAATTATAATAGCATAAACATAAAAAGCAATAACCGAAACCAAAAGATGCCCATCAAGACAATAACAATAAAATAACTTTAAAACACTTACTCTAAAACAATAACACGAAATGTATTCATCCTCAAAAACATTGAACATAGCCTCTACGATCATGATACGTATTCCTCATATGATGTGTTTCATTTTAATATAGACACACGTAATGATTCATGTTCATAAAGCATATATTTGTTTAAACTCATTCATGTAAATAATAACAGTAATAGTAGTAGTAAGTAATGCATAAAGTTTAAATTTATCTCATGTGATCTAAAGGTTTAACCTGTCACTCTCATGCCTAGCTTTGCCACAAGCAACTATTCACTACCTCCACCACCTCTACTGTTTTTGTGAACACTACCCCGACGGTGGTACTGATATGTCAGTGAGTGTCGGTGGCGGGACGAATAGTAGTTGAGGATAGTGATGGTTGTTAAATGATGACAACAACAGATAGCCTAAGCAAGGAGATATATATATATATATGAATTGAGTAGGATCGATCAATGGTTAAGGTTAAGATGGGTTATAAGATTAAATTGACGATCAGACTATCTTTTAACGACTAGATGTTACCCTGGTTATGTACTAGATAATGATCTATTTAGTTGGACAACAAAGGGATAATTAAGGTAAGGATGTGATAAATATCCGAACCATTTAGTTGGTCACGATTTCTGAACTCATTATTTCATAGTTTCTGAACTTAATAGTTTGATTGTGTTAATAATAATGAGAAAAAAAAACTATTATGATTGTGCTTAAAACTTTTAGAAACCCATGTAAAAAGACTTGAAGTTTAAAAGCTTTAATTTGAATATAAAGAGAATATCGACTTGAATTTGATGCTATCCATTAGGTTTAAAAAAATGTCTACTTGTTATATAACATATTATTCCAAGTTTTTAGTCGTTGAGTATTCAATTTTAATAAAACAAATGAACTTTAATATATATATATATTATATATATATATATATATATATAGGGTTTGGTTCTATTAAGAACCCATACTAATTGCAAGAACCTTTTAACTAGATCCTAGTGGTTGATTATAATCAAATGCACAAGATGATGCCAAGTGTCTCATCCTATATTTTAAATTAAAAGGGTATTTGGACATTTGCCTATAATATAGAAAATTCAGATTTAACATTGTTGTGACACTTGTCACTACCTGTATTTTCTTTTTATTTTTAAAAGTTTACCCCCTTCTTTTATAACTTTCATATCTTTTTTATACATTATTATTATTTTATAAAAATTATATCATTAAACTCGTTATATTTTTCTCTTTATTCTCATATAGTCTTGGGGTGGAAATTTAAAAGTTTAATTTTTTACACCAGTGTAATTAATAGTTTCTTTGGTGTAGAGTGGATATGGACTAATGTAATTAATTTTCTTTTTTTAAAACCCCACCCCAAAAATAAAACTTTAACAATATTATTTGTTATAACATTGATATATAAGAAGTCTTATATTATTGTCATAATGCAATAGATGCCATTACATAATGTAACATTTACATTATACTAATGTACTAATGTAAAATGGAGTAATTTATTGATGTAACTAAGTGTTACGTTAATGTAAACAACCATAACACTAATGTAAGAAGTTGTAACGTAAAAGGATTGAGCAGATACTATCCAACAATGAACTAATATATAAAATATATTACAAATAGATATTGTTACAATGTGAACCACCAACAATGAACTACACCAAACGACAACCAAACGACATTGAACCAATGTAACTACACCAAACGAGATTAAACCATGTAACGCGACCAACATGATTTCAATAACATAACAACCAAACGAGATTAAACCATTTAACTACACCAAACGACATTGAACCAATGTAAACCAAATATAAAATTTTAAAGAAATATCACATGTACTTAGTTACATAAGGTTTTTATGTGATACTAATGCAACATTTAGCAAAGTTCTAACAAAACATCAACTTACACTATGAAAAACCTAATATTAATCAATATTACACCAATGTAAACTGATGTAAACAAATATTAATCAATGTAAATCAATATGTAAAACAAATATAAACTGATGCAACTTGCCGTCACGTTAATATAAATAAGTGTAACACCACTGTAACAAGGTATAACACAAATGTAAAAAGGTGTAACATAAATTATTAAAAATATGCATCAATAAACCCAGATCTGAAAATAACAAAAATAAATAACAAATAGTTTTACAAATATAAACGAATTGACAAATGATTTGATCTTAATTCACAAATTAAAAAAAAACCTAATTAAAGCCTACAACAGATGGCAACCCAACAACAAAATCCCTAATCTACGTAAAAGCCCAAACACATACCTGATTACATATATTTCATGAACAAATATGAAGATCATAAGATCAAAAAGAACCTCATAAGCGCCAAACTGACTATGATTATCAGCGAATCCAGCAAATTTATCAACATCATCGTCATCATCAACCTCTACTCGACTCTGGGTAACATTTTCTTCAGGGAAAACAATGTTATTAGGGTTTTGTGCATCTGTTTCCTCCTGAATCTCCTTCTGCTGAATCAAAGCCTCCTTCAGAATCTTCGAGCTCAAGCCCGCTGATAGAACCTGCAAACACACATTGTACAATAAGTTAATAACAGCTATCTTCATCAAAAGATCTTCAAGATTATACCCAAATATGTACCCAATCGATTGAAAAAACGCACCTTTTCTTCATGTTGATGTTGTTTTGCGGGTTTTGTTCGCTTCTTGGAGACTGATTTGTTGGTGTCATCGGGTAAAAAGGGTTCTGGGTTTTGATGGCGTTGTCGTTTTTTCGCCATTGATGATCGGACGGTGGAGTTCACAGAGGCTGCTGTTAGTACTGTGTTGTTCGTCGTTTCGACTTTCGAACACACTAGCAAAACCCTAACCCTTGGTGTAAGTCGTTAGTCATGAATCTTCGATATATAGCGCAGAAATCCTCCAAACACGAAACGAAACACGATTTTCAGCGATTGATCTTGTGAATCGCCTTTGAGGAGATAATCGATTGGAGATTCATTGATTCATACACAGATGGGATTGGGTGGTTCGAGAGGTTGAGAAATTGGGTGTTTTGATTTGAAAATTCTGAATGTTATTTTCAATAAAGAGACCTGACATCTTTTAGGAAAAGTACAAATATTAAAATGACATTTATGCCCCTGATCTCATCTAAGCCATTCAAATGGAATCTTGATTATTTATTATTAAATCAATGGTTGTGGTTGGGTTAAATGGTTCTCACACTTTATAGGGGTTTTCAAAAGAACTCTTTCCTATATATATATATATATATATATATATATATATTGTTGTAAAATCGGAACAAAATTGGCAATCAAGAACACCCAAGAAATACAAAGAATACACGTTTATTGAATCGAATTGATTACAAGAATCAGAAGAACTAGAATTAAGAAGATTTCAGTGTCTACAATTCTAATCCCACCGATTCCTTTTATACTAATCGAATCTAACAGAAATAACAAACTAAACAATCGAATTTACATTTTACACCCCTACACAATTGCTACGGAAACAACGAAGTCCTTATACTATTGCTGCGGAAGCAATACAAACTATTCCTTCTGCGGAAACCAATTTGCCTTCCGCAGGAACCAAATTCCTTCTTCCGCAGGAACACATTATTCTTCCGTAGGAACAAATTGGACTTCATTTTTCCACATTCTCCACCTTGAAGCCAATTTGTCTTCAAGTAACACCCAAAGATTTCAAGCAGAAATCAAATTTCAAAATCGGTAAAACTTTAGTAAAAACATCAGCCGGATTGAGACTTGTATCAATGCCTTCCACCTTCACTTCACCAGAATTCACTATCTCTCTGATGAAATGAAACTTTACCCTTACATGCTTGGTCCTTTCATGATACCTGCTGTTCTTTGACAACTGTACAGCACCTTGATTATCACAATAAACCACAGCATCTGACAAGTCTACTCCCAAGCCTTCAACAAACCCTTTCAGCCACATTGCCTCCTTAACTCCCTCAGTTAATGCAATGTACTCTGCCTCCGTAGTAGACAAAGCTACTACACGTTGCAATTGAGCCTTCCAGCTGACCACACTCCCCATAACTTTGAACACATAACCAGTTATGGATCTACTCTTGTCTAAATCCTTAGCAAAATCTGAATCAACATAACCAATCACTTTGTTTTGTTGATCCTTATCAGCACAACCAAACACCAAGCCATGACCTTGAGTACCTTTAAGATACCTGAGTATCCACTTCACAGCTTCCCAGTGTTTCTTTCCAGGATTAGACAAATACCTGCTAACTAAACTAGCAGCATAACCAAGATCAGGTCTTGTACAGACCATCAAATACATGATACTCCCCACTGTATTTGCATAAGGAACTCTTTCCATATATCTCCTTTCCTCATCAGTAACAGGAGAATCTTTACTTGAAAGATTGAAATGAGCAGCCAATGGAGTATTCACAGGCTTACAACCCTCCATTGCATAATTCGACAAGACTTTCTGCACATAAGACTCTTGAGATAACTTCAACATCTTATTACCCCTGTCTCTATGTATATGCATCCCCAAAATCTTCTTAGCATCACCTAAATCCTTCATTTCAAACTCTTTCATCAACTGACTTTTAATATCATCAATCTCCCCTTGATCACTACAAGCTACCAACATATCATCCACATACAACAATAGATATATGAACTTACCTTTGTTGTACTCCTTGTGATAAACACAAGAATCATAAGCACTTCTTGAGAAACCACATTCGATGATGTAGTCATCAAACCTCTTGTACCACTGCCTAGGAGATTGCTTCAAACCATACAAGGATCTATTCAGCAAACAAACCTTTTCCTCACTACCTTTCACTTCATATCCCTTAGGTTGACTCATGTAAATCTTTTCTTCCAAATTCCCATGTAGAAATGCAGTTTTTACATCTAATTGTTGCAACTCCAAATCTAAAGCAGCAGTCAAACTCAAAACAACCCGGATAGATGAATGTTTCACCACAGGAGAATAAATCTCATTATAGTCAATACCAGCCTTTTGTGTGAATCCCTTTGCAACTAACCTTGCTTTAAATCTAGGACCATCACCTTTATTGACTTCCTCCTTCACTTTATATAACCACTTGCAGGCTACCAGCTTTTGACCAACTGGTTTATCCACCAACTCCCAAGTTTGATTCTTATAAAGTGACTCCATCTCATCATTCATTGCTTCTATCCACTTTTCTTTGTTTTCTGTTCTAACAGTATCTTCATATGACAAAGGTTCATATATACTTTCATTCTCAGCAACCATGAAAGCTACCATACTTGTATTATCACCATCTCTGAACCTTAATGAAGGAACAATCTGCCTCCTTGGTCGATCTTTAGCAATACTAGACTCATCAGCAGGAATGTTTGATCTATGTTGTGTGTTACTAGAACCATTTAGTTTCTCTCCTTCACTAATACTTGGCTCCTTCACAATAGGCTCCACCTCAATATCAACACCCTTTGATTCATTGAGATCATCCTTAAACTTTCCTTCCACAACATCTTTGTAGAAAACATCTTCTCTGAAAGCTACTACATCTCTGCTGACAAACACCTTTGGAGTTCCATTGTCTAGTCTCCACAACTTGTGCCCTTTAACTCCATCTGGGTATCCTAAACACAACACACCTTTGAGCTCTAGGATCAAGTTTCCCCTGACTTACATGTGCATAAGCCAAAGTACCAAACACCCTTAGATTACTCAAATCCGGACTTTCTCCTGACCACACTTCTATAGGAGTTTTCATACCTATAGCAGTTGAAGGAGATCTATTAATCAGATAAGCAGCAGTTGTCACTGCTTCACCCCAAAAACTCTTTGGCAGACCAGAGCTAATCAACATACACCTCACCTTGTTTAGTAAAGTCCTGTTCATCCTCTCTACTAAACCATTTTGTTGGGGTGTTCCTGGAACTGTCAAATGTCTTCCAATCCCATGTTTCTTACAATACTGATCAAACTCCTTATTATAAAACTCCAGCCCATTATCTGTTCTGAGTTTCTTAACCCTCCTGCCAGTTTTGGTTTCAACCAATGACCTCCACTCTTTGAACTTTCCAAAGGCTTCATCCTTGTGTTTCAACACATACACCCAAACTCTTCTTGAAAAATCATCAACAATAGACAAGAAATAACTAGCTCCTCCTAAGGACTTGTGTTTTGTAGGCCCCCACAAATCAGAATGAACATAGTCTAAGATGGCTTTAGACTTATGTTTGCTTCTTACAAACTTCAACCTATGAGCTTTGCCAAGAACACAATGCTCGCAAAAATCAATACCATCCGAATTCACATCAACAAGAATTCCTTGTTTCTTTATTCCATTAACCCCTGCTCACTTATATGTCCTAATCTGTGGTGCCACAACTGATTTACTTTATACACTTCAGTTCCTTCGGCTAAGTTAGCACTAACACTCATCTTACTATTCAACAAGTAAGTGTTATTAGTCACCCTTGTGCCAGACAAAACGACTAAGGATCCTTTTAACACCTTAGCCTTCCCATTTTTAAGAACTACATGATGACCCTCCTTCTCAAACGTTCCCAAGGACAACAGACTTTTCTTTAGATCAGGAATGTACCTTACTCCCCTGAGCTCCACCTTCAACCTATTATCAAGCTCGAGTTCCACTGTTCCAATACCCACTATTGGACATGGATAATCATTGCCAAGCTTGACTACACCAAGGTCTTGATATGTCAACTCTTTGAAGTAATGTTTCATGGGAGTCATATGAAATGAACACCCTGAGTCTAACACCCACTGATCACTACTACGCCCTTCTTGAACACTCAAGACATCAGAACTTTCATAGCCATCAGATGAATCTAGATCATCTTGGGCAACATGACTATTCTGACTCTTGCTTGCACTAGACTCACCATTCTTCTTCTTCCATTCTGGGCAGTCTCTTTTAAGGTGTTTCTCAGAATTACAAACGAAGCATCTTCTTTTGAATTTTGACTTAGATCTTGACTTACCCCTGTTCTTGGATCCTCTCACCTCTGTCCTTCCTCTTACAAACAACCCTTCACCACTATCATTCTTTGGATCCGCTCTTTTCTTTAACTCTTTGGAGTTTAACGCAACAAGAACCTCCTCCATGGTGAGTGTTTCTCTCCCATACATCAGGGTATCAACAAAATGTTCATAAGACTGAGGCAATGAAGTCAAGAACAGAATTGCTTGATCTTCATCATCAATTGTCACCTCTATGTTTTCAAGATCCAAGATCAATTTGTTGAATTCGTCACAATGATCTTCTAATGTCTTCCCGGACCCCATACAAACGTGTACAGTCTCTTTTTCAAGTACAACCGATTTGCCAATGACTTGGTCATGTACAAACTCTCCAACTTCGTCCATACACTGGCGGTAGTCGTCTCCTTTGACACCTCACGAAGCACACAATCACCCAAACTCATATGATTGCACTGTGGGCTTTCTCCACGACTTCCTTCCTCTTCTCTTGCAATTCCTTCTTCTTCTCTTCAGAAATTCCATCAGGAATTTTGGGTTCGGCACTGAGCGCATCCACCAATCCCTGGTGTACCAACAATGCTCTCATTTTCAATCGCCACAGACCAAAATCGTTCTTTCCATCGAATTTCTCAAGTTCGAATTTCGTGGAAACCATGGTCACTTTCTTGATTTCTCTTCCTTCGTTCAATTGTCTTATCTTTCTCCCGAATTGAGCCAACCTTGGCTCTGATACCACTTGTTGTAAAATCGGAACAAAATTGACAATCAAGAACACCCAAGAAATACAAAGAATACACGTTTATTGAATCGAATTGATTACAAGAATCAGAAGAACTAGAATTAAGAAGATTTCAGTGTCTACAATTCTAATCCCACCGATTCCTTTTATACTAATCGAATCTAACAGAAATAACAAACTAAACAATCGAATTTACATTTTACACCCCTACACAATTGCTACGGAAACAACGAAGTCCTTATACTATTGCTGCGGAAGCAATACAAACTATTCCTTCTGCGGAAACCAATTTGCCTTCCGCAGGAACCAAATTCCTTCTTCCGCAAGAACACATTATTCTTCCGTAGGAACAAATTGGACTTCATTATTCCACATATATATATATATTATATATATATATATATATATATATTATTATATGAACACAATTATTTGATAAAAACAATTCTAGTACCGTACACATGTACACACACATTATAAAATATAATCCATGAAAACAAGCAATTTTATTTCATTACAAAGCATATAATATTATACTATAAGTTATAAATCATACGTAATTACTGATGGGTTGGTGATTGTATAACTTTTAAGTGATTTATTCGTATTCTTTTAGGTTTAAAATCATACGAAATAGAGTTACTTTGAGCTCTTGTTGTTTTTATAAGTTAGAAACTAAAAACGTATAAGTTATGAAGGTCTCGGTGTATAAAATCAAGGTCGATAGATCACAAAATAAGAAAACGAATATTTTGCACAGATTTGAAACAAACACAAAAACATAAAACATGTTTACAACTCACAAACAAACACACTTAATGATAAAAGTTAAATTAATAAAAAAATAAAACCTTATACCAGTTCACAACAAATTTGGGTTCCACAAATTGGTTTTAATATACACGTCGTGAGAATGAACAGTGATAGATGTGTTCAAAACAAATATAAAATCCGAAAAAAGTCATCTGCTTTTTTATTCGGATATTCGAATCGAATCCCATTCGAATCCAAATATCTCATTTTGATTCCAAATATAAAAACTAGACCACAAAAACGAGTGTTTTTTATCTTTAGGATAGAAGTACGGTATCACTATATAAAATGATAATAATCTTTCTTATATTTTTAAGCTAATATGATTTTTGCTAGTTATGTGTTTTTGTTGTAAGTTATTGTGTTCATTTAAAATGATGAAATCTATAAAAATATAATACTGAAATAGTATGTAAAACACGATAATAAATTAACAACTAATTAATATAATACATGAAAACTATTGATAAAATAACGCAATTTGATATAAAACATAAAACACAATGATACAATATTTCATTGCGTGTTTTAATCGTTATTGTGTTATCTTAAACACTATAAATTTTGAAAAATATTTGGGTAAATAACATCATTGATTCATTGTGTACTTCTAGCTATAAAACACAATAGATAACAATAATTTTATATAATTATAAAAAAACTATGATAAAAATAACATATTGGAATATATATGAACATTATGAGTTTTAAAAATACATTGATAATATAACATTATTATGCATTTCTAATTGTAAAACACAATATTAGATAACAAGTTTATATAATATATAAAAAACAATAATAAAAATAACATAAAATGATATAAAACGTAAAATACAATGATGAATAAACTACACAATAAACTAATATTTGACACAATACATGTATTAAACATAATGATCAAAAAACTTTTCTATTTTAAATAATAAAATAACTCATGTTAAGTTCACAATTGTTATTATTCTTTTTAGATTAAATATTTTTTGAAAACCAAATCCTATATAACCCTAATGTAATTAATCTTTATCTTTATATATAATAAAAGAAAAGAGTTTTGCCACTTGTCATCATATTAAACACCTTTGACACATGTCAAATTCTTAAACAAATATTGTCACTTGTGATCATATTAAACACTCATTTAAACTCCAAAAGTTTCTCTTAATTTGTTTACCTAAAATAAAAAGTTTCTAAAGTTTGAATTAATATCATTTTTATTTTATATTCAAATAAATGTTAAAATGGAAACCATTATTTGTATTCCTCATAATTTATTTTGAGAAAATAAAAAGCCATTTTGTAATATATGTACAATGATTTTAAACCAAAATTATAGTAAACGGAATCTAAATTTTCAAACATAATATTAAGAGATTAGTTTTTCATAATTTAATTTTATATACAATCACAATACAACTTAAGTTGGCATGTTTTTTCACATTTGCAGTTAAATTTGTTATAACATTTTATCAATTTTATGTTTTAATAAATTATTGGCTTTTAAGTTATATGTTGTCACATGACACACTCTCAAGAAGTTATTGCCACGTGTCATTCATATAGCGAAATGTTATTTTAATAAAAATTTTGCATCCCTTAAATTTCGCATCCTTGTATATTATTCTTATATATTATTCTTATATATTAGAAGATTATTAATATTAATTTTTAATTTCTAATTATAAATATTCGTTATTTTAGTTTTTTCAATCCGTGTAACACACGTGACGTTAGACTAGTTTAATCTACAAGGAGAAAGGAGATCAATATTCTATTCAACATACCCATGAACAGTTTAGCACTCCTTACACGCGCATGTTACGTGTTCATCAAGAAATCAACACCTTTACACATTACACCCACGAATCTTCACAGATTCAAACCAATGTTTCAATCAAAATCTTCAACTCTTCAACTTGTGCTGCCACTTCAAGCATCATCTTCGTTGCATTATATGCCACGTGTCTGTGGAGGTGTATGGAGCTCATCGTATTACATGAACAGCACCGAGATCGATAATCTCGCTCGTTTTGCCGTCGAAGAACACAACAAAAAAGAGGTTTGACGTTTGGTATTCGTGTTTTTATGTTAGTTTCATGTTATGAATTGGTGTTTATGTTGATTAAATCGTTGATTTATAAGTGCAATAGATGGTGATTTAGGATTTTGACGGAAGTCGATTACGCAATGCCGTTTGAAATACGTTGATTTCTGTTTGTTAATCTGTTTATGTTACTTTCATGTTATGAATTCGTGTTTATGTTGATTAATCGTTGATTTAGTGCAATATATGGTGATTAGGGTTTGAGGGAAGTCGATTATGCAATGCCGTTTGCATTACGTCTATTTCTGTTCGTTAATCCTTTTCTGTTTCATGTTATGAATTGGTGTTTATGCTGATTAATCGTTGATTTAGTGCAATAAATGGTGATTTTGGGTTTTGAGGGAAGTTGATTATGCAATGCCGTTTGTAATACGTCTATATCTGTTGGTTAATCCTTTTTCTGTTGCTTTCATGTTATGAATTGGTGTTTATGTTGATGAAATCGTTGATTTCGTGCAATAGATGGTGATTTAGGGTTTTGAGGGAATTGAAGTCGATTATGCAATGTTGTTTGCAATACGTCTATTTCTGTTCGTTAATCCTTTCTGTACTTTCATGTTATGAATTCGTGTTTAGTGCTATAGATGGTGATGTAGGGTTTTGTGGGAAGTCTATTATGCAATGCCGTTTGCAATACGTCTATTTCTGTTTTTTAATTCCGTTTCTGTTAGTTTCATGTTATGAATTCGTGTTTTATGCTGATTAAATAGTTGACTTATTGCAATAGATGGTGATTAGGGTTTTTAGGGAAGTCGATTATGCAATGCCGTTTATAATACGTCTATTTCTCTTCGTTAATCCTTTCTGTTATAGTTTCATGTTATGAATTGTGTTTAATTTGATCAAATCGTTAATTAAGTGCATGAGATGGTGATTTAGGGTTTTGACGGAAGTCGTATGATCATGTAACTACACATGTTTCTCAGGATTTAAGTTGGTGTTGATTTGGTTTTTTATGTTTGATTTTTAATATTACGTTCCATGTTCGATTGGATTACCTTTTATTGTGCAAATGGTGTGAATTAGGACCAACTGGGAGACACTAGGGTTTTGAGGAAGGTTAATGGAAATATTTGTTCGAGTATTCAGGAGATTAGTCAATCTCGGAGAAGACTGTTGTCTTGTTTAGGACCAACTATGAACATTTTTATGTTTTAATTTTAGGCAGTCAAGTATTTAGCGTTTTCTGCTTGTGATCTGGAGATTAGTCCATCTCAAAAAGGAGCGTTGTCTTGTTTATTTTCAGCAATCGAAGCTTAGCCGAATAGGTTCTTATCATCTTACCTTTTCAGTATAAACTTAGTGATTAGAAACTAGTTATTGGTTCAAGATAATCTCCTTAGGTAAATACAGCTTTGGACTATGAAACTAAAAATAAATTGATAAAAGATTTATTTTCCAGAATGCAATGCTGAAGTTAGCAACGGTTGTATCAGCTCAAACGCAAGTGGTTGCTGGCGTTATGCATTATCTTAAATTGGAGATTGATGATGCCGGGAACAAGAAAACATACAAGGCCAAAGTGTGGGTAAAGTCGTAGATGAACTTCAAGGAATTACAGGAATTCACTCATATTAATGAACCACCACCAACACACCTTCTGCCGATCATGATGTTCAACTAGGTAGCTATCAACTCTTGAAAAATTCTGAAAAATTAAAGTGTTATATCATATTAGTATTTGGTGCAGGATCCTGACGGATGAATGGTATCATAATTTTAGTTTTTTGGCAGGATAAAATTGTCTAATTATTATATTTCCTCGCTATCATAATTTTGACGGATGAATGGTATCAAGAAAAAACTCTCTCTCTGCAAACTCTCTCTCTGCAAAACTCTCTCTTGCAAAACTCTCAAACGGTCAATCTCCGACCACCTCTCCCACCCCACCGGCGACCACCGCCCCCCCCCCCCGAACATCTCGACCTTCTCGACCCCTTCTACCCGACCCCTTCTACCCGAGAGACTTCTCCCGACCCCTTCGAGAGCACAGGCTTCTCGACCTCTGCGTCTCGATCGACCGCTGCTTCTAGCTCTGAGGTTCACGATCGACCACTGCTTCTAGGGCAAATCTGAAGTTTACGCAGAACTGCTTCTCGATCGACCACTGCTTCTCGATCGACCTCTGCTTCTCGATCGACCACTGCTTCTCGATCTGAGGTTTACGCAGCCGAGAGCATCTCTCGACTTCTGCTTCTCTATCGACCACAATCGAGCACCTCTATCGATCCCGATCGACCTCTGCTAAAGGTTGCCAAATCTAGGGCAAATCTGAAGAACGGTACATCTGGTGAGATTGTTCCATCTCTCTCTTTTAGTTTCTAGTTTAGGTTGATATTGGCTGGGTTAGGAGTACCAGCAGCTGTTGAGATATTCTGGTTGTTGGTGCATCATTTGTGTGATCTGTTTCTGTTGTCCTTGATTAGTGGTTATAACTTGCGGTTTAGTTGATTACTGGTGCATCATTTGTGCACCATTTGTGTGACCTGTGTTCTGCTGATTTGTTTTTCTGGTTTATTTTAGTCTGGGTTAGTCTTGTTTATTTTAGTCTGGGTTAGTCTTGCCTATTTAACTTGTGTGAATTCTGATGATTTGCTTATTTAATTTGTGTGAATCCTGCTTTTCTTGTCCGTGCTTTATATTTCTTGGTGGTTTTAGTAGACTCTGTCTGGTATAATAGATAGTAGGAGCCATTATGCTGCCCCGAGATCATGTTCAGTGAGGAGAGGTGCGAAGACAGGGAATAAGGTCTGTAGATTAAGAATAGCATCGTGGAATGTAGGAACCTTAACCAGTAAGTTATTAGAGTTAATTGATGTGCTGAAGAAACGTAGGGTACACATAGCATGCCTGCAGGAGACTAGATGGCGAGGTGGGAGAGCGAAAGAGTGCGATAGTTATAAACTATGGTATTCAGGGTCTGATGGAGCTAAAAACGGAGTAGGTTTTCTAGTTGCTAAGGAACTCCAAGACAATGTAGTGGAGGTGAAAAGATACAATGATAGAATTATGTTGTTAAGAATAATAATAGGAGATGAGGTAGTGACGGTAGTTAGTACGTATGCACCTCATGTTGGACTAGGGGAAACGGAAAGAAAAACATTCTGGGAGAGTTTAGACCACGTTATAGCTGACATACCTAGAGAAGAAAAGTTATACATAGGAGGAGATTTTAATGGACATATCGGAAGGGATAATGAGCATTTCCAACTGGTACACGGAGGATACGGGTATGGTCTTAGGAATGACGGCGGTAGGGAGCTTCTTGAATTTGCAGTAGCACATGACTTAGGCATCATAAATTCGTTCTTTAAGAAAGAGACTCGCATCTAATCACGTTTAGCAGCGGCGGGAGACACACGCAGATAGATTATATATTGACGAGGAGAGAAGAGCATAGCTCGTGGAAAGATTGTAAAGCAATCCCGGGAGAGACGGTTGTGACGCAACACCATATGTTGGTGGCGGATATACGCGTCAAGAGGCCAATTGCCCAACGTAACAGGAGAATCACACCCAAGATCAGATGGGGTCAGCTCAAAGACGAAAAGATTACCATTTTTAGAGATAAAGTCATACCAATGAACCAAACTGGGCCACAGGAAGATGCAAACCAAAAGTGGGAGGTTATGGCAACTAGGCTCATACAAGCAGCTAAAGAAACGCTTGGAGTAACAACAAAAAGGACAGTTGGTCATCAGGAATCATGGTGGTGGAACGAAATTGTACAGGAGAAGATACGTATCAAACAACAAACTTTTAGAGAGCTTATACGATGTAACAGTGAGGCAGAACACGCAGAGCTAAAACAAAAGTACAAGGAGGCTAAGAGACAGGCGAAAAAATCGGTGTCAGAGGCAAAGAACACGGCATATGAAAGGATGTATAAGCGATTAGAGACGAAAGAAGGAGAGCATGACATGTTCAAGATAGCCAAGGCAAGAGAAAGAAGAAGACAGGACCTAACAATGGTCAAGTTCATAAAGGCTGCGGATTGAAAGGTTTTGGTGAACGAGAAAGATATCAAGGTGCGATGGAAAACTTACTTCGATAACCTATATAACATAAGGAATCCAAATCAACAAACTGAGATGGATGGAACAACCCAAACAACGCAACAAAACCAATGCTATTGTAGAAGCATCACGGTTGACGAAGTTAAAAGAGCTATGAAGAAAATGGGAAGGGCTAAAGCGGTGGGGCCAGACAACATACCGATTGAGGTGTGGAAATGCCTGGGTGATGAGGGTCTCCAATGGCTAACAGATCTATTTAACACTATCTTTAAGACAGGGAAGATGCCAGACCAGTGGAGAACCAGTGTCATAGTCCCCATATATAAGAAAAAGGAGATATCCAAGGATGCGAAAACTACAGGGAATAAAGCTACTGAGTCACACGATGAAACTATGGGAAAGAGTTATCGACACGAGAATTAGACGGGAAACCCAGATAGCAATAAACCAATTTGGATTTATGCCAGGACGCTCTGCAACTGAAGCCATACACGTCATAAGACGGATAATGGAGAAATATAGAGAAAAGAAAAGGGACCTCCATATGGTATTCATCGACCTAGAAAAGGCCTATGACAGTGTACCGAGACAACTAATTTGGGAAAGTCTACGACATAGAGGGGTACCAGAGAGGTATATCAAATTAATTAAGGATATGTATGACGGGGCAAAAACATGTGTGCGAGCACCGGTAGGAGACACAGACTCGTTCTCAGTGGAAGTGGGACTCCATCAAGGATC
Source organism: Flaveria linearis (assembly GCA_024085815.1). Lineage (NCBI taxonomy): Eukaryota > Viridiplantae > Streptophyta > Magnoliopsida > Asterales > Asteraceae > Flaveria > Flaveria linearis. The sequence goes on from CM044001.1 coordinate 1,692,524, forward strand.
GGCATTGAGCCCATTTCTCTTCGCACTAGTGTTGGATGAGATGACTAAGTCAATACAACAGGCAGTCCCGTGGTGCATGCTCTTCGCGGATGATATTGTCCTAATATCAGAATCTAAAATGATGCTTAACGACAAGCTAGAGCAGTGGAGAGCAGCGCTAGAGAGCAGAGGATTAACGATAAGTCGCTCTAAGACGGAATACATGCATTGTAACTTTGGTGGCGACGACGAAGAGGACACCCAAATCAGTATCCAGGGCATGCCGGTCCCACAGACATCTAGGTTCAAATACCTGGGCTCGTACCTGCAGGAGGACGGAGAGATACACAGCGATGTAGCTCACCGTGTCCAAGCAGGATGGTGCAAGTGGAGAGCAACATCAGGGATCCTATGTGATAAGAGGTTTCCAGCAAAACTTAAGGGAAAACTATACAGAGTGGCGGTACGCCCAGCTATGCTGTATGGGACAGACTGCTGGGCCATAAAGAAATCGCACGAGAAACAAATAGAGGTTGCGGAAATGCGAATGCTAAGGTGGATGTGTGGCCATACAAGACTGGATAGGATAAGAAACGAAGTGTTTCGACAGAAGTTAGAAGTGGCTTCTATTGCAGATAAAATACGAGAGGGAAGATTAAGATGGTATGGACATGTCAAGAGGAGACCAATGGCAGCACCGGTCAGAGCAGTGGAGAACATCAGCATAGGGTAGGAAGAGTAGAGGACGACCTAGGTTGACTTGGGAAGAGAGAATTAGGCGAGATATGGAACACTTGCACCTCTCTGAGCACATGATCGAGGATAGGAATGACTGGAGACGTAGAATTAAAATTAAGGACTTTTAGTGGTTTCTGTAGCTAGGAAAGGACTTTGTTTACTTGTTACGGGGCTTGATGTGTATGTGGTACGCGTGGACCTTGTTACAGGAAACTTGCGGCTTTCCTGATGCATGCTTGTTCATTTTATACTTCCTTTTGGTGATATCTTAATGCTTTGAATGCTTCTTATATGATGTTGCTGTACCATATACCATGTATCATAAATCGTACGTTTGATTATATGATTGATTGTTTGATTATTTGATTATATGTTAAATCGCGAGCGATATATCTTTTGTAGCGAGCCAGGGGTCTCTTTGGAAGCGGTCTCTCTACCTATCTGGATAGAGGAAAGACTTGCCACCACCTACCCCTCCCAGACCCTGCTCTCGAGTGGGATATACTGGGTTTGTTTGTTTGTTTGTTTGTTTGCTATTTTGAAACTAGACGGTGATGGCTTGGGATATCAATCAGTGCCTGTTCATGATCTTGCGGTCCAGGATGCTGCAAACCATATCCTCAAGACACTGCAACAGAGATCCAACTCATGATCCTGCGGTCCAGGATGCTGCAAACCATATCCTCAAGACACTGCAACAGAGATCCAACTCATTATATCCTTATGAGTTGCAAGAAGTTGTTCATGCTAAAGCAGAGGTATGCGACTCTTGTGTCCAATATTTTCATATTCTAATTTACCTTAGTTTTTTGTTCAGAATACTGCTCTAAGTTTTTTGTTCAGAATACTGCTCTAGTCGTGTTGCATTGAAACAATTTAAAGCGATAAAGGAGGTTTTGTATACTTAGGGGAAACCCACAATTTAGGCAACTTTTAACTCCTCTGAGCCATTTAACCCATTTTCTTTTTAGCTTTTACCCACTGTGACTTGTTAAATGGTAAATATTCATTTTAAAAATTATGTCACAGACTGTGGAAGGACTTGCAAAATATGATATCCTACTGAAGCTCAAAAGGAATAACAAAGAGACATTCAAGGCTAATGTGCATAAGGACAACAATGGGGTCTTTCATCTTAACCACGTTGCTCCGGACCAGCCCTAAATAAAACTTGCTTTATGACTCCTGACAAAATGGTATCAAGTGTGCACATGTTTTAGTAGTTACCCAAGAGCTACGTGCTTGATTTGTGTTTTATGTTTGATTAGAGGTGTCAACTCACGGGTAAAAATATTAACGGGCTAAACAGGTAAAATGGAAGTAAACCCTTCTAAGTTGTACGTTTTGAAATAAAATGGTTCTTAGTCATATATGACATTCTAGTTCAGTCTAACCGTTAGATTTGCTTCAGTTTGGTTGGTATTAAAAGTTTATGACCACTCCTAGAAACCGAATTGTTGTGTTCTCATTTCCGTCTATGATACATTGGGTAAATGGGTATCGCATGCATGCACGCGTGTATATATTGAATTATGGTAGATCAGCAAATGATATCGAGACGGTGATTCCTAAACAAAAGGCTGGTGTGTCATGAATAGGTGTTGTGTATCTTGACCTTAATTTTGTTAGATGGTAAGAAAGTCCAATAGATGAGTAACATCGAATGAGCATCAACAGTAAACTTAGTCAAATTGAAGTGTTTAACCCCTCATCTTTGTTTTTGAATGGACAAATGGCACGTAGAACAAAGTATGTTAGCAAGCTCTGTCTGCCCTTTTGCCTTTGTTTTCACTACTCGACTTTCCAACGCATCGTTAACTATATATAGCCATGAACCCCAACGCATGGTTAATTGTAAATAGACGTGAACCAAATAAGTGACTATTTTAACTCAAAACAGGTTTGAAGTCATCAGAACTCCGAAGTGATTTTATTTATTTTTATAAATTGTGAGAACATGTTACTCATGAGCTTTGTTAATGTTTTGCTAATTAATGAGATTAGGTTAAATATTCATAACCAACAGGATAAGGTATATGTCACATGACTTGCACTAGACAGGTCGTCTTCATGTTGGATTTGAACTTGAGGCCCTTCTTTGGAAAAATATAAGCACCAACCATTGCGCCTAAGACTGTAAATAAGTCTAAGTGAGCCAGGTTAAGTTTGGGATCGTCTTGTTTACAAACTAAGCTAAACGGCTTAGCGAGCTAAAATTTTAAGCTGAATCAACTCGTGGCTCTTTAAGTGAACTTATTTATTTTTATTACATAATATCATATAATATGGCATTTGCAAGATGTGTCTACATTAACTTAGGGTTGTTTGGTAGCATATGAATTAACTTCTTAATGGTTCAGATGTCTGAATAGTTCAGCACTTAATGGTTCAGGCTGTTGTTTTACGAGCAAATGTCTGAATGGTTCAGACATTTGCCTCTGAATGGTTAAACATTATACTAATGCTGAATGGTTAAAATGTCTAATGTTGAAAGGTTAAAACCTCTTTCTGAATTGGTCAGACATTTGTCTTTGAATAATGAAGCGATATACTTGCTCTTAATGGTTCAGACCTCTTATTGGTTCAGAACTCTTATTGATTCAGCATTTAATCATTTAAAAATTGCCAAACAGTCCCTTAAATCATTGATCTAAGTGTTTGTCCATGATGAGATCCCTTATTACAATATCCTAAGCCTAAGGTGAAACCATTAATGCATGATACCTGTTATCCTCGTTGTCAGTCCCTTTTCGTTAAAAGGTAAAATGAGAAATGGGGATATGAGGTGATATGTAGGGTTCCTCAAATTTGGATATCCAAAATTCGGATATTCGAATATCTGGATATTCGAATATCTGGATATCCGAAAATTTCAGATAGTGGATTTCACTATACGAATCTGAATCCAAAATTTTGAATATCCGAAATTTCGGATTCGGGTCCGAAATTTGGATTCGGATTCGGATATCCGTTCGGATATCCGAATTAAAAAAAAAAGTTTGCATTATTTAATAAATTTAATAAAAATATAATAATTTTTATTGATTTTTTTTGGATATCCAAATTTTTTATTAAAATACATGAAATATCCAAAATATTTAATAATATATAATATTTTTTAAATTTTTATAAAAATATTTTGGATATTTGGATATCCGAAATATCCGAAAATTTTCAAAATCACTATCCAAATCCGAATCCGAAATTTCGGATATCCGATTTCGGATTTTCGAATATTTCGAATTTGGTTTGGGATTCAAATATTTTTGAACACCCCTAATGATATGGTCCTAATATACATGCACCCCACATTATCAATTGACACCTCTTCATACACCTCATATAGCATCATACACGGTGTATATAGTCGAAGACATTGAAAACGGAAAAAATCAGGGGACTTTCAGAGGGTTATACGTCTCATATAGCCCTATACGACCTCCTATACGACACATAGGGCTATACAAGACGTATAGCAAATTTCGACACTGATTACGAGGAAAAACGCAAGGGGCTGTCAAAGGGGTTATGCGTCTCATATAGGACTATACGACGACCACCTATACGATGCGTATGGTGTTATACGACCCTATAGAAATCTAGAGTGTTGATTTACAATTTGTTGTGTGTGTGGTGGTTTTGGGGGGGGGGGGGGGGGGGTGTTTGTCCCATTAACCAGACTATACCATGCCCTCGACATTATATGCAATTCAAAACCACCTTCATGCGCGCCAAACGCAGCCAATGGAAACCCGCCACATGCCCCACACCCACCGCCAAGGTGATATGAGTGACGGTTATAGCATAGTGACAGCTGCAACCTTTTCAATCACGCACATTCATATAATCATTGCCCATGTAGGTGCAAAAGCACACACAGATGAAGCATTCATGTGCGTATCAAAAAGACATGGTAAGAACAAAAAAAATGATTTATTTGAGTCTTGTATGTCTTTCTAAAGATAAAATAACACAAAACTAGGGGGCCTTAAAGCTTATAGACCCCAATTGACAAACGTCATAAAGATAACCGACCAACTAAGTAGGGACCACAAAAACCTCAATGGACATGATCCATAAAGATAACCTAACACATGGCAACGAAACGGCAAAAACATGACATTCTAACCAATAACACATGAAAAAACGTACCAGAATGAAGACCATAAAATCCCTACAATCATCAAAAGTAGACCTATAAGAATTCTATAAATAGATGAGGATGAGGCTAAGTTTTCTTCTCACGTCATTCTTAAATTACCATTGTTGTAAAAATCACTAGGCACTAGTCGAGCGATGAGATATGGACTAGGAATTAATTCGGATTAATTGAATCGGACTTTTATGTATAATTTTACTAATTAATGTATACTTGTATACCCTTTTATGAATAATATAAAAGTTTTGAGGAATAATTTGTAAAATGATGAATATTGAGGGGGTTCAATTTAAAAATACACAAAATTAAATCATTTAACCCTAAAGTTAAAACACTCGTTCCCCTTCCATCATTCCAGTCATCGGCAATCACACCCTTCCCTCGTTCCCGTCGTCGGAGTCGCAAATCCTCGCCTGAATGGGAAATTCGGTGGTTATCGTCGCTGCAACACCGCCGATTAGGACGATTTGGTCCACCTTTGACCATTTTGACCATCGCCGACTAATTGAAGGCTAGTCACTATTTTTAAAACACTGTAAATTACACATCATACACGTATATTTATCTCACACCCAAGGTTCATTGTAAGAAGCAACCGTTTCCTGTTTCTTCAGTTGCCTTAACACGTTTGTTGTCTTATAGGTTGATTGAATTTACAATAGCTATGGTGTCCTAGGTCTAATTACTTGATGATTGAAGTGATTCAAAGGCACGATAGATGAAGTTTTCCTGATTGGATAGTGAAGAGATACATCAACCTCCCTAGACTTTAGTTTTACATGATTAAATCACTTTTAAAATTATATAATTATGTCCTTGAATTTAATTTTAAAAAAGTCATTTTGAGTTTATTTTCAGAAAATTAAAGACGGTCTTTTTCTTATAGAAGATTAAGTTCCTAAACTTTATAACAAGGACATTTTATTAAAGTTTAAAAAGTCCCATCAATTAATGATTCAAAATAAAATCCAAACAAATTGTGTGCAAATTCAGCATAAGTCCATAAGATTATTCCTCGTCAGACCCCTCGTCGGACCTCTTCAATAGCTTTACTACATTGGGTATGGTAAGTCTTTTCATGAAGTTCCGAAAAGTCTAACATTAAGCTTTTATATCCATTCGTTCCACGAAAGTTACAATGTTCAGCTAGATACATAATTTGAGAGACAAGTGTTCACCCATTAACCAAATGGCCTAATACCCGTTAACAACAGAATTGGTGGACTTGATTCTTTGTAATCATGACAAGGAAAAACAAGTTGTATGATCAACTTTTGAAGCATCTATTTAGAACACCAAGGATAGGATATAAGCCATACAAGAAAATTACAGTGCTAACCTTGTGTTTTTGGAGATTATAATGACAATAATTGGGATTTGTGATCAATGCCATTGAGGATGAAAGTTCCACTCATAGGCACAAACTGCCTTGTAATAAGCTGCGGCAAAACAGAAAAATTAAAAGTTGAATTACATTCAAGAGTCAACTTGTTTGCGGACTGATTATCTGCTTATAGAGTTCAAACTAGTAAGGTGTTTGGATTGCTTATCCAGGTGAAATAAACTGTCATGAAGAAGCAGTTTGAAGTTGCTTATTCAAAACAGTAGTTTTTAAAAGGCAATAAGCAGATAAAAACATCCAGAACAAGACCTTTAATGTTCAACCATTAAAACTCAAAAGCCGACGAGGAAATAAGACCAAGAATGATGATGCCATAATATCAAAATTGTATAAAAACACAATATTTGAGTGGACATCAGAACATGTATATTTATAGAATGAGAGAGTGAGAGACTACTTGACAAATATCTAAAATGCCTTCAATTTAGTACAAAATATTGAGAGCGTAGTGGACCCAGAACACTTTTCTCCTAAAATGGGCGGTATTAGACTATTAGGTCTAAATGGGGACGGTTCAGGTTGCCACATTTCTTATAAGAGTAAAAAGATTTATAAGGTTTGATGCATTTATAAATAAGGGCTTTAGGAGATGACATATTTCCTTTTCAGCAATATAATTAAGAGGATGTATGTGGAGGCATTCAACTTTTTCATGAAGACCACCCAGACATTAAACCTGCTTTGTGGGCCACCCATGTATGCATATTGTTTCATTTATACCATTTTCGACCGATTACATTTTGTATTATAAAACGCCCTTAAGAATTAGAAAAAAACAAAGATTAAAACTTATAACAGGTTGAAATATCATCAGAGGTATTTTTGTTTTTTTTATATTCCTAGTATTTATTTTCATATTTTGACCAAATTGGTATCAATAAGATTAGATGCATACTTGAGTGGCCTACAAGTAGTTTCACTAGGTGAGTGACCTTTTTACTTTCACCTATTTGACCAGTTATAGATATGTAATGATTATTTGACCCAAATTTACTCATTTATAAATGGACAAAACTGACACCTCTACTATAAATAAACAGCAAACTGAAAAAGAAACTGCATCGTTTTAACCTTGATAACTTCCTGTGATGCAACTCCTCCAATATAAGCTGCAACTGCATGTAGCTCAGCAGCACCATAACGACACATTTCATTAATAAGGTCTTCTGTCAAAGTGGATCCGTTGCAGCCCAAGTCACTAAGAAGACTTACTGCTATAGTTTTTAATCTAGATATATCCTCGTCCATCGCCCTGCCCAATTAAAATAAGAGTTACAGAAAATAAAAGTCATACAATACTGATAGCTTTAGTAATGAGATCAAAATGTTACCCGTCAAACTGCCCAGGGAAAGCATTATAGTTAGCTGAAAATCGATCAACAGCTCGAAGCAAAATATAGAATCCCACAGCAACACTGCCATTAACAAGAATTGATTACCACCAGAGTTTTTTAATTTTACGTATTTGGGTTTGAAACAAACATAAATATAAGAACAAATAAAGAAATTGTAGAGTAGGGTATTTTACTCATCTTACTCCCTACCAGGAACAAAAATCATAATAAACAGTAAATACAGGGATGATTTAGGTTATTATGTCACATCAAAGATGAATTTTGCATAGTTTGGCATACCATACAGACGAAAATGTAATTTACTCTAATAATAATCAAGTATAACCATCAATAAGCATTTTCCTTTTTCCTATTTCTATCTTTCCCTAATAAAAGCTTTGATGAAATGCAATAATAAGCTAAAAAGTGGTAAATAGGATACCTGTATTCCTCATCACTCAGATATTTTTGCAACTCGGGTAAAACAGGAGAATTAAACTCTTCCACAACGGGTTTATATCTGCATACCTAGAAGATGAAGCAACAATTTACATAAAAGAGCAGTCAAAAGTTCAGAAGTTAAAGATAGTAAATGACTTTAGCTAATATGAATGTTGACAGTAGAGACCACAAATCCACCATGCTAATACACAAATCATATAAAGAAAATGTAAAAGGCTGTATACATGATATATTTTATTAGATAATAAATAAAGGACAACTGTAAAACACTTACTGTGAGTTTCTTGCATTCTTGCAGAAGCTTTTTATGACTGTTTTGGAGATGCTATATGGATCTCTACCGATTTTTTCAAGATGTTTCTAACACGTTGCTCAACGACAAGAAAATCAGCTTCAGCTTTGGCCTGATAGAGTTTTGCAGGTTTACATATAACCTGGCATAAAATTGCAAACAGAGGTTCATGTTTAATGAAAAAACATCATGTGGTTAAACAAGGAAACTGTATGTACCCATATATTAACTTTTTCAAAAGTTACCATTATACTGAAACTACTTTACAGGGAACTCATATATGTATCAAGTTTCAATTATATCACATTCGACCAAAAACACACCCAATGAAGAATTAGAATTCTTAAAAAGACAAAAATACCCTTGTATCAATCTTTAAACAATGGCAGTTTGATATAAAGAAATTACTTTATTAGACCATTAAAATATGTGATTGGATTCAAATATACCAAATTAGGCCGGAAACATGCCTACCAAAGAATTTTCTTAAAAACTCTTGAAAAGACAATAACCCTCGTCCCTCAAGTCCAAAAACATGCCTAGAAAGACGCGAGGTTATCTTTTGTCAATTTACAACATCCCAGCATGTTTTAAGCGGATTTGGTATAAGCCATAGTAGTGAAGGGTGCGCAGGCTGGGATCTTTCAAAAGCGCAAGTGCGCAACAGAACCGCAAACCTTCAGCCAGGCACAAGCAAGGCGGAGATGAAGTGAGACAGCAAGATTCATCTCTTTTATTTTTTTAACACTGGTTTTCTTTAAGTTTTAACCATTTGATTGTTTATGATAACAATCAATCTTGCCTACTCTTTCTGAACTGTTATTAGCTTTGAGCTTTTGGTATCATCTAACCTCTATTCGCTAATTCTATCAGGTTTTTATTATACTTGTGAAAAAGTACAAAGTGTTTAACCTTTTGTGTCCATTATACATCATTTTTGTTTACTATTATTGTACTTTTCTTGGTTCATTTAATTTTTCAACTTACAACTTTGCATACCTAGGTATAAACAAAATTGTACTCATATATGGGTTAGTGGCGGACCTTGGAGCAATGGTAAGGCTGCTACCATGTGACCGGGAGGTCACATGTTCAAGTCATGGAAACAGTCTCCTGTGGAAATGTAGGATAAGGATGAGAACATCAAGCCCGAGTGGGCCGACGCTCCAGACCCTGCACAGGTGAGAGTCTCGTGCACCGGGTTTTTACCCTTTCATTTGGGTGGCATGTCAGTGGCCGTGGTGAAAAAAGCAGAATACTTAGGTAATCTTTACATACATTATCCCCAAGCAGAATTACTTTTGGACAAAAAAGCAATGGTCAACGATGACTCACTCAGTAGAAGAAGTCATGTCTGGTATTGATCCATCAAGTGGAGCCTCCCCACTACCTTCATTAGCAATGAACTCCTGCAATCAAGAAACATAATCCATGACTGGAGGCAGTTTTTTTTTAACTAAAAATATACATGAGAGTCGAACTACCTTTAATGCTGCCACCATCACCCAAAAATCAGGTGCATCAGACTCGACTTCAGCACGTGAATCATCAAGTATACGTTTCAAATCTGAACCTGGGATATGTTTTTTTGTTAATATTATCATTACCAGTCCTCTTAATTTTATCTACAAAACTGAAAACTTTTTCATCAACTTGAATTACTATGTTATTATTAAATGATAAAATAATTTATTCAAAATGATTATATCCAAGACATACAACCAGAACGCTTTACTAGAAGACTATGTTACACTGTTGCAGTAATTTCATGTACTTACTTATTCCTGGTGGAGCAAAAACTTTGAATGAGGCCTCAATAGCTTCTTTGTAATTGTCTTCATCTGTTGCAGCCATTTTCGCTTTTATTAATTCCTAAAGATTCCAAGGTTACCATCTTAAAATACTGAAACATAAATTCGTTAAATTCGTAAGAAAAGAATCATGGGTAATTAAGTGAAAACCTTGAATTCTTTTTTATCTTCCCTACTTGATGGCAGCCTTCCACCATGATTGTTAGCCCACTCCCCTGCTATCTTGACAAGAATTAAAATGTATGGGATATGTTTATGAACTACAGGATCAGATGTATCTAAGTCGATTTCCTCAGTAAACCTACAAAGATGTAAGAAATTAATATCTGGTATAAAACCAACTACTCATGTCATATGCAGCAGAAAATAATAAAAAATTATTCATTTAGACAATACTAACTTTTTAAGTTCAGGCCATGGATTATTTAAACGAAGATCATCCAGAAAGTGATCAGGCTTAGACTCAATCACTGTATGTTCCTGTCACGTAATGAAAAGTCAACATCTGTCCTATACTGATAATGAGACTACATGAACAACAATAATGAATTATATGAACTAATTTCATATTTACCCTCTCAAAACATAATGATATCATATCTACTCATTCCATGATATATAAAATAGAACCAATTACTCATAACAATTTGCTTGATTAAACAAATAAATAGAAAAACATCATTACCTTCCCACATATAACATTCTCTTGGTTTATTTGGGAAATAGGTCGTATAAGTAATTGTTTCTAATCTCATTTACTATGCGTAAATAGAATACTTGTAATGTTTTGAAAGGGTAAATGATATTGTGAAATTTCGGAGGCGTGTTCAATACATAACCAATTTAAAATAGAGAACCATGAGAACCGCAATAACACTTATGTAATTTTCATCGTATGTAATGGGAGAAGAGAGAAACAAAGGGGTTTATGTGGTTACATAACCGCAGGTGCATGTGTGGATGTGGTTCTAGCATTTATCTACTTGAAACTACAAATGTATCAAACCTCCCTCCCTCTATCTCTCCCCATGCGCGCGCGCGCACACATGTGTGTACATTTTAAAAATCGTGGTACTCATTTAAGTTTGGCTTGAAAATCATATTTTGATGGCCCAAAAGATAATATTCACATGTACCTTCACACTAATTCGAACAAACCCAGTGAGTCCATATGAGCGTGCAAATATTAACATAACTTTTGATTCACGACAAATGCGATCCAACTTCACCATAGAATCTTCAACCAGCTGAATTTAAAATCCACAATTAGCAAAACTTAAAATTATTGGGCGCTCATGGATTTAAAAACAATACATTGTGCAACAAGTATTTATGTAGAAAAATCTATATGATTTGATGGATCCAGGAATAATAATCATGGCACTATGACTTTTTTAAAGAGGAAAGCCACAAATTAAACAATTATAAGTATTTGTGCAGTAAAATGACTGTCGTGGCTTTTCAAAACACCTAGCAAGGTGAGCTCATATAGGTATACCATAGCTATTTGAATATATTATTGATGTTAGAACTCAGAATCATTACAATGTAGAGCATATATGATAGAGATAAATCAAAAGATGTTATACAGCTTATGTTGAGCAGTAGTCTTTAAGAAAATGTAAAGTAGATTACTAAATTGACCCATGAATTAGTTTACCTGAGTGGCTACAACCAAAGTAAAATGAGAAAATGTAAAGTAGATTACTAAATTGACCCATGAATTAGTTTACCTGAGTGGCTACAACCAAAGTAAAATTAGAAAAAAATGAAGGGTTCATCTCAATTAAAGTCACTGGATCTTCTTCTATAAATTTGGCTTTAACAGCATCATTTAGTTCCTGAAGAAAAGCACAAACACATTTTGCTTTTGGCTGTCCAAGACTTGACTCACTCACTGTAAAACAACACATTAAAATTACTGGAGTTAAACTTAGAACTTAAAAGATAAGAAACTTTTACAATATGAACTTAAAAACATACCCATAAAATTATTTCCAAGGTCTCCATTTTCAACTTTAGAACCATCAACGACGGTAATACTTCCAATACCTCCAAGAACAAGGTTTTTGAGTGTTTCCGATCCAGTAGGTCCACAATTAAGCAAACATATACTAGCTTTCTCAAGTGCAGCTTGCCCCTGCTCACCCCAAATCCTGTAATGACATTTCAGACTCATTACAAAGTAACCAAGTTATGAACGCGCACAATAGTTCAACATGGGATCTTTTACTGAAGGTTATAAACCCCTTCCCCACAACCAAATGTGATTAGAAAAACATATGAAGACAAACAATAGCATTTGATGATACACTCATGTACTGATATGGGCTATTTTGGTCATTCTTATAAATAATTTGTAACTTCTTCCTAGTTTAATTAACTAGCTCACATTTGGTTAAGCTAAAAGTCGAGGTTAAAATGTCAATACGTGATAGATACAGAGGAAAAGATGAAAGTGAGAGAGCGAAGAACCTGAGCTGACGATCGTATTTGGTCTTTGCTTCCACCATTGTTGAACTCAATTGTCTACAAGAGTGGGGTTGAGGGATAAACAAGTGACCTATGAAAATTGAAAAGAAAGATTCGAAATAAAAAAAAGTTCAAAGTTTAAGAGATATTTTACTATTAAGCAGATACATTATCATAATCAATCTCACTCCCATTTGTAGTATTTTGGTTAGTCTTTTCATTTTAATAAAAGACAATTCAAGTAGGGGTGCTAATCGGTTTGGCTTTCGGTTATTCGGATTGCAATATTGTTAGGTCAAAACCAAAAACTGAAACAGAAAATCCAGATCCATCAGAATATAATTGTCATTCAAATAATAGTAAGACCAGCAAAAGTAATCAGCCATTCATATCAACCAAGCCTATTAAACCACTCAATAACTCATAACAAGTAATCATATGAACAAAGTAGCGTTATAAACCACTCAATGAATCATCCAAATCGAAATGTCTTAAACCTACATAACTATGCAAAAGGAACTACGTTAAAACAAATTAACCAAAACTGATAAACACTACACGTAGAAATAGGGCCATACGATAATCCAGCAATTATGAACCCACCCATCCACGATTTGACTCTCTAATACAATAAAAGTTCAATTCAAGTTATTTTGATGTGCAAACAAAGGGCCAGCAATTATGAACTCAAAAGTAGATAACTGAGTATATAAATTTGTATAGCACAATCGAACCTGTGGAATTGGAGTCGATTCTCGAAGAAATTAGTGATCTGTTCTGTCTCCCAGAGTTAGGGTTTTAGATCCTGCCGTAAAACTTGAAAGTAGATACCGAAGAGCAAAGATGAGTAATTCCCATCCATCTTTACTATATTTTAGTTTTAAATTTTAAAACTAAAATATAGTAAAGATGGATGGGAATTACTCATCTTTGCTCTTCGGTATCTACTTTCAAGTTTTACGGCAGGATCTAAAACCCTAACTCTGGGAGACAGAACAGATCACTAATTTCTTCGAGAATCGACTCCAATTCCACAGGTTCGATTGTGCTATACAAATTTATATACTCAGTTATCTACTTTTGAGTTCATAATTGCTGGCCCTTTGTTTGCACATCAAAATAACTGAATTGAACTTTATTGTATTAGAGAGTCAAATCGTGGATGGGTGGGTCATAATTGCTGGATTATCGTATGGCCCTATTTCTACGTGTAGTGTTTATCAGTTTTGGTTAATTTGTTTTAACGTAGTTCCTTTTGCATAGTTATGTAGGTTTAAGACATTTCGATTTGGATGATTCATTGAGTGGTTTATAACGCTACTTTGTTCATATGATTACTTGTTATGAGTTATTGAGTGGTTTAATAGGCTTGGTTGATATGAATGGCTGATTACTTTTGCTGGTCTTACTATTATTTGAATGACAATTATATTCTGATGGATCTGGATTTTCTGTTTCAGTTTTTGGTTTTGACCTAACAATATTGCAATCCGAATAACCGAAAGCCAAACCGATTAGCACCCCTACTTGAATTGTCTTTTATTAAAATGAAAAGACTAACCAAAATACTACAAATGGGAGTGAGATTGATTATGATAATGTATCTGCTTAATAGTAAATATCTCTTAAACTTTGAACTTTTTTTTATTTCGAATCTTTCTTTTCAATTTTCATAGGTCACTTGTAGTATTTTACTTTTATTGGTTCAGACCTGTTCAGACATCTTATTGGATCAAAAAGGCCCAAAGAAGTTCCTTGTTCAACCTTAAGTTGCTGTATTTTCACATCTCAACAAATTACACAAAAACCCTAAAGAACAGAATACCATTTCACCATTTCAATTTCCATTTCACCATTTAAAAACCCCGTTTTTTTTTCCCTGATTTTCCATAACTGAACTTCTAAACAGGCGATTAATAGTACAAATTAAACGTAAGGAGAGTGAAATTGTGCTTATGTTAGGAGCTTAGGGCAGATTTGTGAAGAAGAAGACGTACCTGTGATGGCCGAGAGTGGAGACCGAGAGCAGTTCGCCGTCGAGTGCAGTGGGGGACGGAGGCCGAGAGCAGTGGGGGACGGAGGCCGAGCGGTGGTGGACGGAGGCCGAGAGCGGGCCGTCCACGAGATGTTGCAGAAGGGGATGGAGTGGAGAGTGGAGACCGAGAGAAGTTGAGAAGGAGAATTTGGTATCTTGGTCTGACCTAATAACCTAGAGGCGAATAAGAGCTTTTTTTTTTTTTTTTTTTTTTTTTTTTTTTAAATAAGTTGAATGCAATCAATATTGACTTGGGCATCTGATCAGACTTATCAAGAGCTAAACAAACAGCCTCTAAAAAATATATCAAATAGCATTAATGACATATCGCGGTTAGTGACCATCAATACTGAAAAACTAGTATTATAAAAAAAATAAAAAACAAAACAAACCAGAACGAGAAGTAGATGTAAAAACGTTAAACCTCGCAGACAAAAAGTAAAAGCATCTAAAACAATAAGTAAGTCGATCTAGGATCAGCGCAATACGACAGGGCCGTTAAACAAGGAAAAATAAGCGTAAAAACATTTAATCACACACATACG
Source organism: Flaveria linearis (assembly GCA_024085815.1). NCBI lineage: Eukaryota > Viridiplantae > Streptophyta > Magnoliopsida > Asterales > Asteraceae > Flaveria > Flaveria linearis. The sequence goes on from CM044001.1 coordinate 1,707,753, forward strand.
TTACGGTGCGTTAACTCGCCAAATTTAAGCCGAAATGTAAAAAACAAAAAAGTTCTAAATATGAAAAATATAAGGGACCAAAATTTAAAATAAAATATAAATGTATTGTTTATAATAAAAAAGTTAATGATTAAAATAGATAAAAGGTGGGTACAACCCACGAAGCACGTGATACAACACCTGATGCATAACCAACTTGATAATTAGTATATACATAATTAGTAGAGTAAACTTCGTTTTTGCTCCCTGTGATTTGGTCGAAATAACGGTTTTCCTCCTGACGTTTCAAAATCACGATTTTGCTCCCTGTGGTTTGCAATACGTTTCAATTTATTCCAACTTACTAACACCGTTAAATAAGTCTGTTAATTATAAGGGCATTTTAAACATTTTACTAATAGGGGCTGATAATGTAATTTCTTAAACTTTCTTAATACAAATATATATATATATATGTATATATATATCTCACTCACACATTCTCTCTCTAATTCTCTCCCAAAATAAAACCCTAGAAGCCACCACCACCACCACAACACAGCCACCACCACAACACAGCCACCACCACCGTCAGCCCCTTGCACCACCGCCACTGCCATTCATCCATCGTCATCGTCATCATCATCGTCATCGTCTTCGTCATCGTCATCGTCATCGTCATCGTCATCGTCCGGTCTACACTATACATGACCATCTCTATAGACCCAAATTGATTTAGGGTTTTTGAAGTAGATCAATGGTGGAGATCTGAGAGCGATGGTGGTTAGCCGCCTGTGATAAGGCTTCATCTAGGGTTGTGTGGTGGTTAGTGCGATGGTGGTGCTGCGATGGTGGTTGTGGTAGAGCGATGGTGGTGCTCTGCGATGGTGGAGCGATGGTGGTGGTACGTGGTGGGAAATAATAGGTGGGCTGCGATGATGGTGGAGCGATGGTGGTGGTGCGATGGTGGAGCGATGGTGGTGTTGCGATGGTGGTGCGATGGTGGTGGTGCGATGGTGGGAAATAATAGGTGGGTTGCGATGGTGGAACGATGGTGGTGGTGCGATGGTGGAACGATGGTGGAGCGATGGTGGTGCTGCGATGGTGGAGGTGGGTGGTGGTGTGATGGTGGAGGTGGCAAGGTGGATGTTGGTAGCAGGAGGCGGTAGGGTGGGTTTTGGTGTCAGAATAGATATGGAAGAGGGGTTGTGATGGTGGCTGGTTTCGTCGCCGGTGATGGTGGCCGGTTGCGGCGCCGGTGATGGTTGCCGGTGGCCGGTTGCGGCGCCGGTGATTGTTGCCGGTGGCGGTGGCGGTGGCTGTGGGTTGGAGATGACAGAAAAAGTTTAAATAAATGGCATAATAAAATTACATAATTGGTCCTTTAAATTATTAAGCAAGTTTGAAGAAATGGTAAAATTAGTCCTTATCAATAAATTGACTAAAATGCCCCTGGAGTTAACAGAAAAAGCTAACGGTGTTACTGAGTTGGAGTTGATTAAAACGAATTACAAACCACAGGGAACAAAATCACGATTTTGAAACGTTTGAAGAAAAACCGTTATTTCGACTAAACCACAGGGAGCAAAAGTGAAGTTTACTCTAATTAGTATATACAACACATGATGCATACCTAATATGAGAAAAACTTTACAAAAGTTTGTATCTCATTTTTTATAACTAGTGGGGTAACCCGTGCATATGTTGTATTATTTGAAGCTGTTAATTCTGGTAATTTATACGTTACTATTAACCAATCGGAAAAAATTCACATGATAATCAATTTGACAAAACTCAAGGGTATAATTATAAAATTTAAATAACACAAAATGAGCAGGTAATCAATTTGAGGGAAAAAAAAGTGTTGTATTAGTTTCAAAATATGTCTATGAGTTTAAGTGTAAGATTATATTTAAAAAAACAAGTAGGTTTTTTATTATTTTAATTGAAAAAAAAACTATTATGACACTACGGAAAAAAACTACAACTTCACTATTTATCATCTTTTCTATCAGTATGTTTGCCCACATGACATGGTGGGTGTCACTGTGGTTTTTTTCCGACATACCTTAAACACTGATTATATTTACGTATAATAATAATAATATAATAATAATAATAATAATAATAATATAATAATAATAATAAATATAATAATAATAATATATAATATTTATTATTATTATTATTATTATTATTATTATTATTATTATTATTATTGTTTTGCAGTTATATATTAAGTATTCAAATAAGATAATACTTAGTTTTCATAGTATTTGGTTATAAAATATATAAAAAGTAAATTCAAATTTTAATATTAATTTAAATATTATAAATAAAATAATGCTTGATGAGTTGAAATAATAATCTAACGTGTATCAAATAATATATTAATTAAGAGCAATTTATTAAATGTGGACAAATTAGGAATCATTGCAAAGAAAACTTGTATTTTATGTTTAAAAAATTATTTTATGTATCTTAAACTTTAAGCAAAATAATAAATATATTCAACTCAATGCTTTATATATAGAAAGGAAATTCATTATCCGTAGATTATAATATGATTAGATGTCTGAATTGATGTCTGATTTTTTTTGAACGGCTAACGAATTATTTTTAAGTCCGGTCACCCGGGTAAACCCATTGACGAAAAAACACCCACGCCCGCGAACGCAAACAGCGCTGGTGACCCGGCTCGCCCACCATTCCAAAGGAATCCCATCACCCAAAGGCCCATTGTGGTAAAACCCTTGGCCCATTTGAAGCATATTGCACTTAGTGAGACTCCAACCAATGACCTCCATTTTGAAAAGTCATAGAGTGTCTCTTCCTAAACTAGTTGATGTAGAAGTCATTGGTAATTGATGTCTGAATTAAATGGTGGATTCCTATATACTAGTAGGAGACCCGCGCGATGCGGCGGCGATGACATTTTACTGCACGATACTCGTTTTCTGTTAGTTTATCAATCTTTTGTGATATATTTATTGTATGTCTGTTATTTTTTATTTATATCTATCATAACATACTAATTTGAAAATAAAATCTAAACATACATATAAAAAATGTCATAAACATGAAAAGTAAAAAAGTATAAATCTGCATGTCAACCACTTGCATTGTGATGAGATTAATGTTTGTCATAAGCCTTGCACATTTCAATTACCTACATGCAAACCACAATAACTCTATCATCTTCTCACCGGTCTATACTTTTTACATTCGAAAATATACATGCGACAGTACATACATATATATATAATATAATTTTAATATTTGATATGCATATCCCAATTAAAGCACAACCATCTTTATTGTTACTACTATTGTTCTGGACAAACATGCACCACTTAATTTACTCATTGATTCTTCATATGAACATTTCATCATCGCATGTGTCAAAACAACCTATAAAATATACATTTTATATCAAAGATTACATGTATGTCAAAGTGTAAAAAAATACATTTTATATCGAAAACGATCATATTAGATATTCAAAACAAGATTACATGTATACCACCAAACTCTCCAACAGTTCACCGGTGATTTATCAAGATAAGAAAATAGAGACTACATTTCACTAAAACATGCAAAAATACATTTTATATCACCCCAGATTCAATGCAGATCCCGCTATTAAAAGAGCGTAATATTAGGCTATGCCAACATAATGGATTCATAATTCTTTTATTTTGTTCACAAACCATAATCTAACTAATGAATTTCAAATTTTAGATTAGTCTTGAACTAAAACAAGCACACAATTTTCAAAATTGAAAAGAGAAATACCTTGAAAGGACAAGAATGTGTTGAGCTGCAAACTAATATGATATTAGATTAGTGTTGTTAGCATTTTGTGTAACTTATAGCAGGACAAAATTGTCGAATTTAAAATAACATGCTCTAATTCCACAAACTACGCTTTAATACACAATAATCTTACTTAGTCCTAGTGACCAACCTCGTGTTCTCACAACCATAGACTTCTAGGAGTCAAAATGAGTTATTATGCATCTGTGTTGCTCTATGCCAAGCATCAGTTACCTCTAATCCATCATTTATCAGTACAATTGCAGAGCAATTTTTAATTAACTCCTTAAAGAGATAATTTAGAGCCATACAGTTGAGCAATATTCCTCAGGCTTCTCTGCGATATACGACCAAGAGTCGTCAATCCATGCTCTATACAAGCATATTTGAACATCATAGAAATACAACAACATTGATTGAAATGAGCTCATGTAGAGCAAAAATGAGGCTTGTTAAAATAATGAGCAAATGGACAAATTTCAATATGCATCCTAAGTCAACTGGACAATGAGTTACAATGAAATTAAACACTTCATTTAAATAAATAAATTAGAAACTAACCCGCTTGACATAAAAAGTTGAAGGATATGAGGATATCTCTTCAATTTGGCGGCATAATGCTAATTAATTTAAAGCAATGCCCACATGGTACCACCTGCAGTTAGAAAAATAACAGTATAATCACCTTACCAATTTGACCCGTTATTGATATATAAAATGTAGACATACTTTATTAACAGAATTCTTTGCAAGAATTGTGTAATCTAAGCCAATTCTCAAATATATCTTTTTATAGAATCAAAACCACAAAATCACTAAAAGCACAAATATTTATCCGTCTTATGTTTTATGTACCTTTTGTTGAATTTATCATTTTGCTGGCTAAAACGATGAGACAATGCGGGTGCCGTTGGAACCAAACGTATGAAGTAATTATGATAAACTATCAAGTATTAGTTAATTTCATGATAGCAAAAATGAGGCAGCAAGTAAAGCACATGACCAACAATCATTAAAAGTTTAAGCAAACGATCACAATCAATCTTATGATGAGCGTGCTTTTAATTCCGGTAAAAATATATCCCTAACTTGCAATCATCAAGTTTTGAACAGAGTTAATCACCCTCCTTTAAGAATGGGTCATGTTTGTTACCTCTAGAATAGCACAAAGCGAAAAAAAATAATACCATATAACCCTTCATCATAACATTCTATTACAGGCATTGAACATAATTAAGGCTTTGATTTAAAATTCATTAGAATCAAACCAGACAAATATTACAGTTTCATTCTTCTTTTTCTCGTCTAGTGTGTCACAGCAAAATATCATATGTCAAAAGTAGTTAGAATGTGCTTGTAATGTAAAATGGATCACGTATTGTAACATGTCAAACTACTTAGATGATTTGTTGTAATAAAGACCATTATAAAAATTGCTACATAACATGTAAGTGTTTAGTGTTCATGTTAATTATTTAGCAGAACACTATTTTTTTGTTAGCCTTTCATATCTTTTAGTCGAAACAACCCACTTAATCATTTTGCAAGGTCAATTCATATTGACAGATGAACAAAGAAGCAAACAAACCAAACCTAATAAATAGAGAAAAAACCTAGCCAGCAAATCAAAACTCGATACAAAATTAGAAAACCCTGGCCAAAGTTTTCATGTGATGATGATTAATACTAAAAAAAAACTTTACATACCACGGTTTGACCTTTTGCTATTTGTTTCTCAAATAATCCAATGTAGATTTGTGGTTTCCATCCATGCGCACCTTGATACTGATAAAAGTACATGTTTGACTTCTTAGGTCAAATGACAAATTCTAAACATTGAAATAAACATGAATATTTCAGGTTATAAAAAATATCAACTAACTTATATTATATAACTTGAACTACAAAGCCAAAAGATATCGATGCAAAAGCTTTTAAGAAAATCCATGTCAGCTTTTGAATTTCATAAGAGGTTTCATCATAAAAGTCAAAGATTTAAACAAAGCACATTCACCTGGGAAATCATTCCTATGTGAAACACAAAAGGCAGTAAACAAGCATAAAATAATGACCCAGATATGCATTACCTTATTCAATTCCCCACTAACTGCATCTGCTAATGTGCTAATAGCATCATAAACAATTCTGAGATTCCTCCTCTACATACCATTTCACAGAAAACATATAGACACAAAATATATTTTTATAGCATCTAATAAACCAACTTGTTAATTAAGAAATTAGTTTTTTGGACACAAAAATGATCCGAGATAATTTAAAAGAAAAGCCACTTTCACCCATTATGCAACCCGACCATTTTGTCATTAGCAAACAACAGCGGATTAAGAATCAACCTGGTATTTCCCAAATGCGCACATTAGGTGCTGTAAAATGGTCTCCAAATGTGGTGCCAAAAGGTCAGCAGCTTCCTGAAATTAAAAGAACAATGACAATATGCTTTCATATTCAGACAAAGGATTAACTACTCATCTGCTCTTAAAAACAACCTCTTTGAGAGTTGCAAAAGCAGAGCAAGCAGCCTCCTGCATACGCTTATTATCATCCAAAATTCTTCTTAAAAGACCAGTGAGAACTTTTTCAAACTGTTCATGTCCTTCTCGGTGACCAACACCCTGAAATAAAAATCAAACAAATTAACATCAGATAATACCTCTCGGTTAACTTCCTTGGTAACACATAAAAAGATATAAAACAATGACGATAAAAGTAAAATTTACCATTTTGCCTGATTTTTAAAGCGCACTCAGAATAGCTTCTAAGACAATCCTGCAGAAATATACATATGGTAAAGACGTTTTACTGCATCTAAAACAAATCATGCACCAAAATCAACCCACGCAGTCCATAAGAACCATCGAGTATAGCATTCAGATTGCAGCAAATACTAATCAATTAACAGATTCAAGTCACAAAACTACGGCAAAAAAACTAAAAATCATCTAATTACCAGCTAGCAGACTCAATTAAGCAACATCATATCAATACATCAGCAAACAGAACTCGTGATAACCAAATCTTTTACTTTACTCCACGAGGTTTTGTATAAATTCCATATACGATAAACGTCGTCTTTTTTACCAATAGAAGCATACATACCAATGAGAGATTCCCAAGCCACCCCTTTTGAGTTTCCATATATATGTTCCTCTGATTTTTGAAGCATTTCAAAAGCTTTATCTGGTGACCCAGACTTAATATACCCACCACATGTAATAATATAATCATTCCAATCAACTCTAATGCTAGGATTATCTTCCATATGTTTAAGAATGTTTTCCATTTGTTGAAGATCAGAAGCAGAAGCCTATGCACTTAACCGGATGTAGAAAGTTGGTTTATCACAAGGAACACCCATTTCCATCATTTTCTTGTATAAATTAAGGATGGAGTTGTAAGAAAGTGTTGTCATAATACCCATTTGCTTCATTTTCTCCGCAGTAGCTTCTGCCTTTTCTACTGATTTTGCGTTTGCATAACAATTCAGAAGAGCACCATAAACATGCAGACCCTTCATATCATCAGGAAGGCTATCGAAATACTTATCTGCTTCTTCCATCCCGTTAACTTTCGATATTAAATCCAAATGAATTGCAACACCTGTTGGTTGTAGTTGGTGCTCTTTCTACTAAAAATTCATTCCGACAAATGTTACGGTTCATAATCAAGAAACACAGAAACAACGTTTAGTTCAACTTTCAAAAATGACTTTCAATAGCCAAGTCTTCATTTTTATCACTAAAGATTCAAGTACAACAACAACAATGCACAAAATTCAAAAGACCGTTGTTACAAGTACACACTTTCCGGTTAAAGAAAACTTATAAATTCTATACACCCCAAACATAATCAACATTTTAGCTTTTCAGAAGCTAAATCACCAACCCCAAATGTTCAATCATCCAATAATAATCAATAAACACAACTTAAAAACAATAACAGCACAAGATAATTATTAACACTTCAGGAACTTCAAAACATACCTGCAGAGCATGGGTGTGGCGATTGAACTTCCAAAGGCTTTTGATTATGTCAAAGAGCTCACTGAATTTGATGGGTTTACCTTCTTTCTGCCACTGATCGAGTATCGGTATCACGGAAGCGTTGGGATCGATATTCTTAACTATCTAGGTTATATACTAACATTAAAAAAAACATCAACAACTGCTTGAATTCGATATTCTTCTATTGAAACTAATACAACTATCAATTCGTATTTCATAATCCTATGTTATATTGATCAAGTTTGCTGCAGTTGTAGGCATCTGTAATCTTCAAGTAAGATCTGCATCTATGAGAAACTAACAACTACAGATCAAACAAGATTCAAAAGATAAAATAAATGAATCAAAACTTAAAACAACTTGATAATCATCCATTATCTTCAACAATCTTCCCAACCCACATTAATCATCATCATCAAATCCCACACACACCCATCTTTCAAATCAATCCCAACCCAATTGATCATAAATCAAGCACAATCTTTGAACAATTTCAACAACCCAAGAACACTTACATTATGTTAGTTCATGAAAACCCCTTTTCAGTAAGCTTTTTGCTTACAAAAATGAAGATTTTGACGGCATTTGATGTGAGATTCACTCTTACAAAACCATCGGCGTAGGCTTTGGGATCATCGAATTCGTAATCCCAAACTCCTTCGAGCCACTGTCAATACTTCTTACCTGTCAATACTTCTTACCATGTTTTCATTTGGAATTGATCCAATTACCTGAAATCATGTTGAAAGAACTTCAAAAAAAATTGTTTATCTGCAGTACAAGCAATTAATTTTACATAAGAACATACCCTTTAAATATCATGATGTGAAGCTTCCTTTTTCCATTTTTATAAATCTTATTAAAAGTACTTCATGTCCATCTCTATTAGGTTAATTCTAAAAACATAAATGAGTAATTAAGAAACACAAGCGAAAATGCACTTTGATCTTGGATATATTGAATTCATCAAATTTGCAAGTCCTGATTAAAGCTTAATCATATTTTTTAATTAAAAAGAAGACAAAAGCTTGATACTTGTAATCCAATTGAAACCCACAGCTTTGAGTCCTGATTTGCAAAACAAAGGCTTATTCATTAAAAACTGAATCATCTAATTTTTGTTATGTTTTTGTTGAAACCCTGCTTTCACTTAAAGATTATTATCTTTGCAATTATAAAACTCACAACATGCTGCAAGTATGCATTACCCCTCTCATCTAGAGTACCAAAAGTCCAAAACATTAGGAATCTTAAACCAGTAAACCAAACATTCTTAAAAATACACTATGTAAAGACAGATAAGCATGTCATATTGAACGGCAAATAAAGGACACAAAATAATACAATACCTAGGGCTCATAAAGCATGTGATTTACGTATAATTGATCTTCGATCTACCTCTATATACATAACAAATTTATAAAATGATATTCTTTGTGCATAAAAGATCGATAACAACTACATATAAATTATTAGAACTGAAGTATTCAGAGAATAAGAAAATAAATTCACTCAAATCTAAGATTGGAAAGCCCAAAATCACACATGAATCTGAAAACTACCTGCACCAAGAGCAGGAGTATCCATGGAAACATGCTTGTCCTAACTCGCTCATCTTCCAAACCCTACCTCCGTTGCGGAACCGTTGCTTCCTCCGCTTCCGCCGCACACCCATTGTCAAGACTTCAAAAACCAAGTTTTCATGAAACCGATGCCATTTTTCTGCCTTCCACACCTTCCATTCCAAACACAATCAATCAATCAATATACCAACCATATCCACATAAAATAAACCAATCAACAATACGAAAACACATAATGAGAAATCGGACGTACCTCCTTCGTTATAAATAACAGAATCGGTGGAGAAACCATCTGGTCTATCAATTGTTTCAATAGCTGCAACACAAATCATCCGAACATTCTCGCCATTTGGAGAGAGAGAGAGATTTTGAATTTTGAAAACTGAAAGGTTTTGAGAGAGAGGCCGAACTGAGATCTTTTAAGAGAGCAGGTGTGTGAATGCTGAGGGATTTAAAGCTTCAAGTTTGTACAATATGCTTAAGGGTTGTATATCTCTTAAAATTAAGAGATTTAATGAAAAGACTCTTTTGCCCTCTTCATTTGCTTATATATATGTAAAGACAGATAAGCATGTCATATTGAACGGCAAATAAAGGACACAAAATAATACAATACCTAGGGCTCATAAAGCATGTGATTACGTATAATTGATCTTCGATCTACCTCTATATACATAACAAATTTATAAAATGATATTCTTTGTGCATAAAAGATCGATAACAACTACATATAAATTATTAGAACTGAAGTATTCAGAGAATAAGAAAATAAATTCACTCAAATCTAAGATTGGAAAGCCCAAAATCACACATGAATCTGAAAACTACCCGCACCAAGAGCAGGAGTATCCATGGAAACATGCTTGTCCTAACTCGCTCATCTTCCAAACCCTACCTCCGTTGCGGAACCGTTGCTTCCTCCGCTTCCGCCGCACACCCACTGTCAAGACTTCAAAACCAAGTTTTCATGAAACCGATGCCATTTTTCTGCCTTCCACACCTTCCATTCCAAACACAATCAATCAATCAATATACCAACCATATCCACATAAATAAACCAATCAACAATACGAAAACACATAATAAGAAATCGGACGTACCTCCTTCGTTATAAATAACAGAATCGGTGGAGAAACCATCTGGTCCATCAATTGTTTCAATAGCTGCAACACAAATCATCCGAACATTCTCGCCATTTGGAGAGAGAGAGAGATTTTGAATTTTGAAAACTGAAAGGTTTTGAGAGAGAGACCGAACTGAGATCTTTTGAGAGAGCAGGTGTGTGAATGCTGAGGGATTTAAAGCTTCAAGTTTGTACAATATGCTTAAGGGGTTGTACATCTCTTAAAATTAAGAGATTTAATGAAAAGACTCTTTTGCCCTCTTCATTTGCTTATATATATAGTATAGATACTGACGTACTGTTCATTCTATATAACTTTTTTGCGAGCCGAAGAGACAAATATGAATAAAAATGATTAAAATAGTAGTATTTAGTTGAATACATATAATATTAAGGAATTAGATGTGAGAAAAATAATTAAGGATAAAGATGATTTTTATTGAATTATAAGAATAAATAAATTATCCTAAAAAAACTAGTTTTGAGAAAAACTAAAAAAAATCTAATCGATCAAAACAAATTATAATTTATATATTTTTTAATTGTTAAAAGGACATTTGAGTAACCCTCATCTTATTATTTTAGACAATACCATACTTTTTAATTAAACCCTTAATTATCTCCTCTATCTCTCACCTAAAACTCATCCATCATTTTTCTTTATGTATTTTTATTATCTATCTACTCTATCTCTCACCTAAAACTCATCCATCATTTTTCTCTATGTATTTTTATCATCAATAAAAAAACAGAGGAAAGATAATTATGAACCCAGATCAATTATATTACCAACTTTTCTTAGTAGAAATGTTAACAAAAAAATGAGAATAAAGTGATCAAGAATTGAGACTTGTGTTTGGTGAAAGATTTAACTCTATCGTGCACTAGATTTATTCTAAACGATTTATACTTTAGGGTAGTTTTTATGGGTTCGTGTGGAAACAATGAAAGTAAAAGACAACTCAAAGGTTACTAGTTGTATGTATATTATGATATTCCAACCATAAGGCTCCTAGGTATAACTGACACTCCAATAATACAAAAACTCACTGCATTCCCAAGAGAAGGGAAGCAATATATATACACAAATAAGTTACACACAACACACATGAGAAATATAATAATTACAAATGAGTACATCAAGAAATAAATATTATTGGTGTGTGACATCCCCCCTCAAGCGGAACGGTGGCGGACCGATACGAAGGCGAGAGCGGAAGAACTCGAACTGAGGGCGAGCAAGGCTCTTTGTAAAAATGTCAGCAACCTGAAGCTTGGTTGGAATGAACTTTGTATACAACCTTCCAGACAAGACAAGCTCCCGAATGAAGTGATAATCCAAGTCTAGATGTTTGGCTCTTTTATGTGCAACTGGGTTTTGAGTGAGAAATAGAGCACTTTGTTGTCACATAGTAGGGTCGGACGATCAGGAGGTAGAGCATGTAGCTCACGAAGTAGATGGGTAACCCATATTATCTCGGCAGCAGTATTGGCCATCGCGCGGTACTCAGATTCACAGCTTGAGCGAGATACCGTAGGCTGTTTCTTAGCACTCCATGACACAAGATTTCCTCCCAAAAAAATAGAGTAACCATAGGTAGATCTTCGGGTTTCAAGACATCTAGCCCAATCAGCATCAGAGTATCCAAGGATGAAGGAGTGTGGGGATCTGTTGAAGGTGAGACCAAATGCAAGCGTTCCTTTGATGTACCTGAGTATACGTTTAACACATTGAAAATGACACACGGTCGGTTGATGCAGGAATTGGCTAACTTGGTTTACAGCATAAGAGATATCTGGTCGAGTAATTGTTAAATATTGAAGTGCACCCACAAGTGAGCGATAGTGAGTAGGGTCATGGTACGAATCACCGGCAGAGTTGAGAGACTGGCGGGCGGCTAAGGGAGTGAAAACCGGTTTTGAGTCTAACAATCCAGCTCGATCAAGAATATCTCGAGCATACTTGGTCTGCGACAGAAATAATCCATCATCGGTATAAGTGACTTCGAGCCCGAGGAAATAGTTTACACGACCTAAGTCTTTGATTGCAAATTCCTGGTGAAGTCGACTGATGAAAGTGCGCATGACAGAGTCTTTATTTCCTGTTAAAATTAAGTCATCTACATAGACCAGTAGATACATAATACAATCATCCTTTTTGAAGACAAATAAAGACGTATCAGATCGACTGCAGGTAAACTCATTGCTTAAGAGAAAATTGCTTAGCCGATGGAACCAGGCTCGGGGAGCTTGTTTAAGCCCATAAAGGCTTTGTTTAGTTGGCATACGTGATTGGGAAATTGAGGGTTGATGAAGCCCGGTGGTTGCTCCATATAAATAATATCATTTAAGTGACCGTGAAGAAATGCATTGTTTACGTCAAGTTGATGTAAATTCCACTTATTAATAACCGCAAGAGATAAGACCACCCTGATAGTGGATGCTTTTACAACCGGGCTGAACGTATGAGAGTAATCCAAACCTGGTATTTGCGTGAAACCGCGAGCCACGAGACGGGCTTTATGACGTTCAATAGAGCCGTCTGATCGATACTTTGTCCGAAACAACCATTTGGACCCAACAACATTATGGTTTTTGGGGCGGGGAACCAATGTCCATGTATTATTTTTACGAAGGGCATCTAGTTCTGTATGCATGGCATCCACCCACTCTGGCTGTTTAGAAGCAGACTTGAAACCCTTGGGCACGGTAGAAGAAAACAATGAAGTATAAAGAGGGTGTCTTTGAGTATGAGCAAGATCAGCCCGATGTTTTGGTTTGAAGATCCCAGATTTGGAACGGGTTTGCATGGGATGTCCAGAGGCATGTTGAGGAGCCATACTATGTACCGGTGGTGCTGGAAAAGTAGAAGTGAATTCATTGGAGGTGGTGGGTAGTTGGAGCGGGTTTGTATAGGCTGAATTTGCCGGGCCAGTTGGGTGAAAAGATAGGTTAGGGTCATTATTGGGTGAAATGGATGTTGAAGTAGGGAGATTGGCAGTTGGGTTTGATGGTGGACTGGGATTTGTATTGGATGGAGTGGTGATGGGAGTGGAAGGATGATTAGTGGTGGTATGTTCTGGAAGGTCACAACATAAGGTATTAGTAGGCTCAGTTTGAGGAGTGGGCTTTGGTATGGTTGAAGGTGAGTGCAAGACTTGTGGGGATGGGCAAGTGTGTGGACAATTATCCATAAAGGTGTGCAACGGAAGTAAGTTAATATCATGCCTAGTCCTGTTATTTTAAATGGAAAGTAGCTTTCATCAAACCGAGCATGTCGTGTGATATATGTACGAGACGTGTCGGGGTCGAGGCACTTGTAACCTTTGTATTGAGTACAATACCCCATGAAAATACACGGGATACTACGAGGAGCAAGCTTGTTGATGGAGTAATCACGAGTATAGGGGTACACCCGACATGCAAAAGCACGAAAGTTGTTGTACATGGGAAGACTAGAGAATAAAATTTCAAAGGGTGATTGTCCATTTAAAAGTTTTATTGGGAGCCGATTGATAGTATACACCGCCGTGCTGAAAGCTTCCACCCAATACATAGGAGGAACATTGCCATTGAAAAGGAGGGCCAAACCCGTCTCGACAATATGTCGGTGTTTCCTCTCGGCTCGTCCATTTTGTTGGGGAGTGTAAGGACATGAGAGCCGATGAAAAGTACCATTAATGTCAAATAAGTTCTTGACATGATGATTGAGAAACTCCGTACCACCGTCACTTTGAAAGACTTTTATTTTTCTTGAGAATTGAGTTTGGACAAAATTTATAAATGAGTCCAATATAATATGAAAACCCGCTTTGGTTTTAAGTGGATAAAACCATGTAAATCTAGAGTGATCGTCAACAAAAATAACATAGTACCGATAATTGTCAACGGATGTCACCGGTGCTGGACCCCACAAGTCACAATGAATCAAATCTAGAGGGTGTAATGCACGTTTGTCACTAGATTCAAAAGGCAATCGATGACATTTAGCCAATTCACAAGATGAGCAAACAACCGGTTTAGGAAGAAGTGAAGTAATAGATAAACAATTCTTTTATTTAAGGATGAAATTATATCAAAGGACACATGTCCCAACCTTATGTGCCATAATTCAAAAGAAGCTTTGGGTGGGGTAGCAGAGTTTGCAACAAGAGCATGTGGACCGGTATGTAAAACGTATAAGCCGTCTTTACACCGACCTTGGGCGAGAACTTGTTTTGTGCTTCGATCCTGAATGTAAAAATCAGGGTGAGAGAATAATACATCCAAGTCATGATTAGAGGTTAACTTACTGACAGATAGGAGGTTTTTCATTATATTAGGGACCACTAAAACATTTTTCAAAGGAATTTTAGAAGTGACAGTGGTGTTGCCAATATGGGTAATTGATGTGCTTGAAATTATATATATAAAACATATCAATTGTACATCAATTATTCTATAAACTCTTACTGAAAATGATGATTTGATACCTAAATCGTTCATATTGTGTTTTCAGGCTTGGAAAAAACCAAGATGAACAAAAGGAGCATAAATAAGAAGAAAATGAAGAAAACCAAGTTTTGGAATTCAAGCATGGGGCCATGCTTCATGAGGCACGCCCCCATGCCCAGCCTGAAACACACCCCGTGCTAAAATCAACACACCCCGTGTTTGACAGTCCGACATGACAAAAAGTACGGTTCCCCGACCCGAGGCACGGGGGCGTGCCCCAGGAGTCACGGGGCCGTGTTTGCCCATTTCACGGGGCCGTGCCCCATTTGTCACGGGGCCGTGCCCGACAACATCTGAGCGTACGAGCCGACCAACTTTTACGTACATTGTACTATCACGGGGCCGTGCCTTTTAGGCACGGGGCCGTGCTTAAACACTCCAGAAAGCCTATAAATAGGACTTCATTTGCAACTTTGAGGGGAGCTTTTGGGAGGTGAAGTGCTGGTGTTCCCTCTCGGGAACCCAGCCTTTGGAGGTCCTTAGAAGGTTTTGGAGGTCCATTCAACACTTAGAAGAATCTCGGGATCGTTTAACATCATCCATAGTGAATCACCGGTTTGATTGTTCTAATTTATCGATGATTTCACTACTATCTTCTATCTTTGTTGTTATGTTCAAGCTCATTATGAGCTAAACTTCATTTGTTATCCTAATTTAGTGAAACCTTATGTAATTTGTGATGAACTAATGGTGTGATAAATATTATGTTAATGTTATGGTGGTCTTGGGAAAACTTTCGATGGGTGGCACCTACATTTGAACGGGGGGTTATAAGTTTATGGTTCGTAATTGTGATTGTCATACGCGGTTGAAAACGTATGATCAACTTTTATTCATAACAACTATGGCTAATTAACTAGAGATGGTTATTAGAAATCATAAGACCTTAACTTTCTGATCATCTACGGGTTCCCTTTTATTAGTCTGAGAAATCTACAGTAATTGTTATGGTTTTCTAAAATTAATGGTATGTTAGAATAGAACTTGATCAACTCTCTTCTTACATTAAGTTATGTTTTCAGAAATCATATGTCGAAAAGGACACAAAAGATTTACCTACATCACTAGGGCCTTGACCTAAGCAGTAAATCTCAACCTGTGTTGGTCCTGGTCACTACGGAGCGGATAGACGAGAAATCGCGCCAGCTCATCTTTATAAACGTTAACACAATTACTTTATTCAATATCTTTAATCACACCACCAATTCATCACAGTTGCATAAGTGTAATCTAAATTAGGATAACAGCCTTACTTCACTGAAAGAATCACCAAAAGTCTCAATCTATCTTTATCTATCTTTATTTATTGTTATTTTGTTTAACTTATCATTTTCTAAATCAAACTGATAGTCAATTATGAGGGTTGTTGAGTAGGCTTAGTGTGTCCACGGATTGATACTCGGTTCTTACCAACACTATATTACCTCACGATAGGTACACTTGCCTTTTGTGTGTGTAGTTAGTATTAGTAATAACCATTTAAAACTGAATCTGTGTGAAAATCCTTTATCAAAAATATATATACTATCCACACGCATCAGTAATAGAGAGAGTTACCATCTCCAAATGTGACTTTGGCATCTCCTGAATAGGGTGAGGCATTGTGAATATTTTCGGTTGAAGCCGTCATGTGGTCGGTTGCTCCCGAGTCAACGAACCAGTCAGGAGACGATGATGAAATATGGCATTGAGCATTGAAGGCCTTTGATAAATCGGCCTCAGAAGTAACAGTCTGCGAGGCAAAGGTTCTCAGATCCGGGCAAGAGGATGCAAAGTGACCGTCCTTCCGACATAATTGGCAATGGGGTGAACGGCGACCCCGACGACGGCTTCCAAAATGACCACCACGGTGAACACGCCCCCCTCTACCACGATTAACAGACGGATGGCGAGAGTGTTCAGAAACAAAAGCAACTGTAGGTGATTGGTTGCCATGAAGAGATCGCAGAAACAATTCATGGCTTTCGGCTTGGACAAGGAGGTCACGAAAGATGGGCGGAGGCTTGGATGCACGGATGGCGGTAGAGAAAGTTTCAATCGAAGCACCAAGGCCACACAGGAACCAGTGTAATTTGTCAGACTCATTGACGGGTTGACCAACCGCAGATAACTGATCACATATACTTTTGAACTTCCGACCGAATTCCACGACAGTGGAAGTCCTTTGAGGGTGGTTCGAAGTTGGTCACGGAGGTTTTGGACTCTTTCAATGGATGTGTTACTATAGGCATTTTCCAGAGCAAGGAATCGTTTGCTCTTGAGAGAGGAGCATCAGGGGTGGTGGTGGAAGAAGCAGCCATGGAGATTGGAGATGAAGAGGTTACAGGAAGGTGAGAGGAAGAAGTTAAGTAGAGTGGGAGGGCAAGGAATCGTTTGCTCTTGATACCATATAACTGACACTCCAATAATGCAAACAACTCACTGCATTCCCAAGAGAAGGGAAGCAATATATATACACAAATAAGTTACACACAACACACATGAGAAATATAATAATTACAAATGAGTACATCAAGAAATAAATATTATTGGTGTGTGACACTAGGTTTGGGACCTTGTATACAACCTCATCATGAGAACCACTATTCATGTTGCCGAAACCATATATAACCTACCTGGGCTTAGAGATATGTTGTCTACGTCTACGTTCTCACTCTCATTCTCAATATCAAACACTATAACTTCATGTTTGTGAATAATAAGTACGAACCCTATCACCACCCTGGTAAACCACCACTCATGGCTCTAGATAAGTTCATTTCCTCCCCCTCCCAATCATCAGAGGCACCTTACCCATTTCCAATTATCTTCCTTCTACCATGATGTCTACCTCGATCTACACCAACATCAGTTGAAGTTTTAAGGTAGAATGTGAGGGGGGGAGAGAGAGAGAGAGAGGGAGGGAGAGAGAGAGAGATTGAGAGTAAGAAATATGTAGATTTTTATGAGAGAATAAATAAAACAATATGAACCATTAGTTAAATTTAGAGATTAGAAGGTGGGCGACCAATAGAGAAAGATTTACATTTTATATAGGATGATGTGGGCGACCAATAGAGAAAGATTACATTTTTATATAGGATGAATGAACTGTTGTGATTTGTTTAATTAAATAGAAATTTCACGTGTTATTGTCATCTGTGGTTATTAAAATTATGATAACTTAAAAATAAAATCACATTAATAGAGACCATCGGCCATTTGGCGTAAGTGGATCCCGGTATTATATCCTAAGGGAGGTCATCGGTTTGAGCCTCGCGTGAGGAAATAATGCACTTGGTTAAGTCAATGTTTTTTATTTGTGAGTTTTCTTCTAATGACCTGATGGGATTGAGTGTGCGTTTCCGGCTAGAAAATGGATATGTTGACCAAATTAACATAACTTATATGATTCAAAGCAGAATTGTACAATTATTGTTTAAAAAAAGACTCCTTTCAATTTTGATTTCATATTATGAAAATTTATTCATATAAAATCTTATATTAAAAGACGTGATTTTTATTATATATACCAAGTAAGCATCAATATTAATGTATATACATGCAAAGTACCACATATATTAACAAAATCATCTCCAACTCAGGTCGTATCTTTCTCATTCACAACCTGGCTTTTTAATGTTATTTTCCCTTTTTTAGATTATTTAAAGTACCTTTACGTCTTCCTTGCTTGTATCAACAATGCGATACAGGTTTTGTTTAAAATTGAACTGTTTCATGTTTCGTTTTGCAATTGTTTCAAAATAAGGAAATGTTCTAAGTAAATATACGGCAACCCCATATAGTGTGGGTATGTTTACTAGTTAATTATATAATTTATTAAAACAATAATCACACTCACTAACATACTACATATATATAGTGAGTTATCTATATCTATACTATATTAATATACATATGGGAGGGACAAAATGGTAATTTAAGCAAAAACTCTTAATTTTAAGAGTTTACAACTCTTATAGCACATGTTACAAGTCATGAAGCTTGCTTGAAATGATGAAACCCTTCCCAGATCCACAACCACGTTCAAATAAGAATCAACCTCATTTCAAAATTCAAATACGGTTCCTTCTCTTTGTGAAAACCTTCCGTTCGCATCGCTACCATTGCTACCTCTTCTTCTTCGTTGTTAGGCTTCTCACGCGTAACTATTAAATCTCTTCAAACATCAATAGCCGGGTAATGGCTTCGAAGATTCAGACCTTAACGAGGGTTTTCGAAAACCATTTTGAAGAGGTTCATGATTTTGGTGGTGGATTTGAGGTATTTATTTTGGGCTAATGTCATAGATACATATTTAGAACACTAGGATTGTTCTTGATCGTTCTTGAATCCAACATTTAAAAAGCCCTGATTTTGGGTTCCAACAAAATCTTGCAGAGTTTGATGAAGTGGGTGTGCTTCAAATCTTCGGTTTTCTTGATTTAAATGGTTCAATTTGAAGAACAAGAAAGGTCAAAGTCAACTGTTGGAATCTTGCTCAATGGATATAACAGAGGTTTCGATCATCCATCATGTGGGCATTATGTTGTTGGTGATATGGTTGCTCTCTTCATTCAGTTATTGTCATCCGTTTGTTTACTTTGTCTCTTTTATCTATCTTTATTTGGTAAGTAAGATTTTTGTTGGTTGTAGAACTCTGTTTGTGTCTGCAAGATTTTAATGTATGTTTTTAGGGTTTTGATTGTTTTATTCTTGTTGAAGGTTCATGAGAATTTTGCAGAAAGATTCAGAAGAAAGGTGCGATTTGAAGAAAGGAGACAAGCCAATCAAAAAAGGGTGAATCTTTTTTAACTTTTCTAATGATCAAATTGAAACAAAAAGTTGAATATTGAATCTTTAGCCATAGTTGATTCAGTAAATTGATGTTGGTTTCTTTTAGATTCTTTCACATTTTGACTATCTTTATCATATTCTTTTAATTGTGCTTCAATTTTTAGCTTATTCATGGCGATCAAGTTGAATAATTGAATCTTTAGCGTGTAAAGACGAAATTCACTGATCCCCTTTTGTTTTGTGTAGGTACTATCTGATTCTGAATCGGTACGATGGTTGAACCATTTGGTTGAAAATATTTGGCCTATATGTATGGAAATATTGTCTCTCAGAAAATACTCCTTCCAATTATACCATGGTTCTTGGAGAAGTACAAACCGTGGACCGTGGTATGTATTTCATCTTAGTTTTTATCCTTTTTAAGCGTGGATGTTCGGACCAATATCTTTTATTCACAAGGTTTGCAGCTCAATTAAGTTAAATGCTGCATCAGATTTTTGAAAATTTGTTATTGTGAAAATATCTTGGGTTATATTGTACCAGATGACTAAAGAAGAGAGATGATTTAATTATGAACCATGTGTTCATTGTGCAAATGAGACCACAAACGAAGAGCTTGTATTCATGGCAATTCTCGAGCATGGTGGTTGATAAAATTCAACATGGCAAATGTGGTGTGCACTTTGTTTTTGTTAAAAGCATTATAATATGTATCAATTGTATGTAACATATGTTTGTATGGGTCGAAACAGATTACGCTACCGGCCTAAAAATTACAGTCCAAACAAACAGATTTTATAGGGTCAAAATAAGTCAGGTTGGGTTATATGACAAAACAAATAATTACTATACGGGTCAAAATGGGTTAGACTGGGTTACATGTCAAGTAATAATTTTTTGTATGGGTCAAAATGGATCTGGTTATGTTCCATCGAATAGTAAAAATATAATATCTATTTAAGATTATGTGTTCATTAACTAATCGCGGGTACCTTTTTGGCTTGTCGATTCACAGAAGAATTACCATTGTTGCTTAAGAGGATTATGAAGTAAGCTCCACCTGTTTTTTGTGCTTTTGCTTTTTGATTTAAAAAAGGTTTGAAATTCTTTATCCTAATAATAATATCCGATCATGTTTACAGAATTCAGCTTTGGAGCATCTCTCTAGATATAAGCCATCTGACTTGAAAGAATGTGTTCAAATTTTACATGATTTGCAGTCGGGTAGAAGAGCAGGAACTTTCGTGGCTGTTAGAGAAAAATATAAGCAACATAAGGTACATATAACGTTCTTGTGATTTGTGACATGCTTTATTATCTTTTACTTAACTATATATATTTTGATTTTTCTGCCACAGTTCAAATGTGTATCGCAATTGTCATCTCCATCTGCAATACCAGCTTCCTTTTTTAATGATGTCAAAGAATAACAGGTTTTGCTTTTGATAAATCTAATACATGGTGTTATAAAAGCCATTGATATTAACAACATGATGCCTACGAAGCACATCATCAATGGTCTGATGATCACAAGCATCCTGATTAACTAGAAATTTATGTTGTATGTAGGAGACACCTGATTCATAGAATGTATCATAGTTGTTCATGTTGTTGAAATCATCACTGTGAATGGAGATAAAAAGTCATTTCGGTAGACATAAATAATTTATTTGTAGTTTTGGAGATGCGAAAAAGATTAGATTTTGGACCAACTGTACAACAGAGGCATGCTATTTTTTAGATTCTTTTTAGAGGTTTTTGAAATGGCCAAAAACAAATCATGCAATTTCATTGATTTTTTATTTTGAATACACAGAAACCGTTTGATGAAATGTGTGACGTTCTTTGTTTGAAGTAGTGAACAATGATAGATTGATAACTACATGATTTTATGATATGTTTTGGCAAATTCTCATCTTTTAAGTGTTTAGTTAGTTTCCCTATACCCAACCACATGAAAATGATTACCTACAAACGACCATGAATCGTAGGATTATTTTAATAATCTCACGTAATTTGCAGCCGTGTGACGTTCATGTGTGGGCTGGCTGGTGTATATGCTCTTGGTGCAGTTGTGGCTAAACAAGCTAATGATGATAGTTTGTGTGATTACTATTTGACAAGATTTAGACAGGTGCTTAATTTTATTTAATTTCTTGTACTTTTTTCATATTTATACATTTTCTTGAGTCAATTACCTTCCTTTTTCTTTTCAGATCAAGCTTCCTAAAGATCTTCCCGATGAACTATTGTACGGTAGAGCTGGTTACTTATGGGCATGCTTGTTTATAAACAAGAATCTTGGTCAAAACACAATTTCATCTATCCATATGGTAAAGTTTAAAGATATGAAATTTGAATAATTATATGTTTATCACTTGACCGTTGTGACAATCGACGTTCATTCGATTTGCAGAGAACAATTACAGATGAAATTAGAAAATCTGGTAGAAATATATCATTGGTTTTTCATCATGGTGTTATGTTGATGAAGCTTTTTTATGATTGTACAAATATATCATCTAAAATTCATAACTTTTATATCTATATGTGTATCTATGTGTAATAGTTTCAAATTTTGCTAACTGTGGTTAAGTTTGGATGCTATTTGTAATCAAGATCGTAGATTCATAGTCATGTTTACTCAAGGAACACTTTGAAACTCAAGCTAAGAGCTTCAACAAAGGAAATGTTAGGGGAACTTGAAACAAAAGAGAGCAAAAAATGAAGATGTAAGTTGCAATTTCTATTATTTTACATATTATAGTTTCTTATTTTCTTAGCCTTCGATCAATGATCCTCCATATGCAATTTTATTTTGATACATGTATGTACATGTATTATCTTCTTTGTGTATATTACCTCCTGTGTGGTGTAGGTTGATGATTGGATATTGTTGCAGCTGAAGAGGTGCTCACAAGATGAAAACTAACAGCATAGCAAGAGGTTACAGTAGGCAAAGCAATTGAACAAGGTTATGCAGCACATGTATGCTTATAGTTAAATTCTGTTGTAATACGTTCATGTTTGTTTTTTTTTAATATTATGAGATGTGTACATTTCAATCTAATTTTTCACAGATTTAATATCCATACACAATTAGTCTACTTTTCTTTAAAACTTATATTTCCGAAACGTTAAACTTGCATACATTACGACTTTTTTATTTGCTAATCTGCATCGTATTGATTTTTTGATATCCATGATTCAAGTGCTGCATATTATTAAATTTGATATAGACTCTATTTGTCCTTATCTTCTAAGTTAAAGTAACAGATGTATAAAACAATATATCATGAGAGGATTGATAAACTAATAACAAAACAAGTACCACATATAAATTATTATCACCGCCGCATCGCGCGGGTCCCTACTAGTCTATACTATATTAATATGCATATGAGAAGGACAATAAGGTCTTTTCACTCAAAACTCTTAAAATTAAGAGATGTACAACTTAAAATGCATAGTGTACAATACCTAAAGCATACCCAAAGTATAAAGCGGGAAGGTATATTCAAAATTCAAAAGGATTGATATGTTCTCTCAATAAAACCCTAAGCAACTCTTTTCTTACTGAGATTTGATTCAACAGATCGAAGATGAAGGCTAAGGCAAATGTAAAGGTGAAGGTGGTGAGTTAGTGGCGTCTATGGGTGTCGGAGAGTAATAAGAACGCTTCCGATGACGCTGGTAATGCGGTTCGATTTTCACCGTCATTATCATATGGCCTACACCATGAGACTCGATCAATGCAACTGCGGTGTTCGATCATCATTCCAACGACGACGAGGACAGACAATGACGATAATGTTTCTTCTTTTGTAATCAGGACTACATGCGACTATATGGAGCGGTGATGATAATTTATGGGTTCAAATGTGATTTTTATTTCAAACAAAGAAGATAAATACCGACCTCTCTCATCGATACATGATGTTGTTAATAAAAGGAATTGCAAATCATATTGAAGTAGTCTAACCATGGGGGTTGTCATTACAACCCTAGATTTCATCACATTTGGGTTAAATTGCCTGTGTCTACACATGATTCTGCTAATGCAGGCCATTTTGTGAATCTACATGTTTTGATTTATGTGTAATTCGCGGCTAATAAACTATGGGAATGCAAAGTTAACCAGGTCAATCTGGTCATATTGTGTATTAACTTCGGGTCAGCCATTTGAGTTTTGTTTTGATTCCTACCAGTTTTGTGCTTCATATCATATGTTTCCTAACGTGTTTCCTACCGATTTTGATTATAAAATTTTTTATGATTGGCAATATTTGATTGAAGATTCGATAGGCGACTAATGGGAATTTGTTTCGGTTTTAAGGTGTGGAAAGTTCTTAACCTCTATTTTTGTTTTCTTTGAGAACTAATTACAATGTGAGGCTAAAATATATGACAAGTCCTTATATGTCATCAAATGATGAAGGTCCATGGCTTAAAGCTCTAATGATGTTCTTAGTTTTGAAATCTTGTTTTTTTGGTTTGTTGGCAATATAGCTACAATCATATTGCAGTTTAGTGTTGTTAATTCAATTATTATGCATTTATGTGTAAGTTATGTTGCTGTTATATCTTGATTATTGCAATCTTGTGGCCACTAATTATGTAGCTTAGCACTTACTCTACATTTCATGAACTGTGAGACAAGATGAGTCTTTTTTATCTGTTTTTTTATTAACAGTTCATGATAATATCTTTATATAATAACATGTTTTGCTTCTTTTTGTTTTGTTTTTTGCTTTTATTGATGCAAATGGAAATTATAAGCAACAAGTACCAATATATAGAGCTTGCTACAAACAAGTAAACGGTTCTTTGATAATATTGTTAAATTTACACCATTGGCAAACTTGGAACTTTAATCGGTTTACTATGTTTCTTTTGAAGCAAAAAAAAAAACAGAAAACTATAGTTTAGCCTTTGGAACTTTCTGTAACTTTACAACCTCACAGTTACACATGATTACTATTATGCATAGTTGCCAGCATGTCATCAGCTCATTTTTGACATATTTTATCAGGTTGATGCTCATTTAGTTAACTCAGAATCAAGACATGAGTATATCATAGTCAAACCAAAACCACAAAGGTACGTCAAGTGAATCATATATTGCATATGCCACTTGCCATTGATCACTGCTGTAGTTGTTACAGTTGATGCATATGAAGATGAGTGCGTATTTGCTGATCAACAGATTCATTTAAAGGTCCATGTCAATTCAAAAGAAATTGTTAGGTGATTTTATGGTATACAAATATACATACTTTCACTTCTTTAAGAGTTTAAGGTTTAAGTAGAAATTTTTTATTTGATATATGTTTTAAAATAGTTACTTCTGAATGGTGTGATGTTACTTTTGTTTACTCTATATCCCGATTATTAAGGTCTGCATTTTTCTTTGACTTCATATTAGTTTCATTGCATTTAGGTAATTTAGAAACTATAACTACATCTTTTTCACTCATGTGGGCCTCTAATCATGCATATCAGGTTAATTACCTTCTAAAGAACCATATATCATTTTATGAGCACACTAAAGTTGGAACGTTTGGTCATACTAAAGTGGGAACCTTTGGTCAAACATTTGTCTCTTAAGCCCTTCACCAAGTATTAACTTACATGTATACCAGTCAATTGCTCACCCTATTATATACATCTTTTTACTGGGACAATTAAATAACTTAATAATTAAAATAACATTTTATTTAATTTATTTTATATGTCATTAGATTGGAGTCTGCTTCGGTTGACTTGACACCATTTTATCCGACACCAGAACACCAACCAATAGAAGGCTTTTGAAGAGACCAGTGGAAGAAGTCAAGTGTCTATTTTCGGTCCTGGTGATATAAATACTTAAATTGACAGACCACTTAACGTCTTGCAACCAATGATTTTGTAGTTTTCATCATTAACCCAAAAACATAAATTTTATATATTTTTTCACATGATACAATTACGTTATGGCAGACATACAAGAACCCCATCATGCTCCTATATAGCGTCTTTAATTTAGGTTTTGAATTTGACCATAATATATATTGCGGCCTAAAATTGTTGCAGCTCAAAAGTAAAAAATGGTACAACACAAACCATTATTGTTATTACGGAATAACCACCGTTCAGGTAAAGGCACCTTAATACCTTATTGTTTGTAATTTATTTAAAAAATAGATAAAAAGCTTTTCTAGGTTACCCTAGCCTTGCCCGATCCAAACGTACTACGTGTGACACCATTTGGTTTAGGGTGTTCCTCACGTTGTTCAAAAGTCACTCATAGTGTATTTCTAATGCTTAATTTTCTTACATTTTATTCAAAAAGTTAGATTATTGTCAATATGATATATATATTTGTAATCGTATTTGACGGAACAGATTTTAGTCAACCAACCCGACCTAACCACCAACCATTTTGTCATAGCTACGGTGAATGTGAGGGAGAAACTTTTAAAATTTTGTTATGTTTTAGTAAGAGAATAAAAAAAAGAAATACCATCTAATGTGTTCATATCCTTTTAGATTCATGTATGCATTTTTGAAATTTTGAGAATTTACTTGGTCTTTTCATTTGAATATAAATATTTAATTATGTTCATTTCGATATGTTATTGTTATGTAAAATAACATTAGCATGCGGTTGGTCTTTTGAATAAAACAAATCATGTGTTTAAAATTGGTGCCACCGCAGGGTCACACAGGATATGTTTGCGTAAAATTGGCGTCATCGCAGCATTGCGCGGGTGCCCTACTAGTTATAGTTATAAGTGTGTTCATACCCGCTATCCTGGGTGACACATGTTATATTTTGGTCACACCCACACGTAACCTAAAGGAGTGTGTTATAGATATATCTAGATGTGATATCTGGACGTATTGGATACAACCCGTATTGGTTTTTAAAATATCAAATAAGTCAAATCATGATTTTCTATGGACCGTATTGTCCGTTACGATCCGTAATGAGCCTTATGACCGTAAGTATGATTTTGAAAGTTTTTTTTATTTGTTTAACATTTTTATTAATCTATGATTTATTAATTGATACTAGTGTTAATATCCACACGCGCGTTGCGCGTCTTGAAAACGCTGTAAATCGATACTCTGTAAACTATCTAAGACAGCAAGATCACACCGAGAGGACCACGTTGACTACAAAATGTCGGTAACACCACAGTTTGAGACTATTAAAATCAACAATTTTCCACTTTAATGTCAGGCTCAGAGTGTGTAAAGAAATGACTCCATTATGCCCGGAGGGCGGGTTGCAGGCAATAACTTGCCATCCTACACCCCTTCCAGGGTTAGACAATGTCCTCAATCAATTTTTACTCAGACCCATCAACTCATCACAGCCCATTAGAATGGAAATTAAAAGATGTTACCTGAATCTGTAGCAAGATCCCATAAGTAACGACCCATATGACAGTCATCACAGCCAAAGAAACAAAAGCGGCATACACAACATGGCTCAGATCTCATTAACAGATCGATGTCGCTGCAACACAGGTTGCAAGAGAAAAACATCTCACTTGCCATCCTCGTTTATGCCACGCCAAACAACGACCCATATCACAGTCATCATAGCCAAAGAAACATAAGCAACATTAATCGAATCTCGAGCGATGTAGGGTTTCAGAGCAAACCTACAGACCACATGTCAATTGCATTGGTGTATTCCGTTGCTCCAAAGATCAACTCAGGAGCCGTATAATATCTTGAGCAAATATATGATATATTTGGTTCCGCAGGTACCTGCAGTAACAAAAGGATCCAAGTCAATACCCAACCTGCACTCGACAATGTTATTCACATATTGGCATTTCATAAATCACCAAGAAGATAAATTTATGAATTATTAGATCTTACCAATAAATTTTGTGGCTTAACACATCAACAAACCAGAAACACGAAAGTAAGAGCCCAACAATTTCAAACAATCAACCAAATACCTCATTTCAAACAATCACCGCCGGTCACCACCGTCGCGTATAACTTACAATATATTTATAATTTAAAACCTTAAAGTGATAAAACATTTTTCAATCTAAATTTACATATATACATACATATATATATATATACTTAATATTTAAAGAAAGACAAATTATTTTCTAGTTAGTAAACTAACCTTTCCTGATAAGAATTCACAACCCATTTGACAAACCGAAGACATTTTATCTTTGAATGATTGCAATTAAATTGAATCAAAACATATACAGCAAAGCATGTTCAAATATAAAATATGATCAAAACATGATAAGATGAAAATTGGTGAACATGGTGTTTTATGTCAAATTGCACTAAAAATGCCAAAGTGATGGATGGGCTTGTCTAATTTGCCAATATTGGCCGAATATGTATGTATTTGACAACACGTTTCTTCATTGTTGGCTATATCATGGCTAAGGCTTATCTAAGAATCTATTTTCTTTGATTTTTAATCAGATATGCAGGTAAAATGATGAATTCTTTTAGTTGGTTAAGCATTCAAACACTCATGGCTAGTTCCACAATTCCTGGAAAGTAAAAACTACAATCTTTCAAAGTGCCAAAGATTGATGTCAAATAAGACCCTCTACGATAGACATGTATGTGTGTCAGTATTAGAGTAAATCATTTGAAGGGAATAGGTTTAGCTGCACTCACCTGATGGGAGATCAACTGAAACTGAAAATTATTGAACTCATGCCAATACCTGATACCCAAAAGAAAAGAAAAAATAAACAACGGTTGGTAAACCCTTCAAACAGATATGGTACCAACTCCTGTTGAATGATGTCAAAAGCGACTTACCGTTCCTCCAACTCTTTAAAGCGATTAGATTTGAGCTCAAGTTCCTTCAATTCGCCGGTTACTTGACTACACTGTTTTTCAGTTTCTTGGATTGCCGCTTCAAGTTTACGTTCTTCTTCTTCTATCTTCAATAACATTGAACACAAGATAGAAGTACAAACTCTAGAATGAGTTGCCAAGAAAGTAAACAAAAGAAAGTCATCATTGTAGAATAGCTTTCAGCTTATTTATGCCTACCTTTAGTTTTTCTCTCAGAAAGTCAGCCTCGCTAAGCAGATTGCGTGGCTCCCCCTCCAAGCGCTGAAGGCAAGCTTCATACGCCTTGATGTCAGTGTTGACATCTTCAACCTCCTTATCAAGCTTATCAGATAACACCCTCATGCACTCCAGGCATAAGGGTTGCTCAACCTAGAGAGATAAACAGCACAACTTAAAGAAGACATATACCTCTAACTAAACAAATAGGTTTGTTTAACTTACCTGTGTTTGTGTTGTGGCAATCTCAATCGCACGCTTTAAGACAGTTATAGTCGAGTGGAACCCCGAATTATTCGAGTGCATAGGAGCAGCACCCTCATCAGGCAACGAAACTTGAGCAGTCCCACCCCCATCAGCAGACTTGTACACAGACGCAGCAGGTGGCGGCAACACCACAAATGACTCTTCCATCGCCTTTACCGACTGACTCGCATCACGCCCAGGGCGAGGAGGCACACCAGACCGCTGTTTGGGCAACACAACAAACGACTGATCCATCTTACTCCCTAACACACTCCCTGCCCCATGCATCCAAGACCCTAAACATTTCAACTCATCACATCAAATCCTTCCATTTTCCCATCAAAACAACCTTCACCGTATCCAATTACTGTTCCAAATAAGCTAATTAAACCCTAATTACTGTACTACTCATTCAGATTGTCGTTTAAAGTTTAAATTTTTTTATCTTTTCTGATTTCTTCTGTTATGTTTTGTTGTTTATGATTGTGAATTTGCATGCAATTGTAATATAAACATATAATAGTGAAATAGGGAGAAACCCTAACCTGATCGGTAGGATGAAGAATCGTTGAAGAGCTTATCAGGGTATGAATCGACGCCGGTGATGGAGAGGCTATGGTGGCAGTTTTGGCAGACCCACCGTGGGAGATTCAAAGAGGAGCGACCGGAGGTGGGAGGAGGTCGAGTGATGGAGTTGATGATGAAGAGCGGTGATGGAGGGTTAAAAGGGGTTAAAAGGTACTGTTGAAGGGGTACTGTTGAATGAATAGTATTATTCAAGTTCCTTTTTTCATATTATGTAATTATTTTTTTGAATTTATTTTTCGCTTTTGTAAAATACTTATTTATAAATTATTTACAAAGGCTTTAGTTGAAGCATTCACATCCCGTTCTTTATAAATTTGTGAGTGTAGTCCTTATATTATATATTATATTACCAGCGGTGAGTGTAACTGCTGGTAGAAACAATCTGAGCCGTTGGATGATGCTGAAATTAAATCTTGACCGTGTAAACTCGACGGTTTTGACGGTTACAGGATGGTTTTCTGCAGTTGAGGGAGGTTACTGGCGGTTTTCATAGTATTGTTAAAGTAGTCACATGGATTGTCCATGTCCCCTGTTTTTAGGAGATAACCACCTGCTGGAGCATTGTTGAACAAGTCACACGGATTGCCCATGTTGCCTATTTTTTAGGGGATAACCACCTACTAGATGTCAATATAAGGGCTTTGTCTGTCATATTTCCCCACTACCTAAGGTACCAACATTCCCACCATCTCCTGTATACAAATATATAAAGGAGTGTTAACAAACCAACATGTCAAGCATTCAAGGTATATTTTATGCATACAGTGTATTATAACTATCTATTCATTATAATTAAACTTCCATATTATGCCCATTTCAGATGGATGATGTTCGCCAGCAGATCGACAAACAAGATTCAGGAGATCTGGTAATACAACTCATATGTTTTGTTCTTGTATTTCAATTCGTTTACTACCATTCAATACATGTTTAAGTGAGAATGTTGGTTAATTTTATTTTAGAATGGAAATATGTCTACACAAA
This sequence comes from Flaveria linearis, assembly GCA_024085815.1. Taxonomy (NCBI): domain Eukaryota; kingdom Viridiplantae; phylum Streptophyta; class Magnoliopsida; order Asterales; family Asteraceae; genus Flaveria; species Flaveria linearis. The sequence goes on from CM044001.1 coordinate 1,738,424, forward strand.
AGGATGTTAAGAAAGTGGTAAATAAACATGATAACATTACATGTGTGATTAGTGTGACAATAAAAGTAGTTTGAATGCTTACCTCGAACATGGGTGCACCATAGAATCACAACACACGGATTGCACACATTTCTCACAAAACCTGATGGTAATGACAGGTACCAAGTAATATAAAGGCTACACATGTCCCATCTGTCCCTCCCGCTCTTCCTAATCAATCACATTGGACCTACAAACAATTCTCATGGTAATGAATAATGATGTTAAGAGAATAATATGCGATCCTGCTAAGATACGAGTACACTTTCATGTTACTCTACTAATCCAAATGTTGATAAAATGTAATTTATTTTGACTAAAATTTTTGCAAGGAAGTGGCCATAATACCACAAAACATGTGAAAGTGATCACATAGCGAGAGACCCATAAAAGGCGGCCATCGCCGCCAGCTGCCACCAATAGAGGGATTTAACCCCATCGACCTCAGATCTCATTGAATGCAAAAAAATGTCCTAAATGTCCCGGCTCAACCTACAACGAAGGCGCCACCGCCACCCCCAAAAACCATAAATCCCTACAAAGAGTGAAGATCTGTAAGTAAAGGCAGATCTAGGGTTTCGTCAACCCATATCGAAAGCCCCATCGCCATTGCTAGCGTCACCCCTAATCAAAAGCCCCATCGCCATTGCTATCGACACCCCTAAATCTTGAAAACCACCACCGGCGTCTGTGGTTTCTTCCGCCACTGCCGGCGTCTGTGGTTTCTTCCACCACCACATAACCTACCCCACTTAAAAGTGGCATTGAAAACAAATGTAATAATGTAGCTGATGGACCGGCATTTTCTTCCATGATGAGATGATAGTTCAGGCGGTGCGCGGTGGTGATGAAGGCGGTGGCAAGACAGGCGGAATACAATGGTAGTAAGCAAGTAGAGAGACCTTTCTCTCTTTACAAAAAAACCAGATAAAACAATAGAAAGCTTTCACCCTTTTTTCCCCTTTAAACAACTATAGTGGGGGTAAATGAATAACTCAAAAAACTGTATGGCCAAACCATAAACACACCTAAACAAACTATTTCTTGAACTTTCTTTTTAAATAAAAATAAAAAGGATAGTATTGTGTAAATTCAAACAAAACCATAATTCCATCCTTAAATACTTACAGAAAGTAATCAAAATAGGAGGCTACTTAAATATTATATTGCAAATTGTAATCAAGTAGTTGAGCTGCATATAATACAAACAAACCTTTTCATATTAATGAAAAACTAAAACAAAATCAATGGATGACATACACTTACGAATATGCAAAACTAAGAACCTTACTCGGTGCATGTTTGGAATTGCTTATTATTAGTCTACTTGACTAATTAACTTTGAGAAGTTAAAAAGTCAAAATAGTGTTTGTTAAACTATTTTTTCAAACTGACTTTTCATATAAGATAAAAATAATATTTTGAAAAGTAAAAAGAATGTCATACGCTCTGCTATCTCCTATTAACTCCCATAATTTTTAAATGTATGTTTTTTTTTAGTTTTTTTATAACATTTTAATTTATAAGTTAATCCAAACATTTAAAAAAAACTCCTTTTGAAAAATCTTCTTTTTATCTAAAGTCATTTTCAACAAAAATAAGCAACCCAAACATGACCTCGAATTAATGGTTCAGATAAAACAGGACGAACATTTCAATAACTTTTTAACCTACAAACATAAATCCATTACAATTGTTAAAACATAAATGGCATGACAGGAAAAGACACTAAAATCCTTAAAATAATGAAACCTTAAAACACGCTAAATTGAAAGTATACAACAAGGAAAGGTAAAGAATATGATAAATGTGTCGTGCCTGGAGGATAATAAACAAACTAAACCATTATCACCATGAATAGACACATACTGAAAGAGAGTAACTTACTTGTCCACCACGAATCAAGCAAATATCGTTGCAAACTAATGCAAAGTGTAATCCTTAGTAAAAAACACAAACACAAAGCATAACAGAAAATGGAAGATGACATCAAACCCTGAAACGAAGAATCAATCGAACGTACGCACTAAATCACTAAACAACTTCAGTGAACACTGATAAATCGATGATCGCTCTACGGATCACACCACGTAGATGACAGCATCCGAAAGAAAATCCAGTAATCGATCGTGATTTAGCCAGCGATGAAACGGATATGAAACCCTAAGAAAGACTTAAGAGGGTGAGTTATGTTCTGTTGTCTGGCATGGGCCCATGATGGATTACTTGATTCAAAGTAAAAGGTTTGCCCGACCCAGTTAAATACGAGGGTTAAATAACCCTGACCCATGTAATTTTAATACCTAGAGTTACTTATTTTCAATTTTAGTACTAAATATTACTTATATGTGCATACCTAAGTTTAATTTCAATATTCATAATTACACATTTTCAATTTTTATACCTAGTCTTAATTTTACTACTCAACACCTTATCTCGTCATTTATTACGTATGTTTATTCGTAATAAACATTTATGCAGTGACAATTAATTTAGTTTTATTCAAAATATATAATTTGTACAGATGAACTGAATGAATTACAAATCCTTACTTTTTTTTGAAATTTTAACTCTGGATTATAACAAGTGTGTACTGTTTAATTATGTTAACTACTTAGCTACTTGTACTTTGGTTTTAAATCAAAAAATATTTATTTAGAATGCACTTCAAAATAGTGATGTTATTATGACGTTGTCATACCCGGCCACCGGACGGGTATAAAACTAGTTATATAAAATGCTTGTAAGTAATTGTAAGTGAGGTATAAAAAAACGTTACCTAACGTGTTATTAGGACATCATTCTTTTTCTCTCTCTATATGTGTGTATATACATAGAAATAAAGAAGAAGATAGTGTCCCAATAACCAATAAATGTATTTATAACATACTCCGTAATACATTTATTTATTATATTTACTAGTAAGGAACTCGCGCGATGCGGCGGAGATGACATCGACATATTTCACAATGCGATATTTGTTTTCTGAATACATGCGTGGCTTCTATTGTATAGTCTATTTATGTCATGAGCATCACAAAACTTGTTCATTTTAGTTGAAAATAGCAATTTTTGAACCGTATACTTGTTCATTTTAGCTGAAAATAGCAAGTTTGATTACTGTATTACCCCCGGTCCTTTTAAATTAAGAAAACAATTTTATTCCCTAATATTTGACTAAAGTAGTTATTTTCCTTCCAAACATTAAAAATATCAATTTACCTCCAAAAGTTTCATATATTGCTTCTATTTCACTCCAAAAGTTTTATCATTGATAAAATTAAAACAACTAATGAAACGTTTGAACTTAAATTGAAACAACTTATGAAACTTTTAAAAGTAAATTAATGTTTATAATCTTTTGAAGAAAAATAATTATTTTTAACAAACCTTAAGGAGTAAAAAATTAAACTTAAACTCTAAAAACTAAATTAAAAAACAGTTATAAAACTTAATTACAAGCACTTATTTTGGCCATCAAGATTGAAAAAGAAATCTAAATAAAACACACCCACACAGAAACCTAAATAGGAAGTCACTAAATACCAATTTGAGTGCAAAGCCAAAGCCAAAGCCATCTAAAACTCTCAAATATAAAAGTAAATCTAAAGTACTTGTATAAACTTCATAGACTACTACTTTAATCACCAATTAGTATTAAAATGAAATCCATTAAACCTAAGATGCCTCATCCCTAATCTCACTACATATGAACTTTAATCAACAATTAGTATTAAAATGAAATCCTAATCTCACTACATATCAAAAAATCAGTTTCATACCAGCTACAACTTTACCCATCCTTCTAACATAATCTAAGAGACTTTTAGTTTTAAAGTGGGTGTGGGATTGCTTATTTAAAAAGATTATGATTATAAGCAGATGCCGTTTATCAACTTAGGTGTTTGTTTTGCAAATGGGATTGAAATATGGGTATACATTAAAAACAAAAACCCATTTCCAGTCCTTAATTCCTAAACCTTTAAACCAATCACCTCCTTACTGAAAACAACTTATTTCAGTTTAGGTAAACTTGTAATTTGAAAATCAAGAATAATAAGCTAGAAATAAGCAATCCCAAAGTGCTTAATGAAACAACTTCTATCACCCTAACATAAGCAAACACTTTTTTTCATCCGAAAACTCAAAAATCTTATTATGTAATTGCAACTTCAAGCAACAGAAGCAGTAGCAGACACCATCTTCTACATCCTATCATATTAAACTGATAATGTGATTCTGATTATTCAATAACAATAAGTCACTTGTAAGTGTGTATCCAAAGTTCCAAACAGCCCCATATCATAATAACGTTTTATAATGTCTTTTTAAGACAGAAAAAAAGATATGAACTATGAAATGAAAATAACCTGCCAATCTTCTTAAGATGCATGAAGTTGCAATAACCACCCCGATTGCAGGTGTTTTCTTCATATTGCCTGCAAGTAGCTTCCCGGAAATCAGTGACAGGGGAGAAGTCAACAATGATGGGCCGACCTGTAGAATTTTGTCAAATTAACAAAGGTTGTAAACAAAAAACATCTTCAAAATATCCATGAAACAAGCTGATAGGATACCGGCATAATATCTTCCACCAAGGTTCTTCAGTGCTTTTGCTGCATATTCTTCCTCCCTAAACTGAACATATACGTTTCCCACCTGATAACAAAATAAAAGAAGCATTAGACGATGTTTTAAACAATGTAAAATATGCAGAATCAGAGACTTACCATGTGGTCAGCAAGATTGTCACAAACATTCAAGCTTTCAATCTCCCCATACTTGTTCACCTCCTCAAAGAGATCTTCATAGAAATCCTAAAATTTAATCAAAGAATCTCAAACAATAAAGGCTCGATACAAATTTTAATACATTACTAACAATCTACACAGGCCTTGTATGATACTGATGGAGTATTATACTGACATAGCAATCACCAACAAACCATGATACATGAAAGCATCCCCACAATGTTTGGTGTTAACAGAAGTCAACCTTATTTAAGAGAAACTGCAACAATGATCATAATTGCGAAAGAAAAAAAGAAAAACTACCATGTGATAATAACATAAATAAGTTTGACTAATAAGCAGTGTGTCAATAACTCAAAATCTAAACCAAACAAGCTAATTTAACCATGGATAATCATTAATCTACTCTTGAACAAATCATAGGCGCACTAAAAGAAAGTGAAATCACAGTTATTCCCCAGTTAATAAATAATTATACAACCAAAAACCCTGTAGAAGTTAATCATGTCACATATTATTACAACTTCCATAAATCGATAGTTTCAGTGATCCGTACCAAAATGACAAATGAGAGGTCACTAACCCTAACATGCAATCATTATCGATCAAAGCACAAAATCAATCGAAACAACTAACCACAGAGTACAAAAACTCACAATACCTCAAAACGATCCTGTATTTTCCAAGGATCGAAGGAATTTCCACATGTTATTTGACTATTTCCAATTTAACAACCACTATCCATCCTAAAACCATGTAGAAAGTCGCTAATCTCATCACACATCCTAACACCTTCCATAAACTAACAGTTACCAGTAACAACATACAAAATTCACCACCAAATCAACGGTAACCACCATCAACCAAACAACACAACCCACAATCCTCACACTCCTAACACAATCAAATCAACCGAAACAACTAATCACACGATGCAAAACGTTAATACCTCCAAATGATCCTGTATTTTCAGAGGATCAATGAGATTTCTACATGTTATATCCAATTGAACAACCAATATCCATCCTAAAACCACGTAAAAACTCACTAATCTCATCACACACCTTTACACATTTACACCTTCCATAAACTAACACTCACCAGCAACACCACACAACCTTCATCACCAAATCAACAATAACCACCACCATACCAAAAAACTAACCACAAGATACAAAACGTTAGTACCTCAAAATGATCCTGTATCTTCCGAGGATCGATAGGATTCCCTTGCGCATCAACGCCAGGAGTTATCATATCAGGTCTCTGGTACATGTTCGACAACAACAATGTAGGGCTAACACTCGGCTTCGTGTGGAGCCTTGAGCAGCGATCGCCATGCCTACAAGCTCCAATCTTAAAGTAAAACGGACAGTTGACTCTGTCCTTTTCGGTACCAAAAATTGACGCTAAATGCTCCGCCATTTGTGAAGATATCAATGCAGAGGATGTTAGAGTGTTGTTCGATTGTTCTGTGGTGATGGATCTAGGGTTTTGATTTGTTGTGTGCAAAGGGAGATGATGAAGGAGATGATATATATGATGATTAATTGTTAAAGATCTGGAGACATTGAAGCATATACTCGAAGCTTTACAGCTCAAAGTTCTTCTGCATTCGAACAGACCTGTGAACAGAGATGGCCAATGGAACTTCTCGGTGTCGTTACGAAACCATGGCGGTCGCCGGTGACAAATCGGAGATACTCCGGTGAGATTTCTCCGTCGGTGAGCCCTAGAAAGGACCGTGGAGCGCTTGATCGGAGCGGTTTCTTCTCACTATGCTCTCTCTCCAACTTTGAATTTTGAATTTTAGATCAGGGATTGAGACCTATCACTTGAGGAGGGGAGCATGCATTAAGAGTAGTAACACATGCATTACAACTTGTAAAACTCTTAAAATTAAGAGATTTGGGTGAAAAGACTCTTTTGCCCTCCTCAAATGAATATATATATAGTATAGATATATAAGTATTTTATAAAAGAAAAAAACCATTTTTTTGGATTTTCTTCTTAAAAGTATATATAAAAGTTAAAAAAATCAATTTAAAAAATGATACAACTTAATTAATTATAAAATATTAAAAAACATTTTATAGATTAAAGATAGAAATTTTAAATCTAAAAAAAAGAAACTTTTACTTACGATCATAACACTTATTACGGCTCCGTAAGTTAGAGCCATTGAAGGTGTTCATTACGGGTTGTATTAAAGGTGTTCAAATAACAATTACCATGTGATCGTATATCTCCACCCTGACGACTCATGTAGCCGTTAGCAGCCGTATTTATTGTCAAAGTAGCCCCTCATTAAAATTGAAATATAATAATGCGCCATAGACGTTAACCCCAATTTCAAATTTCATTCAGCGTATCTCAGACGTAGATTACAAATCAGATCTCGACAAATTCAATCATAAACTTTTCAAAAGCAGATTCTTAATGTGTGTTACCCAGTGAAAATTTGAATCTGATTACATCCCCATGGGGTTTGTTCGTAGTTTTGAAGTAAGTTTTTCACTCATTCCTTCAATCACGCATTCATAATAGTTGATTCTACTGTTTTTCGTGATTCTGACTCATTTATCCGATTATCTTGTTCCAGATTGTTATCGATTCACCATTAGCTGTTCAGAATGTCGAGAGATTGCAGATTATCGCGTCGAAATTCGGGCAAAAACTTGAAGTTTGAAGAAACTGAAAATTTGCCTGTAAATGTGAACCTTCGTGAGCATTCAATTGGTCGGTTGAGTACTGATTCTCATTCTAGACCTCCATTAAACGCAATTCAAGAACCTCCATTAAACCCTAGTAGATCTGATTACGAATTAGGGCTCAAAAGCTCCAAAGTATACAGGACACCTACTAAACCGAAATTAAGGAATCTGGAATCTGGAATGCCAATGAAAACTCCAGAAAAGCAAGGGGGTTTGGGTAGAAATCGATACGGGTGGGGGCAAGAGTCGAGAGACGAGGGGAGAATTGGGAACGGGCATACTCCGAAACCAAGTAGGACACTTTCGAGAGGTTCTTTGGGTTTTCCAGAGGTTAATTCTACACACAGTACACCTACAAAGAGTGTAGGTAAACCTGCAAGTCTAGGGTTGGTTTATGGAGGTAGTTCTAGGCCTCCTGTCAATGGAGGTTTTCGAACGGGCAACTTTACTGCATTATCTAAAGGAATTCCTGTAGCATTCAACGGTTGCACGACTGTAAGTACTGTTGAGGTTCCTCATTTTGAGCTTAGGGAAGATCCATCTTTCTGGATGGATCATAATGTTCAGGTAAATTTCTTTCTGATAATTGTATACGATAAGTGTTTGATCTTGTAGTGTTTGCTTATGGGTATGATATTTATGTTAGGTTTTGATTCGTATCCGCCCACTTAATGGTATGGAAATCAGTTCACAAGGTTACAGTAGATGTTTAAAACAAGAAAGTGCAAATTCCTTAACATGGGTTGCACAACCAGAAACACGGTTTACATTTGATCATGTTGCATGTGAAACAATTGACCAGGTACAGGGTGAAGTAAAACTACTAAAATTAGTTTATATGTCTTCTAATAACGAAAATGTTGCAGGAAACCCTTTTTAAGATGGTTGGTCAGCCAATGGTGGAGAATTGCTTGTCTGGCTACAATAGTTGTATGTTCGCGTACGGGCAGGTAACATAAGTTTCTAAAGTGTTTGGGATTGTTTATTAAAGCTGCTTAACTGAATGAAATCTATTGTTTTATATAAACAGTTTGAACTTTGAAGTACTTATTCCAAATAGCTTGTTTCAAAAAGCAATAAACAGATTAAGGAGGTTACAATAAGCAATCTCAAATACCCTCAGAATAACCCATGTATAGTTTTGACCTCCTGTTATATATTTATGTACCTACTGCAGACTGGAAGTGGGAAAACACACACCATGCTTGGTGAGATAAATGATCTTGAAATAAAACCAAGCCCAAATCGAGGGATGACACCAAGGATCTTTGAGTTTTTATTTGCTAGAATTATTGCGGTATTAAATTTATAACATAATGTCCAATATTATTTTCTATTGTACACCATCATAGCGGTCTAAATATGCATTCACAATTATATTATAACATACAGGAAGAGGAAAGTCGAAAGGACGAAAGACTTAAGTACAGCTGCAAGTGTTCTTTCTTGGAGATCTACAATGAACAAATAACTGATCTCCTTGATCCTTCATCCACAAATCTGCAAGTATGTTTTGCCTTTTATAACATTGTTAGTATCATCACAGTTCAATAATATTCTGCTATTTTTTTCCGTGTAGCTGCGGGAAGATGTTAAAAAGGGCGTATATGTTGAAAACCTTACAGAATATGAGGTTCATCGTGTGGGTGATGTTCTCAAGCTTCTAAGTCAGGTAGACTGATGTTTGATGCATTCTTAGGGGGACTTTGGGATTGCTTATTAGAACAGCTTGGAATAAGTAACTTCATTACAGTTTCACTCACAAGTGATAAGATAATCAGTTTGGATACAAAACCCTAAACACCTTCGATACAGCTTGTTGCTGTATAAAAAACACAATAAGCAGATAAACAATTTGAATAAGAAACCCCAAACACCTCCTTAACGCCTTTGTCGTTTTCTGACTATCTTCTTATTCAGGGTTCTGCAAATAGGCGTGTTGCTGCTACAAATATGAATAGAGAAAGCAGTCGGTCACACAGTGTTTTCACATGTGTAATTGAAAGTAGGTGGGAAAAAGATTCAACGTCTAACTTAAGATTTGCAAGGCTAAATCTTGTTGATTTAGCTGGTTCAGAAAGGTGCTGAATGTAGATCATTTAATGTGAGTTTCCCCCTAATATTTTTGTTTTGTTTTTAGCATTAATATTGTATGGTTCTCTCTTAACAGACAAAAAACTTCTGGTGCTGAAGGTGAACGATTAAAAGAAGCTGCAAATATAAATAAGTCGCTATCCACACTCGGGTATAAACAACTTTTTACCAATGATCTTTTCTTGCCTTTTACAGGTGGCAAACTGCCCAAAAAGATAACGAACTTTGATCTGATTTTGTTTTAGGTAACATAATTTGTTTGAATTTGCAAAGAGACTTTCATTTTTAATAGCTTTGAGAATGTAAAGTTCATAAAAAAATTGAATTAAGGTAACCTGACCTTTTAGCTGGTCAAAATGATAATTTGCAGCTGTTTAGTTGAGTAGTCTGTAGCTTTGACCATGTTGACTTTATTTTCTCTCACTCATGTGGTGCTGAAATGGCTCCTGGACCGGCTAACTTAGAAGATCATACTAATTAAAAAAATTTGAACTTGGTTATAATGAGATGCGGCAGTTGATTTGTTAGTAACTTAGACCATGTATTTTTTTTGTTCTTGGTGCTGACATGGCACCTGGAAATTGATCACCTAAATGGCCTTTTTTAAAATTTGAACTTGTTCAAGATGCTGACATAGCTGTTGACATGTCGATAAGATGATAACTATCACCATGTTGACCATTTTCTCGCTCATATAGTGTTGGCGTGTCACCTGGAATCCAGTTAATGATCAACTACAATGACATTTTTTTAAAAGGAATTTAAGCCTCTTTGTGAGTGCAAACAGTTATGCAATCAGCTAAAGAAAGACGCAAACCAAATGTGAGAGGATATGGCAACTACAGTTATGCAAGCAGCTAAAGAAACTCTTGGACCAGCAACAAATAGGACAGTAGGTCATAAGGAAGCATGGTGGTGGAACGAAAATGTACAGGAGAAGATAAGAATTAAACAACAAAGTTTCAGAGACCTTTTGCACTGTACTAATGACGAAGAACGAGCGGAGCTAAAAGATAAATACAAGGAGGCTAAGCGAGAGGCGAAAAAGTCCGTGTCAGAGGCAAAGAACACAGCGTACGAGAGAATGTATAAGCGACTAGAGACGAAAGAAGGAGAATATGAAATTTTTAAGATTGCCAGGGCACGAGAAAGTAGAAAACAAGACCTGAGAATGGTCAAGTTTATAAAGGCTGCGGATGGAAAAGTATTGCTGAAGGAGAACGACATCAAAGCGAGATGGAAAGCTTACTTCGATAACCTTTTCAACGTAAGGAACCCTAACCAACAAACTGCGATTAGTATACCAAATCAACCAAACAAACAAAACAGGTGTTACTGTAGAAGCATCACAGTAGACGAAGTTACGAGAGCGTTGAAGAAAATGGGAAGGGCTAAGGCGGTGGGGCCAGACAACATACCGATTGAAGTGTGGAAGTGCCTGGGAAACGAGGGTCTGCAATGGCTAACAGACTTATTTAACACCATCTTCAAAACCGGAAGGATGCCAGAGCAATGGAGAAGCAGTTTCATAGTCCTCATATATAAGAAAAAAGGAGATGTCCAATGTTGTGCAAATTACAGGGGAATAAAGCTATTGAGTCACACGATGAAACTATGGGAAAGAGTTATTGACATGAGGATTAGACGAGAAACTCAGATTGCGGTGAACCAATTTGGATTTATGCCAGGACGCTCCACAACAGAAGCCATACACGTCATAAGAAGGATAATAGAGAAATATAGAGAAAAGAAAAGGGACCTTCATATGGTATTCATTGACCTAGAAAAAGCATATGACAGTGTACCGCGTCAACTCATTTGGGAAAGTTTACGACTCAGAAGGGTACCAGAGAAGTATATCAAAATAATAATGGATATGTATAAAGGGGCAAAACCGTGTGTGCGAGCACCAGTCGGAGACACAGACTTCTTTCCGGTGGAAGTGGGACTGCACCAAGGATCGGCATTAAGCCCATTTCTCTTCACAGTAGTGCTGGATGAGATGACCAAGTCTATACAAGAGCCTGTCCCGTGGTGCATGCTGTTTGCAGATGATATTGTCCTAATATCAGAATCTAAAACGGTGCTTAACGAGAGGCTAGAACAGTGGAGAGCAGCACTAGAGAGCAGAGGCTTAACGATAAGTCGCTCTAAGACTGAATACATGCATTGTAACTTTAGTGGTGAGGCTGAAGAGGATACACAAATCAGCATCCAGGGTATGACGGTACCACAGACGTCTACGTTCAAATACCTGGGCTCGTACGTACAGGAGGACGGAGAGATACACAGAGATGTAGCTCACCGTGTGCAATCAAGATGGTGCAAATGGAGAGCAGCATCATGGATCCTGTGTGATAAGAGGTTCCCAGCAAAATTAAAGGGAAAACTTTACAGAGTGGCAATACGTCCAGCTATTTTATACGGAACAGACTGTTGGGCCATAAAGAAAGCGCACCAGAGACAAATAGAGGTCGCGAAAATGCGTATGCTGAGATGGATGTGTGGACACACGAGATTGGATAGAATAAGAGACGACGCGATTCGACGGGGGCCGGAGGTGGCGTGTATCACAGATAAAATAAGAGAGGGAAGATTAAGATGGTTTGGGCACGTAAAGCGAAGGTCGATGGTAGCACCCGTTAGAGCAGTAGAGAACATCATCGTAGAGGGTAGGAGGAATAGAGGCCGACCTAGGTTGACTTGGGACGAAATAACTAGGCGAGATATGGTAGACTTGCACCTCTCTGAGCACATGATCGAGGATAGGAGTGAGTGGAGACGTAGAATTAGAATTAAAGACTTCTAGCGAGACCGGTGGGTAGGAAGGGTAGACGTAGATCTTGGGTAGGAAGGGTAGACGTAGATCTGTTGCGGCCCACCTGTCTTCCTATTTCTGCCCTTATATGTGATTCTACCCGCTTATTTGATGTACAAGCTTTCTATGTATTTAAGTGATTTAAACCTGTGTGTTGTCTGACTTACTTTATGTTTGCGATTGCGACTATTATTGGTTTTCGTTACCGAGTCGGGGGTCTCTTCGGAAGCAGTCTCTCTATCTCCCAAGATAGAGGAAAGACTCGCCGCCACCTACCCCTCCCAGACCCTGCTCTTGAGTGGGACTTACTGGGTATGTTTGTTTGTTTGTTTGTTTGTTTGTTTGTGAGTGCAAACAGAATAACCTGAAACAAAGATCAGATCAATATCAGTAACCTTATTATGCAATTTACTTTTTAATTTCATTTTGATAATCATCTTAGTGCAAAAATTATTTTGTATAGTCATGTAATAATGGTTCTAGTTGATGGCGCTAATTCGAGAACAAGACATGTTCCCTATCGAGATTCCAGACTCACTTTTCTTCTTCAGGTGCTTAACATTTTTTCTAATTTAGTTCATAAAAACTTTATACTTTTGATTTACTGTTACAAATGCATGTGGCAGGATTCATTGGGTGGAAACTCGAAAACAATGATAATCGCTAATGTTAGCCCTTCAATAAGGTAAACTTTATGTATTGGAAGTTTGGAACTTATGCGAAGAAGCAGTTTAGTCATTAACTTTATTTAACACTGCTTTCTGTTTCCAGTTCTGCTACTGAGACCTTGAACACCTTAAAATTTGCTCAACGCGCAAAGCTTATTCAAAACAATGTAAGGAATTTTCTAAATGTTTTAAATCTTTTATATGTTATATAACTTATAATTATCTGTTTTGTTGCCATTTCAAAGGCTGTGATAAATGAAGATGCATCAGGAGATGTAGCGGCACTTCAACATCAGATACGGCTTCTTAAGGTAAATCTTCACAAATCACAAAAAGAAACAAAAAGCTAATAGTAATAATAAAAAAGAGATCTGATGTACAGTTTTTTAATATGTTTAGGAGGAACTTGCTATCCTTAAACGCCAGAATACATTCAGGTCTCTAACATTTAGTTCTAAAGATGAGAATTGTAGCAATGCAAATTCAACTGAAGATGATGACAAAATTCTAAGGATTTCAAGTAACCAGGTATATACTAGCATAGCAGTCTGGTGGTTATCTGTTACCTTTTTTGTTTGGTTAGTGTAATGCCTTATTTATTCATTTCTATTATTTTAGTTGAAATCTTTGGAGAGTTCATTAAATGGAGCCTTAAGGAGAGAAAAATCAACAGAAAACTGTATTAAACAGCTTGAAGCAGAAATTGAACAGCTAAACAGTTTGGTTCGTCAAAGGGAGGAAGAAAATAGATGCACAAAGATGATGCTAAAGTTTCGGGAAGACAAAATTCAGAAAATGGAGTCTGTTTTTTCTGGATTAATATCTGCAGATTCTTTTCTTATAGAAGAAAACAACACTCTCACTGAAGAAATTAAGCTTCTTCGTGCAAAATTTGAGAGGAATCCTGAAGTAACACGATTTGCTGTTGAAAATATTCGGCTTCTTGAACAACTTAAAAGGTAGATTCAGTACTTTTTTCCAGATTTAACCGCCAATTTACACTTTTTGGCCACTAGCTACTAAGTTGCATTATTTTACATATTGTAGCAAACAAATAACAGGTTCAACCGATAGCAGTTTCTTTCTATAAAATTGTTGATGTGACATCTTATTTGACTTCTATTTTGTGCATAATTCCCCAAGATTGTTTAACAATATTTCATGTTATTTTAGATTTCAAGATTTCTATGAAGAAGGGGAGAGAGAAATGCTGTTGGCCGAGGTGTCTGAATTGCGGGATCAGGTACTATCTATGTTATTTCTCTAGCACACTAAAAGATTTCAGCATTTTCTTTTCTATTTGCAAGTAATTTTTAATTTTATTTTTGTGACAGCTGGCTCTCTTTCTTGATGAAAGTAATCATATGAATCTGAGTACAGAAAAGGTAATCTTTGATAATTGTTATGAATTCACTTCTCATATTTACCAACCATTTTATAAAAACTTAGTAATATCTTGGCAAATGACAACAGGAAGCTGCAGAAGACAAAAAAGTAATTGACGCTCTTCAATCTGAGGTTGTTTTTTCTTCTTTAAATACAATGAGAATAATGTATGTGCAAGCTGCCAGAGTAGTCAACCTTTTCTATATGTATATCCACAAAAACATGCCCAATGACGAAAACAACCTTAATTCTTTTAATATCTACGCCGACCTTAAACTATAACACGTTGACACCTCATCAAGCCGACATGTTTTGAAACATAATTCTGCGATCTTAACCTATAAGATGCTGACACCTCATTTACTGACGTTTTTAGCCGAACATGGTTAACTATGATGATGCCTTTAAACCATTTGAAATTAAATTACTTTTTAACACATGGCATGTTGACACCTCATTGAATCTAATTATGTCTTTCCAAAATGTACATTTTATATTTGCCATCTGAAATGTTTATGGCTGCAATTGATATAAATGAATTCAGAATTCAGATTACATACTTGGATGATCTATAAACTATAGAGGAGTTTCAATCTATGGGTGACCTTGATGTAAAATATTGAATACTTGGGTGGCCTCCACATACAATATCCCGATAATAAATCTCTCTCATGAGTTTATGCTTCTGTTTGACTTTGTATTTTAATTTACTTTTCAGCTAATAAAAAGCCAGGAAGAGTTACAGAAGTGCAGGGATAACCTGAATTCTTGCCTAGAGAAAAATACAAAACTCTGCAGGTAACATGATTTGCTCCGGTTGAAACTTATTTTTGTCTTGTTTATACAAGGTTCTTCATTTTCTACAGGGAAATTTCCGATCTAAATGCTTTATTAGAAGTGCAAAAATCTTCACTGAATGATCAAGATGCTGGCAGTGAGGTCATAAAGGTAATATGCGGCTACTTGTTAGTATATTTGAATGGTGGCATTGAGGTCATAAAGGTAACGTCAATCTTTCAGAACATTAACATTTTGATTCCTTTTCAGGAATCTATAATGGAATCTTCTTTAATTGAAGATCAGTCATCTCATACAGCTCAAGAAAAAGATGAAATTTTTAAAAAGTACCCTGAAGAAATAACTGGTTTACAATTGGAGCTAGACTTTCTCAAGATTATTCTCAAGGAAGAAAGATTAATACAAAGGGAGACAGAAGAAAAGCTTTCATTAGTAACAAAAGCATATGAAAAAAGTATCTTGAAAGAAAAAGAGACCCAACAAGAATTGACTCTTCTAAGAGAGAACTGTGAAGAGAAAGATGAAAGTTTTAGTAAATACTCTGAAGAACTAGTTGGTTTACAATTGGAGTTGGAGTTTCTCAAGATTATTCTCAAGGAAGAAAGATTAATCCATAGGGAAACAGAAGAAAAGTTTTCATTAATGACAAAAGCATATGATAAAAGTATTATGAAAGAAAAAGAGGCCCAACAAGAATCGACTCTTCTAAGAGAGAAGTGTGAAGAGAAAGACAAAAACTTTAATGGTTTATCAGAGGACTTTGACATTTTGACCAAAAAGATTGAAGAGGTTCTTATCGTGGGGCATAATGCACTTGAAGATGCCTCAAACTTCATTGGTCATGGAAAACAAACACGGGTTTGTGAGAATTTACAAATTATTGCAAGAAAAATCTGTGAAAAAGAATTGAGGATAGATGAACTTAACACATGTTTGGAGGATGCAAAAATAAGAGGAAATGATATGGAGTCGATGTTGAGGTCATTAAGAGGGGCAATTTTGGTAATGTCAGAAGCACATCAAAAAGATTGCATCAAAAAAGATGAAGAAATCGATAAATTATTGTCAGAGTTAAATGAGAAAAATTCCATTATAATTCAGATGGAAGAGCAAAGAAAGGTGAATTCAATTCTTCTATTTTATTTTCCTGTTTAAAGAGTCGTTCATGACTGCTTGAATTTCCAACCAATTGTATTGGGTGTGTTTCCAATACATCTACTTATCACTCATTTATTTTCTCTAACTAACTTTGTTCTTTACTTGCATAGCTATATGAGATTGAACTTATGGATGCAATGAAAAACACAACACAACAAGCATTGGAATCATGTTGCCATCTTCATAAATTTGAAGAAACAAAACAGAAGATTAAAGAAGCAGACTTTATGACCAACAACCTGGTGAATGAAATTGAAGCATTGAAGATTGAGATCAACGAGCTGAAGAGAAACGAAAATAATTTCATAAATGAGAGGGAAATATTAAAGAATAGCTGTTCCGTTCTTGAAAAGCAGCTTAAAATAGATGCCATGGGAATGAAGAGAATCATACAAACGATTAATGAGAAAGATGAAGAGTTGAGATGCTTGGAAGAGAAGCTAGTGATGGAATTGTCTGCAAAAGATATCGAGTTATTTATGATGTCATCAAAACTAGAACAAGTGGCTTCAGAAACTAATGATCTTGAAAAAGACAGAATTAGTATGTCTGAAGTTTTCGAGAAGTTCAAGGAAGAGATAATCATTTCCTATGTGGATTTGCATTTTAATAATTTTATCTTATTGGAAAAAGATATCGAAACTTGTCTATTGCAAAAAGAAGTTGAGATGCAGGACAAAGATCTTAAACTTCAACAAGAACTGGAAAATAAAAGAGCAGAATTAAGCTTACATAAGGTGGAGAATGAGAAACTTTTGATGATTATAAAAAGCCTGAAAGATGAAATTGAAGAATTTGAAGCTTGTTTTGAATCTTTAGAATGCAAACACTATGAAAACATTGTAAAAAGCCTGGTTCTTGAAGTTCAGCTGACTGAAAATGTTAAAGATGCCTTAAAAGCAAAAAGGTCAGCCGAGGAGCAATTGGCAGAAACAAAGAAGGCCATGGAAATCATTGAATTCAAAACTGCTTTTGATGGAAACAGACTGATTGAAACTTTGAAGGGAGATTTGGAAAGTGTTACTGGTGAAAGAGATGACCTCCATGTTGAGTTTGTTAAAACAAAACAGGTATGATTTCTTCTTTATTGTCCACATTTTTGACCCAGAATAACTGTCTCCTTTCAAAATCCAATAGCTATTATTTATTAGTTCCATTTTTACACTCAATTAATCTTTTTTTAAATCTTACAAGTTTCCAAGTCAATTGACATCTTAAACACGTAAGGGTAAAACTGGAATTCTGCTAATTAAAATCCGGATCCATTATGAACATGTATTTTATTGTCTTTTTTATCCCTTCGTGAACAATAATTTTGGTATGGATGGAGTATGTAGGAAATAACCAGACTCTATATGGTTGGTTTGGAGGGGTAAATTCTTGCATCGGGTTGCTATAGGAGGAGTCATTTCTTAGTTAACACAAGTAGCTAGTCATAAATATAATAATACCATACTCAGTTATTGATTAATACCCGAACACGGATAATAGTAAAAACCAGATTACTCATATCGTAACATTTCTCCAACTAACAATAATCTTGTTATTGCATAATGAAATATGTAGGAACACCCTTTAGATATTAAATTAGTAAGTTAAAGGGGTTAAAATCATCCATCAAGATTCTATAAGAGACCATTTGGTATTTTGAACACAAGTCTCGAGTTATATCTGAAGACCACTTTGATGATAACAAAATAGTTATTTTTTAAATCATATTTTTTCATTGAAGCTATAATTTTTTAAAGGGTTTAGGGTTTTGAAGATTATTCCACTGGAAAACCGGTATATAGTCATCATTCCATTGCTACACATTTATCTTCTAACTTGCTTTTATTCTAATCATTGCATAGCTATATGAGGTTGAGCTTACAGCTGCAAAGGTAAGAATACAAGAAGCAGATTCAATGATCAACAAGCTGGTGACAGAAAATGAAGCAATGGAAATTGAAATCAGCCATCAAAACCAAGTTAATAGTGCACAAGAAATTGAGTTATACGTCATGTTGTCAGGACTAGAACAAGTGGCTTCAGATCATAATGATCTTGAGAAGGAGAAAGTTAATATTTATTCAGTATTTGAGAAATTGAAGGAAGAGATTATAATTTCCCATGCAGATCTGCACTTTAAAGATTTGATCTTGCTAGAAAAAGATGCAGATGTTGGTGCTTTGCAAATTGTAAGTTTTTTCTTTAATTAGCAAAAACTTAATGACTTTTTTATTAATATTTTCTGCAAATTGGAAAGGTGTGTGAAACCAATAAGCATTATGATGAAGAGAAGTTGAAACTTTGAGTTTTTAGTTTCTAACTTTGTTTTATTTTAATTAATGCATAGCGATATGAGGTTGAGCTAACTGATGCAAAGGTTAAAGTACAAGAAGCAGATTCAATGATCAACAAGCTGGTGACAGAAAACAAAGCAATGGAAATTGAAATCAGCCATCAAAACCAAGTGATTAATGCAAAAGAACTTGAGCTATATATCATATTGTCAGGACTAGAACAAGCGGCTTCAGATAATAATGATCTTGAGAAGGAGAAAGTTAGTATTTATTCGGTTTTTGAGAAGTTTAAAGAAGAGATAGTTATGTCCCATGTAGACCTGCACTTAAAAGATTTGATCTTGCTAGAAAAAGATGCGGAGATTGGTGCTTTGCAGATGGTAAGTTTTATTTTTCCTTTAATTAGCAAAAACTTAACGACTATATTTTATTAACATTTTCTGCAAACTGATAAAAACAGGCTTGTGAAACCGGTAAAAATTATGATGAAGAGAAGTTGAAACTTTATGAGAAGTCAGTGGAAGAGTTAGAATCTACCGTGAATTTACTAGAAAATCAGGTATTTTTGGCGTTATGAAATATCTTAACTTTTAAAACTCAACATTATCTTTCTAACTTGACAAATGGTGTTCTCTTTGTTGAATCTTTAAGGTTGACCTGATCAAAGGAGATGCGGAGAGTCAACGGTTGAAGAGAGAGGAGCTAGAACAAAAGGTTCAGAAAATTCATCAGCAAAAGCAGTTGCTCATTACTGAAAATGAAACTTTCAAGGTTAGTGGACATTATTTTGTATGATTAAGTACACAAACATATAAAAATTATAGGAAAGGATTCTTTTTATACAATTTAGGGACTTATTTGTGTAAAAAGGACCAATTCTTTTAGTTTTTATTAGACATTTAATCATACATAAAAGGTCATTTAAAATTAAATATGAATTTAAAGTTTAGCCAAATCCATAGAAGTGTTTTTGGTCTTTAAACCTTCGTACACTGAAAAGAAGTTGCTTCATTCACGTGTGACTCGATTCATCATTTGGGTTTTGGGTAACAAAATTTAGAACTTTGTAGACTGAAAATGCTGATTACAAGATAAAAGTGATTGAACTCGAAGATCAAGTAAAGAAATTATCAGGACAACAAGATCTTCAACAACGCTTGCATCAACTCACGAAAATAAAGGTCAGACTTTTTGTTTACCTTTAGAAATTCGCTGAAATCATAGATTTACTAAAAATAAAGGCTGATGTTGATCATTCTATAAAACAGGAGGAAAACAACGTTTTAAAGGCTCAAAATGATGAAATCGGTCATAAGCTAAGAAAAGCAGAAGCAATAGTTACCCGAGTCAAAGAAGAAGTTGCAAACTTACGCTCGTCTAACAGGAGAAATCCTCTTTAACAACACGCAAACAACCCGAAGACATTGTGGTTCGTCTAGAATGATGGCTTTCTTGAAACAGAATCAACCTTACAACTAAGTATTGGGGACTGTTCCAAGAGATCTGCTGTACAAGGTGAACATAACTCTTTTTGTATCGAACATGGTGATCACAAAACAATGAGGAACTGGCAGAATTACAATCATTCAATTAAAGATAGGTATCAAATGCAACTCTGTGAGCTTGAGTCACCATTTTTAGATCAAGATCGATGAATGGACAGTTGGATTCTTTTCATTTGAGTTTTGGATCGATGAAGCTCAATCAAACGACATCAAATTCAAGATTTCTTGAAATGTGAAAGTTAGTTGCTGGTGAATTTAGGTTAGATGCTTGTTATCTTATTTATTCATGCTGTTGTAGATGTATATAAAGGTTTGTTGCATGTTGTAGATGTATATAAAACTTTGTTGTTTGCTTTCTAGCTTCACATCTTTGTTGCATACTTGTAGATCTAACACCCTTTGTTTACGACAAGAATTGAACCCTAAACAATTTCAGACATCACAGAC
The DNA here is from genome assembly GCA_024085815.1 of Flaveria linearis. Classification (NCBI taxonomy): domain Eukaryota; kingdom Viridiplantae; phylum Streptophyta; class Magnoliopsida; order Asterales; family Asteraceae; genus Flaveria; species Flaveria linearis. Next base: position 1,759,087 of record CM044001.1, read on the forward strand.
ATCTGCCCCTTTATATAACAAGAAAGAAAAACCACCGTCAAGGACGAGAACATAAAAGAGCTCCTAACCAAGAGATACATGTCTAAGGTTAACGGTGTTTTACATCATAGCATAGACATTGGTAATCATCCTCAACAAATAAAAGATTGGATGATATCCTCACACATACATAATTAGATGACATAGAGGAATCACTATTCATCTTTATCTCTATAATTAGATTCAAAACTATTATTTTTCCTTTTTTTTCAATCAAATAATATTTTTATACCTTTATAATTACATTTTCTCTTTCCTCTACTCACAGCCACTTCCAACAAATATTAAAAATAATAAAAATAAACAGAATTTTACGAAATATAAAAATAAATAGTAACATATTCCCCGTCTCCCACTCCTGACACCACTCATGACACAGTAGTAAAGGACAGATATATATAGATGAATAGTGTATATATACATATACTACAGAGAACGCAGATATATATATATTAAACAAAACTTGCAACAAGATATATATAATACATACATACATACCAAATCAAAACTCACCATAATCACAAGCAAATCTAACATATAATTTTAACTAAACACTAACCAAAAGATGTTGAAACTTGAAATCCTTACGTTTCATGATCAGGAGCAGGGAATACCATGCAGGAAACCTTCCTTTCGACCGAAGCAATCTGGTGAACGCAGAGTCCGGCATCTTCGCCTTCTCCTCTTCCTCCATCTCCTCACGGCTCTTCGGTAATCCGTCCGGCACCGGACACGATCTTCCGGCCTCAATCGCCGGAATATTCGATCTCACGTCATACGCCTTTGATCCGTTTTGTAGTTGCTTTTTTGCCTTGTGGATCTCCGATATCCCGTGTAGACATCCGATCAATGACTTCACACCTCCTGATTCCAGTATCACTCTCTCCACCTCCTCCTTTGGAGCTTCTTTCTGTGTGTGAATAATTGAAATCGGAAACGAATAACTACTAGAATTCAAGCGATTGTGATAATTAAGTTGAAGTTGTAAGGTAGTTGATCTAGTAATTTGATGATGTTAGGTTTACCTCGAGATCCTTGAGCTCGAAATAGGCTCTCCAGCAGCCATACGACGGATCTCCTTCCAGCGTTGAACAGTAATCTGATTAGAAAAAAACCTAAATCATTAGAAACGAAGCTGATCTACTGGATCTGGTAGTTTTAGGGTTAATCAGCGAGAATGAACATATTATATGCTTGTTCACGATTGATTATCGATAGCTAGAACAGTAATTTTATCAGAAAACTTAAATCATTAGAAACGAAGCTGATCTATTGGATCCGATCATTTTTAGGCTTAATCAGCGAGAATGAACACATGATGCTTGTTCACCGTTGAACATCGATAGCTAGAACAGTAATCTGATTAAAAAGCTTAAAATCATTAGAAAGTAACGATATCTATTAGCTCGGGTAGCTTTTAAGCTTAATCAGAGAATATAAACATACTTGTTCACAGTTCAGGGTTGAATATCGATAGCTAGAACAGTAGTCAGGTTGCAAAACTTAAGTCATTAGAAACGAAGCTGATCTATCGGATCCGGTAGTTCTTAAGCTTAATCAGCGAGAACGAACACATTATCATTGTTCACGATTGATTATCATCATCTACAATTAGTAAGGTGATTAGAATTAGATAGATCACCTGCTAAATCATTTTCTGATTTCTGAATCAACGGTGGATCCTTGACGATTCGATCAAGCTTGCTCCGGCTAAACGGTTCAAGTTTCGGTATATACGCATTGTTTCTGGACGAACAGCAGATCGTCGTCGCCGGAACTATCGCCGGAGAGTGTACGGACGGAGCTTGAAATGGTAGTGGTACCGATCTTATCATCATCATCTCCGGTGAAAATTTGTGTTTGATTTTGAGTAGTTTTGATCAGTGATGGTGTTCTTATGATATTAATAATGAAGTGTGTTTGGATAAGGATTGAGATATTTTTTAATGACTCTCAAATGTTTGAAAAGGTTAAAGTAACTGGCGGTCAGTTTTTTCATGGTGAAGGTGTGATTCTGGCCGTTGGATGATGATGATGATTGGTAGATTGACAGATATTTTACGGGTTTATGGTTAACGGTGGGCAATGGCCGTTGATTATGCGGCAAATGGTTTGTCATGTACGGCACGATATGTGGTAAGAAGTTTCAAGTTTGTGGGATATTTATTGGGCATCTTGGGCCCACCGTTTCACTTTTATTCGAGGAATATCTTATTATTTCATAATTTTATAGGATAACGTTTAAAATTATTTCAAGTGCTAATTACCTTACATATTTAAAAAGCAAAGTAAAGAAATAGTGAGCTTTGGCTGTTTTTTAAGTTGGCCACTAGAGTTTTATGGTTTTTGTGATACATGCGCTACATTACTATTGGATCGCAACACAGTTGTAACACCACGTGTCTGACATCTACATTTCCCTTTTATCTCCTTTCCTTTCTTCTGTAGTTTTGTGTCTATCGAATTGAACCGTTGTATGCCTGTTATATATTTGTTTCTCGGCCTTCGATCAATTGTTTTGTGGAGTCATTCTGCTTATACCATTATTGGTACACATGTGCACTATTTTTGTTATCTCGATTTGAATTTTTTTTTGTTTAATTTCATCTTTTTCTACATGTTGTAGCTTAAATTTACTTTCGATCCGTTTATGCTGCTATTGAAATTTTATGTTGCAGTCCTGTGTGCTATGGAGTGTGTGTAACAACCTTACTGTTTTTGGGAATTATAATACCTATTAAAACCTTTGGTCGGTGGGACCAGAGGTTTTTTGCTTTTTTATGTTTTGGCCACACCATTTGGCGTTTTTGCGTTGTGTGCTGCCTATATAATGTGTCTCTTTGTTTTTCTGACCTTCCACCGATGGAATTCTCAGATTTTCCACCGGACCTCTCTGATTTTCCACCGATGGGGTTCGACGTCGTCCCGGCGGTTTTTTGTCGCCGTTGGTGTCTCCTCCTCTCGATTTCTAGAGAGAGGCGGAGGGGTCACCGTTTCTGACGGTGTTGCCGGTCGCCTTTCCTTGCAGCGGCGGTTAGGGCTGGCCTTGGTAGCGTATACACGTGGCTCCTCTCGATTTCTACGATAGAGGCGGAGAAGTCACCGTTTCCGGCGGTATTGCCGGTCCCCGACCACCACGCCTTTCCTTGCAGCGGCGGTTAAAGCTGGCCTTGGTGACATCGTCTGTACACGTGGAGACATCCCGTGGGTCTAGATCTGTCGATGATTATTTTGATTGTGGGCTTGAGTTATCGGTCGATGATGACTGGGGTCGCCTTGTCTGAGACTTTGTTGTGCATGTTGTTCTTTGTGTTTTCAAGATTGAGCTTTGATTTTATTTCATGAAATATTTTTTTGGGGGTTGCTTCAGATCTGTCGATGTTATGTTGCTTGGGTTGATCTTTGATTTGGATTTTTATGTATATGGACGATGATGGTATGGGGATGGCGGTTGATGAAGTGGGGGTGATGTTGGTGTGAGAGATGATAGTTTGTGGTATGTCTGACGGTGGTTATGGTGATATTTTGTTGCCGGTTGCTGCCGCCTCAGTCCTAATTTGGTGGTCTGGTTCGTGTAGGTGGCGGCGATGTCGCTGTCACCACGCCCTCTTGGCGGCGATTGTTTGATTTCCGCTTTCTTGATTCACTATGTGCCGGTAATATCTACGGGTCGATGATGATGGGTGAGGATCCATCTGAGACCGCCCTTTTTTACTTGTCGATGATGATGGATCAAGATTCGTGTGAGATGATGTTGCTATGGTTATTCCTGTTGCTATTTTGGTGGTCTGGTTCGTGTAGGTGGCGGCGATGTCGCTGTCACCACGCCTTCTCGGTGATGGTTTGTTTTCCCCTTTGTGGATTCACCATGGGCTGGTAACATCTATGGGTCGATGATGATGAACGAGGATCCGTATGAGACCGCCCTTTTATTACTTGTCGATGATGACGGATCAAGATTCGTCTGAGACGATGTTGCTATGGTTATTCCTGTTGCTATTTAGTTGGTCTGGTTTGTGTAGGTGGCGGCGATGTTGCTATCACCACGCCTCTCGGTGGCGATGGTTTGTTTTCCCCTTTGTGGATTCACTATGGGCCGGTAACATCTAAGGGTCGATGATGATGGATGAGGATCCGTCTGAGACCGTCTTTTTACTTGTCGATGATGATAGATCTGGATTTGTCTGAGACGATGTTGTTATGGTTATTCCTGTTGCCCTGGTTATTTAATTTATATGGTCATAGTCAATACGTTTTGATGAACCTAACGAGTAATTGTATTAACCTCCCGCGGCAACCGCGGGAGAAATAACTAGTTCCTTTTTAAAAAGTTCAATGATTTTGATTATTTTTACTTGCATATAATCCCATGGAAATCAAATAACATTTTATAATAGAATTTAATAAACAGCTAGAAGTAGAACTCTACCGGTGAGGACTTTGAAAAGATAATAATCCGATACCGGAGCTTTAAAATCTTTAGCTGCAAGCCTAGAAAAGCAGACACTAAATGCATTATGAAACTACGAGAATGGTAGCTTGTCATACTTATATCACTTCTTAACATTACCCCGAAATTATACCTTAAACTACTCATTTAATAAAAAGGACGTTATGAGTCACTCTTTATCACTATATTAAACACACCGTAAGAAACAAGATTGAGACTGGCTAATTTATTGTCCCTACAAATACTCCTATTAGGGAGAAAGGGGTGGACACTATTCACTCCTACATTAGACTATACTACTTTTTGTCTCTAGATATTGCACCGAGTTGCTTATGTGATGGCTCAAGTACGAGACCGTTTAACCCCTTGTCACAAGGCTAACGATGCTCTAAAGCATGTACAAGGCGCTACATTCGATCCTTTCTAACAAACCACATGCGAGTGTTTCACATCTAGAACAAACCATCATTCACACTAAAATCAAACTCCTGATGGTCCCAAATCACACAACAAAAAAACATAATACTTAAAAACCAATTGAAAATTCTAGGCATGTCAGCATTCTACTTTGAGCAACCAATGGTTTATAGCCATCAAAGAAAAAACAAAACACAAGTGTGTATCCGTATGATTATATAATATCATGTCAAACATCTATACAAATTCTTGCTGCACTTTTGTGTACACTTGGAGTGTGAATATATGATCAAAAAATAATGTTGCCCCGATTATATACCAATAAAGAACTTAAAACAATTTGTCAATCTAAGCATCAAAACTTTGTGATTTAAGTGATGCATATCTAGACCGTCGGATCTTTCTTCTTCTCATGAACATTCGATAAGATCTCTTGCAGCTCTGGGAAAACTGTTATGAGCGCAAGTTCAAGTAAACCATACCCAAGTTGCTTCAAACACACAGCAGACTGCAAATTGTGCCAAGTCTTTACAATTCAACGACCAATTCTATATGTTAGGAAAACTGTAAAGTGTCTGATTTACCTGGAGAAAATAATAAATATCTTTAGCACTTCGCTTGTATTGCTTGTGTCCGATCAAGCTGACCAATGTAGTCGGGGCTCCCTCTGAAAAAGTATTTTATGTGTGTTACAAAATAAAACAACAATAAAAACATTTGAATAAAGGTTAACACCATAAAAAGCCCAATCAACTTTCTTCTTTTCATGAAATAATTTCTCAACCTAATTTCGTTGAAGTTCCTCAACTTGTAAAAGTAACAAGAAAAAATGATACAGACCTTATCTTGGTACTATAAGAGTTGATAAGTCATTATTTAAAAACTAATGTATTTTAGACAAGTTTAAGGACTTAGATATACGAAAGTTTAGTGGGATTCAGACTTAAATATACAAAAAGAAAAATACTTTATTGTATTTTCGTGTACTTTTTTCAAACTGAGAAGTGTAGTAGGATTCAGACTTTAATATAGGTGAGGGACTTTTTCCATGAGAAGTGTAGAAAGTGTAGTAGTTCTTTTATGGTATTAACACGTGTAAAATGTAAAAATTTATATATTTACTGAATATCATCTTTTTGATATCGCTAGCTCTACGTGCAGCCTCGAGCTGCTCCTCGAAAGACCCTTTAGTAGTTTTACTGCCGGATAGAGTTCCATTTGACTGAGAAGAATCTGTTTGACTTGTTCTTAATTTCAGAAAAAATGTGCCTTCAGGCCAAAGAACCTAACAAAAGTTATATTTTCAAATTAGATTTATAAATAGAAAACTATAAGCTACAATATATATAAACTTTTTAGTAACTTACATCTTGGACCCAGTGAATTCCTTGAGCAACAATGTTATCTCTTCTGAGCCAGTGAATTTGCCTTAAAAGCCAGTCATCAATAGCATCTTCCATCATTAGTTGCAAGATTTGCTTTGATATCCAAAAAACCTGTCGTCTGCATACACAAATATTTATGATCAGACAAATACTTAATATCTGAGGTTTGGAGCGGCATAGTAAACGAACCAAATGTTCAGCGAACTCCTCGAGAACTATTAAACAGGAAGTTTTGTAGCTTTTGTTTATTTATTAAAGGATGAACATGAAGAATTTTTTTTCCATTTAATTAAACGAATGAACATGTGTTCCTTTACGTTTTCAATAATGTTTGTTCTACGTTTGTTAATTTTCGTTCATTAATGTTTCTATTCTGCTCGTTTAGAGTCCAACTCATTTAAAACCATCATCCCGGTGCAACTCGTAATGTTACTTTTAAAATGTTGGTTATTGTTAAATCATGATGACCTTTGATATTTAGAGTGTAATTTGGATATTGTGTTTATTTTTCTAATAGGTATTCTGTTTGTGTTCGTAGAAGTTCATTTATGTTTGTTTAATATTTAATGAATGAACATGAACGAACACAAACACGTTCACTTTCTTAACTAACGAACACAATGAAGATCCTTTGTTAAAGTGTTCGTGTTTGTTCGGTTAAAGTTAAACGAACAAACACAAACAAGTGCATGCTCGTGTGGTTTTAGTTCGCTTATGGGTCTAGTTTAGAGTTTTATACTACAACTTGAACCAAATGGCAAACCTTAACCAGCCTCTTCTGTTGAGTTGAAATATCTTGTCCACCAAATTTAGCAATGGTACACTTACATTAGGTGGGGTCCACTGGAGAAATAAAAATATAAAACACATAATAAATTTAGATAATTATTCCATAAAGGCTTCAAATATTAACATAGCAAACCTAACATTCAAATATATTATGGAGATAACTCATATCACCTCTGCTGGCACGCCAAGTGGATCTTCCTTTAGACCAGAAGTTGAAGGGAAATTTGCAGCAAGACTGAGTACTTCAGATCGAACCTCTGTACTCATTCTATTCTGTTCATCACTTTTTCCACATTCCGTTCATTAGCTAACGCAGCGAGCCCTATTTCCTCTTGGTGAAGTGTCCCGTCTTTTCACCTTCTTTATTGCGGGGAAAAACTGTTAGACGCATCCAAGGTAGTTGGCTTTGTAACCGTATCAGTTAGTTCATCAGCTTTCAATGACAAGTTTCTGTTAGCAACTGAAGCAGAAGATTCAGAAGGCAAACCGGGCCTGCAACTTTCTTCATTAAACCATCAGAAACCCCTTTGAATTGGCGTACAATATCATCCACAGCATCGTCCACATTCACTGATGATCAAAAAATAAGGCAACCTTCAGTAAACAGTATTTAGGCGTTTGGTTTGATTTGGTACTTATACTTGCTGTATCCAATTAGATAATCATACCATCAAAAAATAAGGCAACCTTCAGTAAACAGTATTTAGGCGCTTGGTTCGATTTCGTACTTATACTTGCTGTATCCAACTAGATAATTATACCTTTTTAATGGGCTATTTTGGTAACTATAACTGGTTGAGAAAGTAAAGTACATAAAATAGAAACAAACTTGGTTTTAGAAGCGTTACTAGGGTCGTGGAAGGCGAGGCGCAAGGCAAAGGCGCCAGCCTCGAGGTGCCCCCTACTCAAAAGATACTTATAAATTAATTCTCGATAATATTGTCTACCTTCTTAATTCTTAAACACCTAAAACCAAGATAACAAAATAAATACACAAAAAATACGTCTACAACCAAAGAAGCTCAGCTCTAAAAATAGCCCAAAAAACACAATGTATAAGCAACTCCCATGTAGATATTATTTCTTTTCTATCACGCTCAACCTCCCCCTCTCTCTTCTTATACACACCAACACTCCTCTCTCCTTCCCTCTTCTTAAGTATGGCTGTATGCCATGTCAGCAATTTTATAAAAGTCACAAAAATGGCCTGCTACCATCGGACACATAATTTGTTGCTACAATAGATGATACAATGTAACTGGTTTGTAATAAGGGTAATGCAATGCAGGTTTATTTCTATTTTACGCCTACTTATTAGGTGGTTGCTAAAATCAGTAAGAGAAAAAAACTATTAGGTTTGTTTCAGTTTTGTGCATTTTGCCCGATAAAGTAATGATCTTATTTAATAAGCATGTTACAAATAAGCAACATATTACACACCTGCTAAAGTTCTCACCACTGATGATGACCTTCCAAAAGAGTAACTCTGCAGTGGTAAATTGGTGATATCTTATAGAAGTACTACTCTTTAATAGTAGCAAAAGTAAATGTATACACAACTAATACCTTTGAGGACATGCTCAAGAAGTCCCACACTTCATGTTGCTCAGCAATATTAGCTATAGACAAAAGTTCCTGCAAAAACATACCTTTTTAATTTTAAATCAGCAGATTAAATATTTGGAAATTTATTTAAGAAGTCTAGGACCATACTTGAAGATACTTATCTAGCTGTATACAACGTTGATGAACAAATGCATCCTCCGTGCTAGATGAGAATATTCTTTTAGGAGGCAAATGTAATGCATAATTGGGAATGTCTTTAAGATGTCGATGAAGTCTCTCAAAATTCCTGTATCTGCTAACAAAATGGTAATAAAGAGTAGGTACCTAATTTATCGGGCAGTCATAATTCATAAAAAATTATTATACAAAGAGCGTAGAAACAAGACCTTCTTTTCACAAACCAAGTCTTGTTATCAGCATCTGTCACTGCAATGGAATATACTGCAAATGATTTTGCGTCAAGATTCTCAAAGTATGCTCCTAGAACCTGTAAAATAAACATAGCCTCCAGTATATACTAAAGAAATTGAAGTTCAATTTGAGAGATATAAAACAATCTTACCCGACACCTGAGCTTTGGAACATATCCATCCGTACGTGTTACTTTATCAGAACCAATACTATTAGCATTTTGTACATCATTATCTCCACCAACATTCGCACTATAAAACTCAGAAATTATTGATCCACCAACTTGATTTTGATCAGAAACACTATTTGATCTTTCCATTTTTGGTTTACTCCCAATAACAACCTTAGAATTATTTCCATCAACTAGATCAGAGGGATCTGTTATCTTGCTTTGATCAAATAAAATTCTACCATCAAGATTTTGCTGTTGATCAATTTCATTTATTCCAGAACCTTCTATTTTATTTTGAGTTTTCTTTTTGTAGTTTCTTCCTTTGGTCCACATATTTTCAAGATTTTCAGGCTGAAGGACCTCTGTTCTTCTTTGGGTTGCAGCCTCAAGAACCCGGGCCCAAGCAAAGGACCGTGGGTTCAACAGATCATCTTGAACTGGCTCACTAAACATGGGCCCAGGTGGATTTAATGTGTTATTTTGATCACTAGGAGTATTATTCTTTTGACTACCAGAAGAGTCGCTTTTTGTAGAAGCCAAATCTTGACTTTTTTCCTGATTCTGGTTTTGACTGGTGACATTAGTTGACTGATCATCACCAGCATCATTTCCTTCTTTATTATTGTTGGCAAGGAAAATACCCTCAATCAACTCATTGATATGCCTGTAAAACATATCAGATCGAAGTACTGTTAAAAGGAAATAAAAGGTAAAAGTTAATCACAATTCTTATAAACTCACCCTGGGCTTGCAAATCTCATTACAGGTTCCATCACCAAACAAGTTAAAAGTTCTCTCACAATGCACCGAACTAAAGGGCATTGAGCTTCACGAGGTCTAAGGACTGCAGCCAAAACTGCCCCCATTACCCGTTTAAGAAACTACAATATCAAGCACCATTAGATAATATTCACAAAACATAGTCAATACTCATGACATAGACTATTATACATTAAAAGTTTAAAACTCTCCACTCACACCTTGTACTCACTCTCTGGAGATATCAAAGCTGGATGAAGCTCTTTAGAAGCCATTAGATGATGCTTTAATCTTTCATCTCGTTCTTCGGAAGATAATGTCACCATAACCTCCCTCCCAATTGCAGCTTGATTTTTCCTAAAAAGCTCCAAATGATCACCAACCAAATCAACTACATCCCTGAAACAATGGAATGCATAACTGATAGATAATCACATTTACTGTCAGTTTCAAATTGCCTACAAAGAAAGTGCATTAGACATACCAACCTCGTTAGCAAGTCAACGAGATTCATGTCTCTGACTCGAATCGAAATCTCAGCAAAAACATCCATAATAATTGCATGAATCAACTGCGGTGCTTCCTTATCAGGTGTTATACTTGAATACCACAGATCCACCACAAATTCTTGCAAAACTTCTTAACGAAATCCTCCATTGCAGCCTCAACTACTGGAGAATCAATCTTTCTCTTCCATTTAGGTGGGGGAGGCAATGTGGAAAGACGAGAATCATTCACAGATAATTGTTTTCTCTCTAGGTAGGATAAGTATGATTGTCTATTAGGTTTCTTAGTCTTCCAATGAAATTCCACTTCGCTTATTAATATATGAACCCCTGATATTAGAAGAATTGCTATTGGGACATTCATCCACATTGATTTGCTGGTGTCTGTGAAAATCACACAATCTAACAATCAACATTCTGAGTTCTGACATAATCAGTGAACCTATGTTGCTTAGCAATCTAACAATGTTTCTAATCCAATATCCTCCCAAAATTAGGGCAAAAAACTTCCTAACATCCTAACATTCATATAAAATGGTTAAACCTTCGTTCGTTTAACAATCTAAAGGTGCATTTAACCCAATTTTCATGCAAAATTAGGGCAAAAACATCTTAATTGCAAATGAAACAAAGTTTCACAAAACGAGAATGATTACGACGGATTAAAACGGAATCAGAGAAACTTACGGGTTAAAAAGTAAGTAACGAAGAATATACAAACCGCCCACCACACTGTACGAAGCTTCGCTTCTTCGATAAGATCCTGCAACGTCTCCATAGCGATCGTTGACAGAAAACCTTAATGTATGATCGAGAACATCATGAATCGAGATGTAGATGACGTAAAATTGCAGATTGAAATGATTGTGGATCGTGTGTAATAAGCGCTAAGGAGAAATTGATTCGATGGGGGAACGATTGAACTTTTGATAATAAAAAAATTGGGATCATAAGATCATGAAGAGCGATAAGAGTTTGTGGGAATCGATGTGACGATGTTGTTGTTTTTTTGGTTTCGAAAATTTGATCCGTGGGGAAGAGGGAAGGAGAACGAGGATGAAGTCATGCAGATTTACAAATAATCTCATGTTGGAATATCCACGTGGCGGGTTAGTCATAATATCCACGTGGCATGTCATGTTTTAATATTTATAGTTAGATTAGATGAAGTATCAAAAATAAGAAAATACGTCTGTGGTGTACGAGTCAATCAAACGGACGGCTTACTGGTTTGGTGGTCGGACCGGTCGGACCGGTCGGACCGGATGGGACCGGATTTAACTATATTTTAAATATTATTTATATATGTAATTAAATATAAGTAATTATATAGATTTATACATATATTTTATAGTTATATATAAAAATTAACTATATTTGTATATAACAAAGTACTAATTTATGGTTTAACACCCCGTTTTACCCACTAAAATCAAAAAAAAAAAAAAAAAAAAAAAAAAAAAAAAAAAATCAAAATCCGGTCGGACCCCGAACCGGGTCGGCCGGTCCAACCGCCGACTCGGTTCGAAACGGCCGGTTCAAAGCTCCAAAAACGAACCTATATCGACCGGACCGGAACAGGCCTCCGATTCCCGGTTCGACCGGTCGGACCGGCCGGTCCGATCGGTCCTAACAACATGATTATATGTTGAAATGGTTTTAAGTTAGATGTGTTGATTTTAGAACCACATATGCATGTGTGATAATTTTAAGTAAAAATATGTATTTAGGGTAAAGAATGTATTTGGTTAAAAAAAATATATATAATTTAACTAAAATAATTTAAGAATGGATAGAAGTTATTTGCCGCCTTACAAAAAAAAGTTATTTGCCACCTCATAGACTTCTCTCCAACCATGTTTGTCCTTAAAATCATCCTTAATATATTATTTTAATGTTTGATCAGTCATGACGTCTCCATACGTCTTTCTAATTCTCTCTCACTCTCGTTTGTAGTCATCCGTAGCCATAGGAAAAATCCCCCCTCCCTCTCTCTCTCAAAAATCTGTAAATCTGGCACGAGGGCCACACACATCCCTCATGACGTTTGCAAGTAGTCATCTTAAAATTTTCTTAGTCCATTACGGTCGTATATGGAAAAGTTATAATGTTACAGTAAAAAGTTTCATAAACATTTGATTTATATGAGGTATTATCTACATGTATAATATTACTGAAAATGTTAATAGAGTATATCTATGCATATTTTTTTCTTAATGATTGTTACTTTAAAATTGCTATCTTTTCAATATTAGTAATAATTTATCCTGGTAATATATAAACCCACTAATAAAAAGTCATTAGATAAAATGATTTTATAATTAAACCCAACTCTAAACAAGTATATTCTATTTAAACCCAACTTTAAATAATTTTATTTTTTTTAAAAATAAAATTTGACTCATATTCAAAGTGAGCCACATAGGAACGGTATATCAATTGTGTACAACACAAGCCCAAATCTCTCTCATATTGTCATCTTCTCCACAACCAACCATTCACCTTCCACCTTATCCCAATATCTCCTTTCCTTATACTTTTTCTTTCTTTCATCACCACTCATCATCCCCAAATCACTTACATCACACCCACCAAACCTAACATCAAACCCCCAATGACCACCCTATCTCCGGTGACCTTCGCGGCGGTTGCCGCCCCCACCCGCAGACCCCCACCACACCACCGCCACCACCAAAAGTACCTACATCAAGGGCCTCAACTCATTCGGTGGGCTCAAAGCCCACACCACCGTGGGTTCAATCGGATCCCCTGTTTTCCACCGAACAGCAATTCGCGAACTTCGTTTGCTCGTTGAGGGAAACCGTCGTCTCGCGGCGGCGGTGGCGGTGGCGGAGCGCTCACTGCCACCTGTAATGCGGTGGCGGAGATCTTCAGGATCGCTGCAATCATGAATGGGATTACGCTTGTTGGGGTTTGCAATTGGGTTTGTTCTAACGGGTTGAAGTTTTGTTGAAGAAGCAGAGTAAGAAAGTTTGAAGATTTTCCTCCAAAATGTCTTTGTGTTTTTAATTTTGAATTCATGTAGAACCGATATAAAGATGTATGAACAAGATCTTATATTAATACCATCATTTATGCTTCATGTTCTGGGTAACAATCTTCATATTCTAGTATCGAATACAGCCTACATGTCCCGTGGACATCAACTTTTTTATTCCTTGAGCGGCAAATGTACGATCATGTTTTGGGGATATGTATTATTTAATCAGACCACCTAACTGTTTTTTAACCGCACCCTCAACCCCCTAGGAGGAAAACTCTGAGCATTTTTGCTTAAAGTGAGACTTGAACTCATTTATCTTCTAATCATAAATTATTTAGTTTATACGGCAAAATCAAACCATAAGAATCATATATTTAAAGTTTGATATTATTAATTATAACGTCACGGTTTTTCAAATTTTAGCATCGATCCTAAAAGTCAGAAGTGATTTCGTTATCCAGTAACATAAGTGGCATAATTCCTATTACTTAACGTGCCAACATGTATTTATTGGTAATTAACTTGCTTAAATCCCCTACCGATAGCGGATCTCAGCGACTCGACTGTTAAGTCGTTCATACTCTTTCGACTGGACCCGAGGCGTGACCTTTTTCGGGGTAATGTACATATACATCCCACTATATACAAAATCCCCGCGAGTATCCAATGAATTGCAAGTTAGCTATTCTCGAGCCCTCGAACCCGCCTCGTGGGTCACACAAACGACGGCACCATGCCTGTCACTGTCACCACCACGACCCAACCGTATGGTGCCACCCTTTAGGGACAAGCTCAGGAACCCATAACAAGAATCCCATGTTAATGAACCACAACCCTTGAAACACGACGGATATCGAAAGAACAAGTGATGAGGGGAAGCTTGATGGAAAGATGGTGGTGGATAAAGCGGATAGTAGCGATACCAACACGATAGTTGCATTAACCAAGGTAATAACCCTCGAGTCCAACGTGATCAGTAGAGTGATAAGAAGCAAGAACAACCTTGACCGAAACAGAAGCCGCAAGGATTCCAGAAACCTCAAACCAGACGTCGGATTTGTGCATCATCTCAGTTACAAGAGTGAACCCCGCGTATATGGCTAGGTGGAGAAACATAGTGGCGTGTTCGTAGTTATGAGCTGAACGTAAATGAGAACAACGGGTAGTCCAACACTTGCATAACTAGGGAAAAACGGAAAATGAAACAACCCATAAAAGAGCTCATGTACACTAGTTGGAACACGGGCTCATAAATGGATGCCAGAAGCTTGATCTAAAATGGTTCGGCCTTTTAGGTGATAGGCCGAACCGTGTTGATGATGTGCCATAGGCCGAGGAGCGCTAAGGCCGAGCCGGAACCAAAGTCCAGCAAGTGTTCCATGAGTGTTAAGTTGTGTAGTGTGAAGTTGAGAAATATGATGTATGGGCATACATATATCAAGATACAATCATGCAAAAGAAGGAAAAAAGGTTGATAAGTGAATGGTGCATGTGATTTCCACAAACAAGTAATTTAGAAAAAAAGACCGCCATTTCAAGTAAAAAAAAAGCACAAAGGAAACGAGATGCAACATACGTCCTATCTAAATTTCAAGGGGCAAGAACATAGTATTGTTTAAAAAATTTTATATTTAGCTTTAACATACAAGATTGTTCAATTTTGTAAATTTATTAAATAATGACAATATATATAGCTTTAAACTTATGATACTTAATATGGTTATTTTGCTCTAATACAAAACATGTTTTTAGCAACAAATACTCTTTACTCTGAAGGTCATGTGTTCAAGTCTCACTCTGAGGAAAATACTCAAAGTTGAGCCAGAGTGTTTTCTCAGCAATAGGTTTTCTTATGAGGGGTTGGGGGTGCGGTCCCGGATGAGAAACGGATAGGCGGACCCGATTAAAGAATAGACCTTATCCTTCGAAGCAGAGTCGTACATTGCCGTAAAAAAATAAATAAACCAAACCTATGTTTTTTCCCCGAATACATCTAGAATATTTTAAGATAAATTATTATAACCTGCCTTCTACAAGACCATAATCATAACGTTTTGGTTATAACTTATAAGAACCATTTACTATTAGAGTGCCCGAGACATTTGATTATATAATTCTACAATCATTTGTGACTTCATCCTAAGGGTTGCCAGAAAGAAATATTCTTGATACGTTGTAAATTGTAACCCCCTTAAGGAAAAAGGCTCAATAATGAATCGACTCACTATCATCACCTATAGAATGATCTCTTTCTTCATCATCGCATAGAAACAATATTATTATAAGTGTACACAATAAATTTACCGGAAATTTTAGGCGCAACGTCTTTTTCCTGAAGAAAACCGACCCAAGCGGTCACGGTTAGGTCTCCACGTGAACGTTTGGTCAGGTGTGAGACCTAACTGTCACGGTTTACCCTAACCGTGACAGGTTATGTCTGGGGATCCGTAGTCAATGATGGGGGTATGTAATATGGGGAATTGATTGTGCGCAGGGGGGCTATATGTCACGGTTTGGCCAAACCGTGACATGTTGCTTTTATTTTTTTATTTTTTAAGCATTAAACATTGTTTTTTATTTTAATTTTATTACTGTAAACTTGAGAATGAAAAAGCGGGAAACACCATTCGATCGGAGTTTGATTCGTGTATCTTCCGATTGATTTCAAGTTGGTATCTATCTGAATAATATTATTATTAATTTTTATGGTATAAATACTATCATGAGAAGGAAGGGGCTTGGTGATCCGGAGGCGGGATTTGGGGATTCTGGGACCGGCGGGCATAGGGGTTAGCGAGGGTGGGTAGATTTTGGGAGACGATGGCTGGAGGCGGATGTTGTAGGTGGAGAGATGGGCGTTGTAGGGGTAGGTTTTGTGGTGGCAGATAGACGTAGAAACGCCTGCTGGCGGGGAGTCTCAGGTAAGGGGGAGCGTTGGGATCCAAGGACGACGTTTGCTTCGCCATTCGAATCTAAACTTGGTTGTGCTTGTGCTTGTGCTTCTGGAGGAACGAGGAAGAGGTTTGTACGAATAATATTTGAGGAGTTCAGACTTGAGAGGGTATGTTGTATGTATGTAGTATGTTGTATGTACATGTATGTGTTGTAATGATGGAATATGTCACGGTTTGGCAAATCGTGACATATTGCGTTTGTGAACTTTACAACATCTGAAGCAGCTTGGAAGTTTCATACGTCGGTTAAAGGAAAACATGGGGATTTGTTTCAAAGCAAAAAGATTGCGGATGTTAGTCGTGCTAGAATCCAGGTACTTATTACTTTTAGTTTTATTAACGTACTCACCTTAGTCATTAGCTAGTAGAAGTAGGATGGTTGGGGGGAGAGGTAAGGTTGTGGCACTAGGATCTTGCACCATGGTCCGGTGGTGTGGTCTATCTTTTTTGACCTCATCATGGTTTATTAGTCTATACAAATGATGATTGATTATCGATTACTAGTTTCACCATCACATCATTTCTATTTTTTCATGAATATATAATATAACTATTGTTCTTATGATCTGTATTATTTCGTAGATATTTGAAGAAGCTAAGAAATTCTGCTATGAAACTGGTGTGAAAGTTGCTGTTGCATATGGTGGTGCACCGATTTATCCTCAGGTTTATATACTTTTAAATCATTAACAAACACTATTTATGGTTTTAATCATTAACAAACGTGCGATTCAGTTCATCTTTTTTTTTTCTAATCTGCTTAATTAGTCTTTGTAATCTGTTCTTTAATCTTGATTCAGAACGCGTTGACTTTAATCTTTGTGGAGACAAAACGCAGCGCAGATTCTTTGGAAAATTGGTTATGCAGGGTCGGTTTCCCTGCTGTGCAATTCATGGTCATATTACAAGTAATTTTGCGTTTAATTATTTTTAAACAAGTTGGTTGTTATTTTATCACATGGTTAACTAATCGTAACATCAGTTGTTATCAAACATATACAATTAACATTATCAACATTGCAAATATAAAACAAACAAACAAAGAAACACAATCAAACAAACACAACCAATATACAAATCATCATAACTGAAACTGCACATATATATATATACAACGAGTTTTTACATACAAAAAGAAATAAAATACAAACAAAATATCTATGTAATCCATCATCCCGGATCGCTGCCCTGACCAGACCCGCCGCGCAGATGGGCCAGCCCGTCATGGTCTAACCGCCTCGGTGGCTGTGACAACAACGGCGTACCGAGGCGGTATAGTCCGCGACCATGTGCTGGATGACCCAATCCATCAT